>PISX010001204.1:0-208663 GCA_004024625.1 Mellivora capensis
GTATATATTTGTATTTACTACTGTTAACTTATTCTGTGCTTTTCTCTTTTTACTTCTAAAGACTGTGTTTACTTCTAAACAACTTTGTCAGATCCTTTATCCCGCCACCACCACCCCCCACCTATAGGTTTTGGAAGATACACATCCTACTTTTAGTCAGTTTGGGTCCTGCTACCATGTTGGGGTTCTTCTTCACCCTTTGAAGTGGAGAGTCAAGGCTTCCGTCTCTCCTCTTCCCACATGGCCCCAGACTCTTGACTCCCAGCCCCTGCTTCCGTCTGCCCTGTCCCTGCCACCCCACACCGTTACTCCCGCTTTGTTTTAAAATCCTCCCCCAGGGGCGCCTGGGTGGCTCAGTAGGTTAAGTGTCTGTGTTCAGGTCAGGTCATGGTCTCAGGGTCCTGGGATTGAGCCCCACCTCGAGCAGGGAGCCTGCTTCTCTCTCTCCCTCTGCTGCTCCCCCTGCTTGTGCTCTCCCCTCCATCCCTCTCTCTCTCTGACAAATCAATCAACAAAATCTTGGAAAAAAAATAAATAAAATCATCCGACAATCAATCACCGTGATCATCATTTTAATTATATCAATGTTTCTCTGGATCTCTCGACTGCTAACTGAGTTTCTTTGTTTATCTTTGGTTCTTGAATGTTTTTTTTTTTTTTCCTTTTTTCCTTCCAGGCTTAATTACCATATTACTGCAGACCTATGTTGGTAATTCTTTAATTAAAGATCTGTGAGCGGTAAAACCTTTCTTTGGTCTTCACCTCCATATTTCTTCCATTTACCCTCCCTCTTGAATGATCATTTTGCGGGACAGAACTCTAGGTGTCTGGTTCTCATCCTTCCGCGCTTTGAAGGTGTTGCTTTATTGCCTTCTCTCATTGCTGCGGAGAAACTTGTACCCTTTACACCAGCTCCTTTGTAGCTTTTCTATACTTTGGCCACTCTTTTTTTTTTTTTTTTAAGATTTATTTACTTATTTTATATGTAGAGTGCAAAAAGAGAGAAAGTGCGTGCAGAAGTTGTGGGAGGGCAGAGGGAGAGAATCTCAAACAGACTCCCCACTGATAGCAGACTCCATCCCACCTCTCATGAGATCATGACCAAAGTTGAAATGAGTTGGATACTTAACTGATCGAGCGACCCAGACCCCCCATGTCTTCTGGCCACTTTTAATGCTTGATCTTTCATGTTTTGTTACAATAGGGCCAAATGGGGATGGATTTGATTATATTTATTTTACCCAGGACTCTCTAAAATTTTTTAAAATTTATTCTGCAGTCACATTTCTTTCTTCTAATTTGGTTATAATTTCTCCCTAAGTATCTCTTTTGAATATTTTTTAATCCTCTGTTTTCATTACTCATTCACCATGGAAATCCTAACAGGCTTGACAACAATTTCTAGCTTCCATGCTCCTTAACATATGTCTCACTCTCTCTACTTCTTTCTTTCTAGGAAGTTCACTGATTCTTCTCATCATTTGTGAATAATTAATTCTTAAAGTTGTCTAATAATTTTTTATTTCTGGAAGTGTCTTTGTGTCTTCAATTATTTCAATTCTTATTCAATTATTTCAGTTATATTGTCTTCAGTCACTATTTCTCTGCCTCTTACTCATTTATACTGTGCTGTTTTTCATCAAAAAGTAATTCTTGAAAAAGTCATTTTAAACTTATTTTATGGACTCTTTTAGTTTGATTTTTTATCCACAGTGTTTGGGGGACCTTGTCCTTTTTGCATCTGTCACATCTACTACGATCTATTCATTTTAGTTTCTTCTTTGTGTCCTTTGTAGTCCTTGCTTGTGATCTCATCTTCAGTGGGGATTAGTTTTTCTTTGTAAGTTCACTGTACCCTAAAATGTGAAAATGTGAAAATGTCCCTACAAGGTAGGTTTTTTTTATTTACTACTGCCAGAGCCCTAGGAGTTTTGATCATAATGGGTCAGTCTATCTGTCTGTCATTCTGTCTATCTATCTATCTATCTATCCATCCATCCATCATCATCTATGCTGGTACGTACTATACAGATAACAGAAATGAGTTCTCACAGATAACTTTTTTTTTCCCTGCATCTGGCATTAGGCACACATTAAACTTTTTTCCTAGGGAGGGTTCTAATTCCAGCTCTACTGCTCCTCTGGGTCATAGCTGTGTCCTTGGTTCCTACTTGGGCCAAGAACCCCACCCAAAGTCCTTAAGATCTATATTTGTGACCCAAATTCCTATGTGTTACTGTGACTTCAGTGAGCACTTAACCATTCTTGGTTTAATTTCTGTCTGATTCTGGATCTTGAGAATTTCTTTCTTTTTGAGCTATTATATATATTCTTTTTCTGGTTGATGGGTGTTGGTGGTTATCTTTTCCATAGCATTTCAATGTGTTTGTAATGGAAATACGGCTTAACCATCTCAGATGAGTCTGCCATGTGATGGCCTATGGTTACTTTTCAGGAAGAATATTTACTGTACTTCAGTTAAGTCCAGGGACAGAAGAGACATTCAGTAAGAAAAATCACTTTTACAAATCTTGCTGAGGTTGCCTGGGTAGCTCAGTGGGTTAAGCCTCTGCCTTCAGCTCAAGTCATGATCTCAGGGTCCTGGGATCAAGCCCCGCATCAGGCTCCCTGCTGAGCAGGGAGCCTGCTTCCCTCCCCCCTCCCTGCTGCTCTGCTTACTTGTGATCTCTCTCTCTGTCAAATAAATAAAATCTTAAAAAAAATTTTTGTTGGATCATGGGAAGGCATACTGTATCACTCAAAGATGACTTTCTTTTATTTTTTTCTGAGAGAGAGAGAGAGAGCACACACATGAGAAAGCGAGTGTGAGTCCAGACAGGGGGCAGAGGGAGAGGGAGAGAAAGAATCTCAAGCAGATCCATGCTGAGCATGGAGCCTGATGCAAGACTCTGTCTCACACCCTGAGATCATGACCCGGTCGGAATCTAGAGTCAGATGATCAGCTGACTGGGCTACCCAGGTGCCACAAAGATGATTTTTTAAAATATAATTTATTGCTGGTGTTGAAAGCACTGGGACAGTATAGAAAGTTTTTGATGGCTTAAAAAGTTGACAGAACTGGGGAGGAAGACAATAAAAATCATGTCATTCATTTGGTGGGAAAAACTGAGGATTCAGCAAGAGATTAAACTTGCAACTATGTGCAAAAGGAAATAGGAAGGGAGGACAGATGGAGGAAATGATTTCATGGAGTAAGCATTAAATGTTTATTTACTACTACTACTACTATTTTTTTTATTATTATAAGAACAGTTAATATAAGATCTATCCTCTTAAAAACTTCTCATTAGTTAACTGTAAGTACAATGGGAAGATTATTTTAAGGGGAACCAAAGCGAAATCTTTAGTGAGAACTGGGGAAGAAGAGGTAAGATCTTCTGTAATAAATACATTCTCCCAGTTAACATTTCACACTTGCAATAAGAGAGCAAATGGTTTGTGAATCTTGTAGTGGCACGAAGCTAATAGAAATTGCATGAGCGTTTTAAAATCGCTCCCATTCAAGCTTACTCTATCAGGGAATGGTCTTTGAATGTGGTCTGGACTGTTCTTCAGGACCCAGTATGGACATGTGTATTGCATTATACTTAGGATACAATAAATAATACTCAATGCAGAAATGATGAAAGTGATAAGAGAGCTAATGTTTATTTGTATATTTTTGGAAAGACACACTCCAGTGGCTGTAGAGAGAAATGTGTGTGCTTTGATAGCAAATTTTTATTTTTTTGTCTCTGGATCTGCTCATTATAGTAAAATATATTCAGTTAAAACTTCTTTTAATTTAAAAGATTATTAAATAGGAATATTAAAAAGAAATAAAAAAAATGTTGCATGGGACTTTTATACCACCTGTATGTAGCTGCTTCCATTTTGCATTTCATATCATCTGTGTGTATTGTCATTGCTGTAATCCTGTTGTATATAATATTTTGCATTTCCTCTTATTTATTTTATAACAAATATTTTCAGGTATCTGATGAAATGTGCATAGTTTTGCAGAGATTTTAGAAAGGATGCATGAGAATAGTAAAATTATAAAAGGGAAGAAACAGGATTGTTAATTAGTTCTGTTAATTTAGACATTAAATAAGACATTAAGTAAGGACATTAAATAATAGGACATTAAAAAAGAAAATAAAAACATCTACTTTGTAATTTTATAGCATTTTAGCAAATGAAAGATTTTGACACCAAAACCCCCGAAAACCCAAAAACAAAGGGTATAAAGTTCATCTTTGAACAACACAGGTTTGAACTGATCCACTTGGATGTGGATTTTTTGGATACAGTACAGGACTGTAAATGCATTTTTTCTTCCTTACAATTTTCTTAATAACATTTTCTTTTCTCTAGCTTCCTTTACTGTGAGAAGGCAGTATATACTACATATCATGTGCAGAATGTGTGCTGATCAGCTGTTCATGTTAGTGTTAAGGCCAACAATAGGCTATTATTATCAGTTAAGTTTTGGGGAGTCAACCGGTACGCATGGGCTTCAACAGTGCTGGGGATGGGTGCCCCAATCCCTGTGTTGTTCAAGGGTCCACTGTAATCTCAGAAGGAAAAGACTTTGAATCACTTTAATTTAGCTTTATGAATAAAATGACTGTTTCTTCACTTTTCCCTTCACTTCTCCAAGGATGACCAAAAACTTTATCAAAGACACTTTGTCTTTCTCCATGTGCATTTTTGTCGAAGGGGGATTTGATCTGGACCTGTTTCAGATCTCCTCTGGCCCAGAGAGCTTCTCGAAGAAAAGTTCGTTAGGAGGATAATAACGTGAGTGAAAGTGAAACATTTCTAAGCTGGCTGAGTTCGATGTCAGCGAGCATTCTTAGTGCCGACATTACACAAGATCACGCCTCCCTGTGTTTCTGTCTGCTATAGGTCTGAATGCACCCTGCCCCGACAGACGGACGGACGGAGGGATGGACAACAGATGGTGGGGTTGTGCTGTCATCCCCACCATGGCTAGGGGAGCCTGTTCTTAGGAGAGGCAGGAAGCTCTTCCGTGACTTTTTGATGTGGTTTACCTTTCACTTCTCAGGAGAAGATTTGTACCAATGGGCATCATACTTTTTTTGAGGACTTTCCTCCAGGTCTTAGAGTTCAGAAGTAAAAACCCCCTGGGTTTCATTCAAGAAACTTCCAGTTGCTTAAAGGAGTGGCACATGAAGCACTGGACATGGTTAGGTTTTCAGAGTTGTTCTCCGAAAGGGCTTGGGGAACAGAAGGAAAACCACCAAGCCCACACGTGAATGTGTGACAGAGCATGACTTTCATGAGGTTGTTGCTCTGGGCTGCTGTTTACAGAACGTGGGAATGTTTGTACCCATAAGGGTAGGTTTCATGATGATAAATATGTCAGGGGCTGCTTTTCCTGTCCTCACCCCCTCCTCCTCATTTAAATCAATATTTATCAAGAAACATTTGATTTTCCAATATCTTATGTTTGCACAGCTGTTTTGGTTTCTTTTTTAAAAGTTCCTTCACATTTGCAAGGGAAGTGTCAAAAGTTAAAAACATAAATTAAATCAAGAAGCAGGAGGTTGATGCCAAGTGCAAAGAACAGGATGAAAAGCATTCAGGAAGACAATGGAAGTGGCTCAGAGGTCCTTCAAAGCCTTCACAAGTTCCAAACGTTCTTCAGAAAATAACTTCCTTTCTACAAAGTGCTTGTTAAGCTTTGACTTGTGTGCATTTCGATTTATGTCTATGAGTTTATATTAAACTTGCTTCTCTTATGACTCCGGGCATGAACTGTAATCCCCCTCCTTAAAAGTGGTGACAGAACGTTTGCACGCAGCTGTGTTTAGGTCATGTTCACAGCAGAGTGCATGCGGAACACGTCGAGGGAATGAGAAGTGTGGGAGTTAAGTTATCCAAGAATTAAAATGAGGGAAATTTCTCTTGTATGGGAATAATGTTTACTTGTGACTCAAATCCCCACCCTGTACCTACCCTGATTTCTCTTGTTAGTTTGTAGAAATCAAGGCTCAAATATCTATCTATCTATCCATCCATCCATCCACCCATCCACCCATCTATCTGTCCATCTATCCATTCATCTGTCTCCTTCCTTCCTTCCTTCCTATCTATCCATCCATCCATCCATCCATCCATCTATCCATCCATCTACCTACCTATCATCTATTTTATCTCTCTCTGTGTATATCTGTGCATCTGTCTATGTGGTTTTTTTTCCTACTGAGCATGGCTGTTACAATCATATGGCATTGGATTGCTTCATAGGGTAGCTTAGTACATTGTCCCTGTCCCTTAAGAGCTTTGCCTTGATTTTCTTTAGGTTTGACAGAAATGTAGCCATTTCTAGAACAAAGCATTTCACAATTGAGCCTTCAGTTGGGACCCTCATCATTGGTGATAGTTGAACATTAGGTTGGATCCTTACCTGGTATGGCTGTTGTGTTTTGGGCTCTGTCATCTGAGTTGGTAGGAGTTGCGGGGGTGGGGTGGGGGTCCTTCTGACTAGTCCAGTGGTTCTCTGAGTCCTATGACATCTGTCATTCCCAAGAGTGAAAGCTGGTGGACCCTCTGTCCAGTGGGTGAGGTAATGGTCTGGCTGGCACTGTTTCCCTGTAAACTCAATCACAATAACCAGAGAGGAACAAACAAACAAACAAACAAACAAAAAACAACTAATTGTGACAACTGTGAAAATCTTGGATCCAGAGATTCTCAAGGGGGGTTAGATACATGGACATATCGAAACCCTGGGCCTGCCTTTACTTTGCAATGAGTGACATCAGAGTTTAGAAATGGCCAGAAGTCTCAAAATGATAATCTTAGCTTAGCTCTAGAACACACTCTGTATTAGTTAGTGGTTGTAAAAAAAAAATCAAAACATAAAAAAACAAAACAAGGGAAAACCAAAAGCCTCTTGGCATATTTCAGCCAGAAATATCCCTTAGTTGTTTAAATTCTACTTCACTTGGTTCAATGATTTTATCCTATTTAAGATTTCTTCTTATTGAATTTCTTGGACAAACACAAGGAGCCACCTGCTTACCCTTCACTCATGTTGAGAAGAAGGAGAGGTGGTTGATATGACTGAGGAAATCCTGCAGGCCTGGCAGGAGAGGGGCAGCCACGTAGGGTGAGGGTCCCGCTGTGCCCCTTCATTGCACTTTGGGGGGCTGCTACCTATGACATAGGTGGGTCCCTGGGACACCACACTGGAGCTGTACTGAGTCTTGTCCTTCAGGAAACACTTTCTGTCTCACTTACCCTACCCTGTGAGAAAATGAGAATCCAACTATGAATTTCAAATGTCTATACAGCTGAACATTTCTTCCAGGCACTGGTCGATAGGTAAGCCCTTCTGACTCTGATGTTCTTAGAACTGCCTTGATGCCCGGCCATTCTCCCTGCCAGGTCTTCTTGCTAATTACCTTGGCAGTCCCAAGATCTTTGAGCCAAAGACTGGGCAGTGTGGGGTGGGAGTGGAGGAGTGGGTTTGGTGCCAACCGGTCACTGGCTGTTCTTTGTCTTCGAGTTCATCCATCTGATCCTTCTCACTCTTACAGATGTCTTTGTTCTTTGAGGTGGGACCCCCTGCTCAGTGCTTTGGCCTTTTATTTCTTCCCCATCTCTTGTGAGAGATCAGGCACGCTCTTGCTAACTCTTGGCCTCATTGGTCCTGACACTTGCCTGTCTCCACTCAGCTTTGTTGGTTGGCCCTCTACCGTGTGTATTAGAAACTGGTGTCCCTATCGGTCGAATGAATGGGACCCATTTGGGTGCAGGGAAGCATGCGGCTTTGTTTCCCACACTCACTGCTCAAGTCTGAGACTCTTTCCCACCCCAGATCCAAGTCTTGTCAGACTTTCCCCAAGATTTTCCCCATGCTTTCCAGGTACTCATTAACAGTCAAATTTTCAAGTACTGAGAAGTTCAGACAAATCTACCAAATAAAAGGCCCTTTCTCATGCATTTTTCAGTCCGTGAAAAGATCCTCTGCGTCTTGAGCTTGTCTCAGACCTGGAAGAGGCCCATGGCTCCCTGGCTCCCAGCTGGTTTCAGTTCTTCCTCCACTCCCACTTCTGCTTCTCCTTCCCCACTGACCTTTGCCTCTGGCTCCCCAGGGTGGGAGCAGGAAGAGAGAGGACAGCGAGGGGGACTGCTGAAAGACTGATTGCAGTTGAGGTCCCAGCCTTGGCTCTCTTTCATGTGATGTTGGTGTTGGGACTTCAGGGCTCTTGAAGGAACCTCTCACTCCATCTCTCTGTGGCAGTGTGGTGCCCCCTTTGTGTATCACCCTGTCCCCAGATTCTTTACCCCTGGTACACATCCAGCCTCTTCTCTCAAGGTTCACTTGCCCTCAGAAGCCCATCAACCTTCCATGGGCCCCATGGCATGAGAGGACACGCAGGACATCTTGTCTCACCATAGATGGTAGCTCAGCACACTCCCAGCATGGTCCTTCCTACTTACCTGCTCTCAGGTGGCTCCAGGCCACCTGTCTGAGAGGTTCTTCATCTGGGGGTCAGCCACCAGTCCCTGTGTCCCAGCAGCTTCCAGCCTTGAATGGTTCTTCTGAAGCTCCTTCACTGATTTGAGCTCAGTGTGTGTCCTTCCTCATGCATTTCCCCATCCAAGCCCCCATCCCCCTCCCCTGACAATGCTCTCCCTGGAGAAGTGCCAGGTCCCTGATCTCTTCCATGGGCCCCTTTGTGCTCCCTTCCAGAGTCACACGGGGATCTGTGAGAGTCGTGTGTCCTCTTCCCCACCCTTCCTCTTGGTAGATTGTGTTGGGGGAGTATTTCCACCACACAGAGATCAGCAAATCCAACAAACCAGCCCCCTCCCTGCCCTGAGTCCAGATTTTAGGAAGGCTCCCCTCCCTCCTATACATAGGGGAGCATCAGTCTCCCATCCTAGCTGTTCATGAAGGTTGCAGATCCCCTGGATATCAGAGGTCACTGTAACTTCATGTAGGGCAGCCTGATGACCCTGGTCTGCTGGGATGGACTTCAACATCGTGAGCATCGCACGCCTGTCCCTTCTTATTCATTATGTCATACTTGAGAACAATGGCTAGATTCCTTCTAACTCTAAATTGGGTGGTTTTATTATTCTGAGTTTTACCTTACAGTTTTAGTAATTTACTCTGTCTCTATAGAGTTTGCCCCATTGGCTCAGGTTCCCCTCAGGAATGGAGGCCTGTATTCTCTCTGAGGCTGAGAGCGTCGCTGGAAGATGCCTCTGTTGTCAGCCCTTTCTGGTGTCGGCTGGTGATGCCACCGTGCCCAAGGCCACGCCTCGCTCCCAGGGCGGCCCATGGCCAAGTCATCGTAGGAGCAACAGCTTCGCAGGGAGAACCAGGTCTGATAGGTCAGAAATGAACGTACGTCAGTAGACCTGTATCATCTATATCAATGTGCCTCTAGTTTAATGAAATTTACTTTGAAGAATTGGCCCACACAACTGTGGGGATGACAGGTATGAAATCTATGGGATGGGCCAGCAGGCTGAGTCCTTAAACAAGAGAAAATATTCCAGTCTTGAGTCTGACATCTGCTAGGCAGGCCGGCAGATCAGACACTCAGGATTTTTATGTTGCAGCCTGGGGGTAAGATTCTTTCCTTCCTGAGAAACCTCAGTCTGTTCTCTTAAGGGTTTCAAGTGATTGGATAAGGCCCACCTTATCTTTCCAAGGGAAAAGTACTTTCCAAGGGAAAGTAACCTGCTTCACTTAGAAGTCAATCAATTGTAGATGAGATCCAAGCCTACAAAAATATCATCACAACGGGGTGCCTGGGTGGCTCAGTTGCTTAGGTCATGATCCCAGGGTCTAGCTCAGTGGGGAGTTTGTTTCTCCCTCTCCCCCTGGTCCTGTCCTGGTCACTTTCTTTTTCTAATGAATAAATAAGATCTTAAAAAAGATATGATCACAACACCACCTAGACTAGTGTTGGACATCGGAGCCTCACATAGAACTCATCACACAGCAGGAGTTAGAGTCCTGGCCCCTTGACCTTATATCCCAGCTCTGAGGGGTCAGCCCAGCTCCAGTGGTCCCCCTGGGGTCATCTGAGGCCGTTTTGAGGGCTTGGTCATGGTTCATCTCTCCCCGTGCCCAGTCCTGCTGACTCTGCCTGTGTCCATGCTTGTTGATTGCCCTGCCTGCTTCTCTCCAGCTCAGGTTCCACTTCCCTGGGAACCCATCCCATAACGCCAGCTAATTTGCAAAGTCCGGCCACGGCAGTGGGCTGTCATTTCCTGACCTGCCTTTACTACCATGGGTATGTAATTCACCCTCACTGTAATCCACACTCACTTTTGAATGACCTTTAATAACAAGGAGTGTGATGCCAGTGGACAAAGTATTTAAATTGCACAAATAATCCTCCCCAAACTTGTATTAAGTTCTTTTCCATAAACCATTTGACAACTAAAATTAAATAGTTAATGTTAACTGTACTTGCTATGTTCCAAGAACCCCTCAAAGCTCTTATTTATTTATTTATTATACTTTTTATTATTTTTTATTAATTAAAAAAAGATTTTATTTATTTATTTGCCAGTGAGAGATCACAAATAGGCAGAGAGGCAGGCAGAGAGAGAGAGGAGGAGGAAGCAGGCTCCCCGCTGAGCAGAGAGCCTGACACGGGGCTCGATCCCAGGACCCTGGGATCATGACCTGAGCCAAAGGCAGAGGCTTTAAACCCACTGAGCCACCCAGGCGCCCCTAATTTTTTATTTTTTTAATTAACATATCATGTATTATTAGCCCCAAGGGTACAGGTCTGTGAATTGCCAGGTTTACACACTTTACAGCACTCACCATAGACATACCTTCCCCAAAGTCCATAACCTAACCACCTTCAAAGCTCTTTAAATAGCTCATTTAGTCCTCACAGCAGACTTGGAAGGTAGATATTGCTGTTGTATCTGTTTTACAGATGTGCAGTTGGAGGCACAGAGAGGTTAACTAACTTGCCCAGGGTCAAACAGCTTGTCTTCTCACAAAGATGGTATCCGAGTGAGGTGGAGGGATAGAAATAGGGCAGCTGAGCTCCCCTCCCACATCTGAGAATTGGCTCAAATTCCCCGTGGAAGTGTCTCGAGGCTTTTTGCTTTGGGAAGACTGCCTTTTGTGTTTGGAGACGCAGGCTGACACGATAGGGTTTCTGGGTTTGCCCACGCCACGTCTGAAACTCTGGTGTGGGGGACACCTGCTGGGAGGGTGCCTGAAGTCCACATTCTTGAACTTTCAGGAAGGCCATGTGGGCAGGGTGAGATTTTTGAAGTTAAACCAAAGAAGGAATTCCTGACACTTAGTTCAGAGGTAGCCAGTAAACTAAGGCATTCTTGGGAGAAACTAGGAGACGTTAAAGCAGACTAGCTTGTGCGTACCCATCGGAGTAGATTTTTGACCTCGGGACTGAAGAATTCGTTCTATTGGGTAATCAGTCCAAAGGTAATGTTGCTCTGCTCTTTTAGGGAAACCCTTCCTACTTTTCTGGGTTGTGACCGTCAAAGAGGATTATGGAGCTTGAGAGAGGGCCTGCAATAGAGATGATGCACAGAAAGTTTCGGGGAAGTTTGGCTCCTGCCCATCTTTTCTGGGGGTGACCAGGTTGTGACACCCCCTCCCCCACCCAGGAGACAGCACGGCTCATGGCATAACGGGTCTCTCACCAGCTCTGGGATCTTTGCCACCAGCTGTCCCCCTATGCACCCTTTATACACGAGGACTGCATTAATTCGTCCTATCTGGATTATATTCCTCTCTCATGTCTATAAGAAGTCTGTCTCACTTTAGACTCTCCGGGAGTGAGACACACTCCATGGAACATTTTCATCCTGCAACATCCCAGGACCCGTTTTTTTGCATGGGGTGATCAGTTATTTCCTACTGAACGACCCATTAATAGTGGAGTGCATGGAAAATCTCATATGGATGGCATGCCCATCAGTAAAGCAGGAAGTATGTTCTAAACCGAATGCCAGTGAAGGGCATTCGTGGCAAGGCTCAGGACTTCTTTTTTAAAATACGTAGGAGGATTAAAATGTTTTACTTCCAAATTGTGTCCAGTACAAATAAGGCGATCTTTATGCAATGCTCTTAAACTCGCCAGAAGTCAGGGGGGATGGAAAAGCTGGGTTCAGAGCTCCTGCTGGTGAGATACCCATCACCAGTGTGCCAAATTGTTTGAACAAAGCCGGTAGGCACAGAACTACTTTCATGGTGAGTTCAAGACTCTTTGAAATTCCTCAGCTATTACTCTATTAATTGTGCTTGGTTGGTTCTGTTATGGGTTGCCTTGTCACTCAGAAATTTTGCTTTTTTGTTGTTTGTTTATAACATTGAGATGTTAATACAATATCAATAAATTTAACTGGCAATTAGTGGTTTTCATATACACCCTCAAAACAATTATGTATTATTAACAGTGTTTTGATTTTTCTGCCCAGTGCTGTTAACTTAAAAATATGAAATGGATCTCTCACTGTTTGCAAACATAGTATCAATGCATTTGTCATCTTAAAGATTTGATCTTGTGATTCCATCAAGTCAAAATTCATTGTGAGAGTCAGTTAGTTTCTCAAACAGACCTTGGGATTCTGTTCCCCAAGATGCATCTTGTTAGATGAACTTTCTTAGAAATACATAATGTTCCTTTAACCTGTGGCCTGCTTGTCAGTTGTCCGCTGTTATGAAATGACCAAATATTTATGTTTTTCCAGTTGAGCTTGGGAAAAAAAAAAAAAAAAAACCTCTGGTAAATGTGTTTCCTTTAACAGAAGGCTCAGTGTAAAGGGGGAGAGAAGTGGTATTTATAGCTGTTTCTCTTTCTTGATGTCACTCGCCTTTCAAATGCAGCCTGTGTTCCTTCAAATGTCTCGTTTTTACTGGGATCTCAAGGCAGATCATGGTCCCCAGACCTACAGGCCATGGCGCTGTTTTGCTGCTATGTGTTTGGTTTTGGTGGAAACTGGCAGCTGTGCCTTCCACTCTGAGGTCAGCTCGATGCTTTCATGTGCGAAGGGCCAGGCGGAGAATGGGAGAAGCGTCCTTCCCTCGAGAGCGGCAGGGGCTTTGCAGAGTCCGGTGTGTATGGGCACACTGACGTTTCCATTCATTTTGTTCTCCCCAAGAGGACAGAATGGGAAAGTAACACTGTGGCCGGAGGTCAGTTTAGGGTCACCAAGGACGAAAGACTGACCCTAAAGCACCAAATGAAATGAAAGCAAGCAACAGCCGAACCAGGCGCAAGCAAACCCATAAGAAGCTTACAGTTGTGGCCATTGTGAGGCTCAGACACAGTTCATGGACACCCTTGCTATTTTTTTTTTTCCAGGAAAACTGCTCCTGTTTATCTTGGCAACATTTTTTTTATGATGGAGAGCAAAAGGAGACTCTTCAGGGGATTCTCTAAGATCCCAGGAATAGCCTTCCTGAGTTCTAAGTCCAGGCAGAAAACAGCCCGGGGATTCCCCAGTGGAAGCACGCACCTGCACGTGTTCACGGTTTCAGCCTGAAGGGAGCCAACAACTAACAGCGTGCATTCTGGGCTCTGCACTGGCTTTGGGAAGCAGAGAGCTGATGTGGAAGCAACTTGGAGCACTCAGAACTCTCCTTTTTTTCTGGGTTTTGAACTCCTTCTCCCTAGTGTTTGCCCCTCCCAGAAGCGACTTGTTCGTTGCAGAAACTCAGCTGGTAGGAGGGCAGCCTGGACAGCTTGCCTCTGCCTTCGCCCCTGCTTTCTCTAAAGTAGCCTCAGTCTCCTTCATCTCCTGGCTCCTGGAGCACAGGTGGGCAAGGGTCAGCCTCTGTGGGCTTGCTAGAGTGATCGTGCCCATCTCTGTCCAGCTCTGAGTGTAGGGACGGCTGTTGGATCCTTGAGGAGGGTGTGGTGGCAACACTTACCCCACAGAAATTACCACATGCTTCCTATCAGTTTCCCTGGGAGAGCCGGTGGTTACCCAGGTAACAGGACGCCAGTTCTTTTGTGGCAGTGGGGTTCCACCCACCCGCCAGAGCTGGCCTCACCGATGTGCTGCTGGGTCCGGCCTCTCCTCTGTCTCTCCCAGTGTGGACCGTCCCTGGTTCTTCTGTCTCTAGAATCTCTATGTCACCTACTCCACCGGTTCCCTCCATCCTACCCATAAACATACCTTCATTGCTCACCAAATGCCATCTTTGCTATCATCAGTAGACAAGAACAGCAAGCAAAGTGGATTGTAGATTTCTTGAGGGCAATACTTGTGCCCTGTTGCATCCCTAACTGCTAGCAATTTCGGAAGCACAGTAGGTCCACAAGTGTTGAGTGGGTGAATGCACCCGTGCTTTTTCTTCAAACTTCCCTCCCTTCCTCTCTCTGGGCTGCTCAACAGCTCTTAAGAATAACTTGCATTGGGGGTACCTGGTTGGCTCAGCCAGTTAAGTGTACGACTCTTGATTTTGGCTCAGGTCATGATCTCAGGGTCTTGGAATTGAGCCCCACATTGGGCTCTGCTCAGTGTGGAGTCAGCTTGGGATTCTCTGTTCTTCTGCTCATGCTCTCTCTCTCTTTTCTCTCTCTCTCTTTAAAAAAAAATAGCCTGCCTTGACTTCCATGCACCCTCTCAACCATCCTTTGGAGATGGGTTTTCTTGACCATTCAGCTGCTGTGCTGTTAGAGGTCCCTCAGAGTTTCTGACTTGCAGGATCCCATGAGTGTTCTCCATGCGTGTGGTTGGCTGAATGAGCTTTTCATGCTTATTCATCCCTCTGCAGATCAGATGCTGTGAACTATCCCTGTCTTACTGGACATCCTTCTTTGGATTCCATGCTATGGGTCATTTCTAGATTTCTAATTCTCTTGTTGTTCCTCCCTGTGTTCTTGACTGTTTTGTTTTCTCCTTCAGTGTCCCAGAGGGGTCAGTGTCCCCCCGCAATTGTATTCTGTAGTGGCGGGGGTCAAACAAGGCAGTGGACCCTTGATATATATCATTGTTCTCTTCCAGCTCCGTTTCTCCCTCTGGATCTGAACCCAGGGGCAGAGCCCAGCCCTAGTTATTGCTGAGGTCAGCAGATGGCATATGCTGGGGGCTTGGTCTGAGACATGCTGGGCAGGCGGATGAATGACGGATGCACAACTGAATGAATGCACGAGTTTGAAGGGCAGGTTGAGTTTAGATCACAGAGGGAGATAAACACCCGTGGAACTTCTGAGTTATAGAGACAAGTCAGACATTTCTGAGCTCACACTCTGTGCCTTAAGTGGACATAGAGATGAAAAGATACTCTCCTTACTACACCTGTTCACCTTCGTACCTTTGCTCACCTATCTCTTCCAATTTGTCTGCTCTTTGCCCTATTCCTATCTGTCAAATGCTAAGCACCCATCCTATACTAACTCCCCCAAAAAGACATTGCTATTCCATGGCACCAGATAGAATTGCCTCCCTTTGGCACCTCCCTGAGGACTCTCCCCCCATTCTGCATCCAATCAACCATTTAACTAAAAGTATTGTCCCTCCATCAAATGCTCTGTTTGAGGGCATGTCCCACCTCATCTCCAGTGCTAGACACTCAATACATGTACAGATTGTGGTAGGTCACTCATCTTGATAATTGTTATTTATTCTCTAAGTCTTAAAAATAGTGTTTATATAGAGAAATTTATGGATTGTGCTAATTTCCAGTGATCATTTTATTTTATTTATTATTATCATTTAAAAAATATTTTTCTTGCTTTGTTTTTAAAGATTTTATTTATTTTTTAAAAGACTTTTATTTATTTATTTGACACAGAGAGTACAAGTAGGCAGACAGGCAGGCAGAGAGAGGGGGAAGCAGGCTCCCTGCTGAACAGAGAGCCCAATGCGGGGCTTGATCCCAGGACCCTGAGATCATGACCTGAACTGAAGGCAGAGGGTAACCCACTGAGCCACCCAGGCACCCCAAGATTTTATTTATTTATTTATTTGAAAGAGAGAAAGCAGAGAGGGAGAGGGAGAAGCAGACTCCCGGCTGAGCAGGGGTCCCCATGTGGGGCTCTATCCCAGGACCCTGAGATCATGACCTGAGCTGAAGGCAGATGTTTAACCACCTGAGCCCCACCCCCCACCAGCGCCCTGGATCATTTTATTTTAAAGTTTGAACTGTGAAGCATACTCAGCATGCCTGTTTGAGTTGGATGCAGATGGTAAGTGAGCTGAAAGGGACTCTTTGATTTGTAGGTATTGTAGTAGTTTCTGTCTCCAGGGTTGGGTAATTGCACTTTCCTCATTCCCTGGTAGAAACCCAGAAGATCTCCTTCATTTACTCCTCGACATCCACAGCATATCAGTTTTGTCCTCAGTCTACCTCCCTTTGTGGACCTGAGATCGCTGTCCCAGCTCTAAGCGTCACACAGAGGGACCAATATCCTGTGATCTTTCACCAGCAACCAAGAGACTTTTCCCGCAAGTCCTTGAGCTCATTTCCCCCTGTGTCGAATTGCCCATCCCTAAACCAGCCAGCCAGTGGCAAGAGGAAGGAGTCCACAGTGACAGAGTTTATCCTCAAAGTGGGCATGATGGAATAGGGGCTGTACACCCAAATGAAGTTGGGGTTCCTTCTGTAGAGGACAGAGGGCCTCAAGTGTGCGGGCTATGAATGAACAAACTATCTCCTCCGTGGCTGTGCTCACCAGGACCACAGAGATGACTGCAGCCCTTCTGTTCCTGGCATCTGTCCATCCATTTCTTCTCATGCAAGGCTGCTGTCCACCCATTATCCAGGCTATTTCTGGTCATGGAGGCAGCTCTTCTGGACTTCGAGCGGTGCCTCTTCCCAGGAGCCCACCTCCCCTTTGAAGCACATACTGTTGTAGACACAAGGTGGCCAAGAAAATCTATGTGTGGGGAGTTGCTCCTTGTCCAGTGGTTTTGGGAAACAAGGAGGTCGCACTGCTCAGAACATGGCATCTGTCCACCTGGCACGGCCTTATGCGCCTCCTTCCACCGCCTCCCTCTTACGCATGGCTTGTGGATGAGCAAACTGAGGAGCTGGCCCAGCGCTAGCCGGGAGCCCCCAGCCCAGGGGTCTTTCTGCTGCCCCAGGGCTGCTTTGGCAAATGAAGCTTGCCGTTCGGGTGCTCAGCCAAGTTTGGCTTTACCCATTGCCAGTGGCCACTTTCTAACCACCACAAACAGTCTCTTTTCTCTGACTGGGAAGGACATGGAGCCCCACTGAATCTGAGGGTGGCACGAACTGGGGTCCTTGACCGTGGTAGGCTTTGGGGGAGGGTGGGTCCTTTTGTGGCTCATGTGGCTCTTTGATTTCTGCTTTTCGGCAGGACAAGGGGCTTTTTAGCAGGGGTAAGCAGTATGCGCTCAAACCAGAGTTCTCAAATGCCTGTATTTTTTGAGTTCTCAAAGTCTGGTTTGCATAATTCTCTGACTTTTTTGCTTTGATCGGGCCAGCTGTTACCTCACGCGGCTGGTAGCGTGCCGTTCCCTGGCAAAGCTGCTCTCCCCGGACTTCATGACATTTTTTTGGATCCTTTGTGGCTTCTCAGCTGTGTTATGGATAATTTATGTTGTCAGATAAGTGCCCTCTGGGTAAATGAAATATTAATAACGGCATAATGCTAATTTAAAAATACCCATTGCACATATTTAATAGAATCTTCTCTGGGCTTTACTCTTGTCTTTAAATCGGGTCCAGCAATATTCGGCCATAAATCAAGTTATTCTTTCGGCATGTAGAGATTTTGGCACTCCAGTATATTCCAGGATGACATAGGATAGTAAATCTTAGCCCATGCTTTTAAAACTCATACCCTTTTTAGCAACTGGAAACTAAATACGGTTTTAACCACTTGCCCATGGAAAGCATTTAACCAAATGATAATCAATATTACCTTTTGGATTTTGAGAAAAGGAAATTTGGGAGTACCTTTATTAACTCAAGGTCTGTGAAGCCAGGAGAAGCGTGATCTAATTCGCTGTTACCTGCCAGCAATCCCGTCCCTGAATAAAGGAGGCAAGCGCTGCTCCATAAGGCTGCGGGGGCAGAAATCACACATTGCTGTCCGGGAAATGCTTTGAAATATGTCCAGGGATAGAAAACCATCATTGCTGAGTTTTCTTCTGATGACCAAGATGAATTTTCTTCATTCTGAAAATTAGGAAAATACCCAGAAGAAAATAATAGAGAAAAGTAAGAGTCCCTTGGAATTCACATTGGAAACTCAAAGTCTGCTTCTGTTAGCGATTTCATACGCTTCCCAAGAGCTTTCCCCTTCTCTTTCTACCATCCCTGTTGTCTTTCAGCTATCTAGCTTTTTTTTTAAAATAATATCGACATCGTATTATATATGTGGTTTTGGATCTTAATATTTTCCCAAGAGCTTATTTTCCATATCATAACATATTTTCCATATCATATGATATTTTCCATATCATAACAAACACTTTGTGGGGATGTTGGGCCACTGGATGAACTGTCCCAAATCACAGGCCCAAAGACTTGGACGGACTTGGCTGGCGTCCTGAGCAGAGTGGGAGGGTCAGCAGGACTGCGGAAACATTTAGAAATAATACTGCCCGTGGCGAATGTTGATTTTGATGCAATACTTAAGACGTTTTCTAGTTTGAAAATATTTTCAACCGAAACAGTTGCCATTTGCAATTTGTCATTTTGTGAGGATTCTGTTAAATGTAATATTTTGGGATTGGATACTTTACTTGGAAAGTTGCATCAGCACAGAAATTCCCGTTATCTCCAAAAAAAGAGATCAGATTTTAGAGCTGTGGTGACAAACATATTCTAAGGAAGACTTTTTTTTTCTTTGCCCTCTCTCTCTTTTATTTCAGTTTTTTTTGTGTTCTAACATTTTTAAAAATACGGGTCCTCCTCAGCATCTACAAATGAAAAGGGTGTTTCTTTCCTGGAACTAAAACAACTGTTTAATTACAGTTCTCAGGATGTTTAATAAACCCTGTGACTCTTTGTTCTGAGCAGACAAAAGTGCTGAAAGAATGATCTGGGGAAGCCATCATTACTAAGGCTGGGGTCTGTAAGGAAAGGAAAATATTTTCAAAATATTTTCTTTGCAAAAGTATATGTCTGCTTCGGTATTGCCAGCTCAGGCTTGGCCTTTGTTTCTCTCCTCATTTTTGCTTCAAGACACTTAGCTTCCCTGGAGGAATGTTGCCACCCCCATCTCCCCACCTCACCCCTGTTCTTAAGGGGAGGATTTTAAGTTCATTTTCTCATTTTAGGATATTTCAGAATAGTGTTGAAGGAATAGGTTTTGTCACTAAACCTAATGTTGATCCTTGGTGTTAATTTTTTTGGGAAAAAACCCCAAGGTTTAATCTATTGAATTTTTTTTTCAGGTTGTTCCAAGATCTTTGAAGACCCAAGAAAAGCAGTGTTGACTGAAAGCAAGACCAATGACTCACAGAGAAAAAAGATGGTGGGGCCAAAGGCAATTAAAGGTAAAACAAAATCCCAGATAGCCCTACCTCTCCTGGTCAAAAATTAAAAAAAACAAAAACAAAAACAAATATATAAGTATTTGGTATCTTGGATATGGGATTATTTGTGTTCCAAACCTCTAAGACCTTTGGTGGGAGATGGGTGGGGGATGGGTGAAATAGGTAATGAGGATTCAAGAGTGCATTTATTGTGGTGAAAAAACAAAACCAGAAACCAAACAAAAACCAAAGGCCTTTCCTTGGACCATTTGGTATATGTTGAGGGATTGTGTTGGTTCCACTGATTATTTCCATTAGGTAAGATGCCTCGCACCCGGCTCTGCCTGCCAGCCCCCGACACTGACATAGGGGAGAGCTGGTTATGTCACTGCTTTACAAGTTTTGACCTTGTCACCCCTCTTTCTCTGCTGCCTCCTGCTCTCGTCTGCTTCTTCCAGTAGGACCAGAGACCAAGGGCAGTGTCTACAGATACCTATGCTTTATGACATTTACATTTTCTTGCCATATTACTAAGTTCAGTTTGGGTTATTTTATAGTTATTTCACCTGAATTTAGTAGAAGCCTCCTTTCAAAAGGTAGACACGGGGAATGTGTCTCTGCATTCATAAATTTTGCAAAGAAAAAAAAAGATGGAGGATTTCAGCCCTTTATCTAAAAATATGCCCCTCAGCTGTTGGGAACTATCAGGCTTCTCTCAGAAAAGCTTTTCAGGGATTGGAAGAGGTTGTGGTGGGACATATATCACACTCACTGAGGCCATAGAACTTAAAAAAAGTCTCTCCTTTGTCGAAATGAAGCCAGGAATGATTAGTAGATGGGACGGTAATACTGGGACGTTCCTTGAATAGAGTTAGTGTCCAGTAAGAAAGAGTGCAAATAAATTGGGTGTGACTCCTGAGGCACAGCTTTCCCCCATCCCACCCTACAAATCAGGGCCACTAATCTTTGTCAGTTGAAATACTATACACACCCCTCAATAAAGGTGTATTAGTTTTCTAGGGTGGCTATAACAAAATTCTGCAGACTGGGGGCTCAGATGTCACAAACAGATTCACAGTTCTGGAAGCTGGATGTCTGAGGTCAAGGTGTGGGCAGAGTTGGTTCCTGCTGAGGCCATTAGAGAGAGGCTGTCCCAGGCCTCTCTCCTTGACTTCCGATGGCCGTCTTCTTCCCGTGTCTTCATGTCTTCTGTCTTCTAAGTGAGGAAGAACACCAGTCGTTGGATTAAGGTCCACCCTGTGACCTTACTGTAATTTAATAACTTCTCTAAAGACCCTGTGCCCTGTAAGGATGCTTTCTGAGCTACTGGGGGTTAGGACCCCCAATCCATGAAGGGTTGGGGGATCAATGCACTTTGTAATAAGTATTTGTAAGACTTTGTAATAAGTATGTGTAGTTATTTGGAAAGATAAGCCATATCCTTCTGAGGAAGCTCTCTTTCATCTTTGTAGATAAATGTGAAGGTGCATTTGGTTGACTCTTCCTCCTCCCACTGGCCTCTCTTGCTTACTTCTGGTTTGTAGGCACCTGGGCTAGGACGAGGGTCAGCCTGAAAAAGAGTGTTTCCTTAAATCATGGGCCCTGGGTGGGTGTCTCAATTGTTTCCCCTCCTCCCATTCCCTTTAGGGGGAAGAGTGCTCGTGCTCTTGGCAGGAATCAGACCTGTGAGGTTCTTATGGGCTGAGGCTTTGCTGGTAAAAGGCTGTTGTGTTTGGTCCGTACTCAACAGGATCACGTGCCTGATGACCACCAGCTCGTGTGATGCATGGATTTGTTAACGTGGGTTTGCTTAGAGCCATTTTGCCTGAAATGTTTTTATTTACTAAAAACTAGTTAGCTTAATATTAAAAATCCAGTTTTTCCAGTGTGTCAGCTGTGCACCTACCTTGGGCTTTGGTCACATTTCCATGCTGCTTGAGATATGGGAACTGGGTTCCTGGAGGCGAGAAGAGGAATCCTCTGGATCCCTTAAGACCTGGGCTCAGGACTCCCAGAACATTCCTTCTGCTGACTTGCTGGTAGGGTGCAAGCTTCAGCTCTTGGTTTGAGCAGCAGCATGTGAAGGAAGCAGAGAAGGAGGGATTGTGTGGGATGAGCTGCCCTAGGGGGACATGAAAACATTTAGAAAGAACAGTCTGCTCCGAGCATGAGGTCTTATAGTGGGGATCCTTCCTTTTTTTTTTTTTTTTTAAGATTTTATTTATTTATTTGACAGACAGAGAGAGATCACAGTAGACAGAGAGGCAGGCAGAGAGAGAGAGGAAGGGAAGCAGGCTCCCTGCTGAGCAGAGACCCCAATGTGGGACTCGATCCCAGGACCCCGAGATCATGACCTGAGCCGAAGGCAGCGGCTTAACCCACTGAGCCACCCAGGCACCCCCCGAGATCCTTCCTTTTGTCAGAAGGAGGGCTTGAGGATGGGCCTCTGTCAGGCTGAATGGCTGTGGGAACAGAGCCTTTTCCTGGGGTGACTCCTCCTGTCCTGAGGAGATGGTCTTGGGGGAGTGAGAGGCTCCTGGGTCAGAGGAGCAAGCTTCAAGGCAGCTTTGGCCAGACTCCCATCCTCTCCCAGCCTCTGTTCTCACCAGCAAACCAAGACCGTGGGTCCCCTTCAATGACTGTGCAATTCAATTTCAAGGCTGTACTTTATTCCTTTTGCATCTTTAGCAACTATTATCCTGAAAAGGACTTGCTTTAGGCTTAGAGAGAAACACTGGATACATTCTAAGATCATGAAAGTTGGCTGAAGTAAAGAGTATCACCTAAATTTCCACGTTTGTTGTCTCCTTGTCCAGCCAAGCTCCCCCAGATCTGGGGAGAAGTCCATGGATCCCTTTTGGGAGACAGACCATAAGCATGCAGACCTGGAGGTGGGGGCTTCCTGCGAGAAGCCCATCTGTGCTGGGAGTGGATGGTGCCTGGAGAGGGTTGGAAAGGCAGAACACAGATGCCTTCGGGTTGCCATGACTGCTTTATTTATTCCCTGGAATAATGTGATCAGCTGTAGACTTGAGAGTCTTCATGAGTATAATCCTGGAGGACTGTCGATTTTTATTTCACAGTTCACTCCTGCGAAGAGTCATAGGCCAGATTTACAAGGAACAAAATAAAACCAAACAAAAATGGCAGTTGGGAACCAATAGTGATGGCACCTAAAAACATACATTGAAAGACAGGTTTTCAGTGCCAGGAAGCAATGTCTGACTAAGATGTACTGAGAACCAAAGCCTGGGCAGAGCATGGTCCCTGGAGCTGGGAGCCCTGGGTGAGGGTCCCCAGGATGGGTGAGGTTCCCACAGTCCAGAAGGGTGGCCAAAAAGAGAGGGAGTGTGCAGCGGGTGGTGGAAAAGTGTGGGGAAGAAATACTCCCGCCCTTTCTCCTCCTGTCCCTGATCTGCAGATGGTGTCACACTGACTGAACATGATGTGGGACAGAGGGAAAGGGAGCCCTGCCGAGGTAGCCCGCAGGGTCAGCTCCAGGGGCATGGGACAGGGACGGGGCTGTGGAGAGTGGCCCCGGGATGAGGAGGGGCCGACAGACAGTAGCCAAAACACTGGTTTATAATCCAAGTAAAGGAACGTACTGGATGACGTATTGATCCCTAGAGTATGGACACCTGAACATTTAATTCGTTTAAATTTAAAATAATTTTTAAAAGGAACTAACATGGCATGCCTGGGTGGCTCATTGGGTTGAGTGTCTACCTTCGGCTCAGTTCATGATCCCAGGATCCTGGATCGAGTCCCGTTTCGGGCTCCCTTCTTGTCCCTCTCTCTCGGCTGCTCCCCCTGCTTGTGTTCTGTGTCTCTCAAAATAAATAAATAAAATCTTAAAAAAAAAAAAAAACAATGAACTGACATATCTTCAAAATACAAGGTGAAACCCGTTCATTACGTCAAACTGAAATGTCTTAGGAGCCTTGGAGTCAGGCCAGTCGGACCCGAATCCTGGCTCTGTTGCTTATTAACCAGGTGATCCTGAGCAGACCCGCCCCTGGTCTCCGTGTCCCTGACTGGACATGGGGTGTTGACTCCCAGTGGTGGTCAGGAGTAAAGGAGGACGTGCCTGTGAGTCCTGGTCCAGGGACAGCCACTTGGGCATGTCATGAATGGCAGAGGTTTGTAGTAAAAGCTCCATCGTGAAGCTTAAAATACGTGTGGGCTGCATCAGTTTTGGCGGGAACTCCGAGCCTAGTTCTCTCAAGATCCTAGAAAATGTCTCATTTTTGGTTTCATTTCTTCCTCGAAACAAGCACTCACAGATGCTGCTTAGGGGAAATGGCGTGTGCGAGCTGCCTGTGGTGTGGGTTGCTTCGGGTTTTTCCCGCCAGTGTTTGAAGGGGCCCTAAGTGAGTGACATCCCGACAGAAGACTCAGGCCTTCTAGCAGCTTCATCTGCATGACTGAAAGGTGCCTGCAGGCAAACACGTCAACATCTGTGCAAAGCTGTGGTTCTTTTCCCCTTGGCATGTTGCGTGGGGTCCTCAGGGAAAACAAAACTCAGAGACGTGGTTGTTGATTGTCCCCTTTTGTCTCCCAGCTGTCTCTGGTTCTGAGCGGACGGTGACTGAGCTGATCTGCTGAAGGACATGGTTCAGACTGTCCCAGACCCAGCAGCTCATATCAAGGTAGGTCTTCCCATGGTGGGGCGGCCACCCCGGCCTCCTGCTCGGCTGGGTTTTCAGGGCCGCCTGCCCTCAGATCAGTGACTGCGGGGGGAGGGGGCAGCCACCCTCCACCACGGGCCACATCTGGCCTGCCACCTGTTTTTATACCCCCATGAGCTAAGATGACTGGTTTCACAATATGACATGGTCAAAAAAATTGGAAGAATACTATTTCATAAACATGTAACTGATATGAAATTTAGATTTCCTTGTCCACAAAGAAAGTTGTGCTGGGACACAGCCACACTCCCTCATTTCCACACCATCTATGGCTGCTTTCATGTTGTGATGTGACCAAGACCTTGTGGCCCACAAACCTCATGATATCTACTGTCTGGCCTGTCGCTCAGGATTCCTGACTGAGTCCTGACCTAACGTACAAGCCACATCCAGATTCCTCCAGCTTCTGCCTGAGTTCCACCCCCTTTGGGCTTGCTTGGGGTTACCTGGGGTTACCTGGGAAGGCGCTGAGGCCAAGTGCTCCTGCTTGCTGAGCTCAGAGGTGGTTTCCCCAGACACGCGTGCATCTCAGCAGCTGTCCTGCACATCTGTTCCAGCTGCTCTCCCAGGGCAGCTCCTGGACCTCTGGAGGTTCGGCAATGGGGAAGTCAGACTGGACCCACCAAAAGTTCGCAAGAGGAAGCTGGTCCATTTGTGCCCACACTACAGTATCTGCCAGTGTAGCCAAGGGAGGAAGTGAAGTGGTGCTTTCAATAACTTGACCCAGATCAAAGTTACAGGAAACATTGGGGTTTGAGCCACATTACCCAGGGAGGCTGTCTACACCTCTGCTAGTGAGTTTAGCTGTCTACACGGGCCCAAAACATTCACCACTTCACCAGTGCTACACATTCCCTATATAAATTCATTTTCCCTAAGTGAACTGGTAGGTTTTACTAATCTCTATTCTTGACCTAAAATGTTTATTGAAAACAGACAATGACTTATAATCAAAAAGCTAAATATAATTTTATTAAAATGGTATGATTTTTTTTTGGCTAAAACGTGAAATGCCCTCCCAGATCACATACACTCACATGCATACATGCACCCACACGCATTTTAAAAGCAGTACATTGGGGAGTGTTCTGTACCATGTGGAATTCACATTTGTACACTTTCGAAAATGGGTTCAGAGGTGATGGGTTCAGCGCGTTCCTTAAGCTTTGTGGGTGTTTCCAAAGTGTCAGAACAATGGGCGACCCACAGAGTGTTGAGGATTCTGGATTTCATTTAGAGATGGGGAGGCACAGTCTTGGTGGGGGCACCACAATGGGATTTCTGTGCGATGTTTCGCTGGGGTTGCGACAGTGCTGTCTACAAACTGCCAAGTGGGAAGTCTCTTGAGGAAGTGATAAGGTTTCTCTCCCTGGAGTACATTTGGCAAATGTGTCCATGCTAAACGGGGGAAGACTTTTTTGATACAGAATGTAAATAAAATCTCACAGAGAAGGTGATATAAGAAGTTATCTTCTACACTTCATGGTATGAAGATCAACAACAAAGCCATTTTGACTGGCGTTTTATTCCTAGCCAACCAGAAGGAAAAGATGAAGTCAGCAAGAAATCATAACAGATCTTTAAAAGTTAATTTATCAAGGGCCAACAGTCTTTGGTAAACCTGAGAAACGTGATCTCTGAGAATGTGTTCAGTGGAAATGTCCCGATTTGATCTCAGGACGGAGCTGTATTTTCAGCTCTGATGTATCTTGTTATCATCATGGTGGTTACGTGTAAGTGAATGATAATGAGAATTGGTAACCCAGAAAGCTTTTTAAAAAACAAATTTCAACTCAAGTGGCTTCTGTGTGTTTGGAAGATGAACTGGCCGGTTGGAGGTGTAGTCACGAACAGTTGATGTTGGCTCCGAGGTGGAGAGGATGATTTGTGTCCTTTGTGAATCTATCCAATTCCACCTGCTGAAATTTGAATAAATACTCTTGGACTTTTTTTTTTTTTTTGATAAATGAAATTCGAGTCGTTGACAACAAAGTTAGAAAAATAGATGGCCTTCCACTGTTTCCTTAAAATACCTGATTTGGGAAACTTACACAGTAAAATGTGTGTTGAGAAGTTTCTGGTTCGGGGCCGAGTGCAGCTTTTCTTTCTGGGAGTTGGAGTTATTATAAATGGCGTATGGTCAGTTCCACTGGATGTGCTGATGTAAGTACTGGAAGATTTTGTCTTTGCCTCATTGTTACCGAACAATTTTTTTCACCTGAAAAGGACTTGAGTTCTTCTCAGGAGTGACTTCACACGGCAGGTGGCAGGGAGACAGATTTTTACGTACCCTTCACATGCGTGTCCAGAGGCTGATCTGCAGGGAAGCAGTGTTCCTTTGGTATTTAAGAAATTTATTCTGCGTGATTTACTGTAGTTCTCTTCTGCCAGAACAAATTGCTCTTACCCTTTTATATGTTTAAGGAGCTAGAAATAATGATAAAGGAAAAGGGTGGTGAGCAACTGTGAAATATAAACCATTCTTGATTCAAATAGTGTAACTGTGGGGGCAATTCATTTATGAAGAAAATGAGCAGGACTTTTAAAAAACTTTAGCTTATTCTCTATTGGTGGTAATACTAAGTCACTCAGCACATTTTAATTTGGCTTTCTTGACTGGCCCTTGGCTGGTCCTTTCTTATAATAAAAATTATACTTACGTGTTCCAGAAGCATGATCTTAGCATTTTCGGTGCATGTGGCCATGCTTCTGTTCTGCGGAGGGATGGAGCCCATATCTACCAAAGATGGACCCATACTATCGTCCCCAGCAAGGAAAAGGACTTGTGGGTTCATTTTCTTAGGATTCAAGCTTTTGGTCATTAATTCTCATTCTGATAAAGAAATTTCCAACTTCCATTATTGCATGTCCTCTCAAGAGTTCCGTCTTCTTGTTTTTTTCCTTTACTAACGTTTGATGAAAAGGGTTAACCTATTAGTCAAATTTATAGCTCTAAAGAGACTCCTGATCAGCACATTTTCAGTTGTTCTCTTTGCCATTCACCAGCCACTTGCACAGAGGCCGTATGTTTGGGAACTGACTGAGCAAAGACTGGACTGAGGGGAACAGTGGGAATGTGAGTTTCACTCATGGGTTCACCAGCTGTGTAATCTGGAGATACGGGTCACAAAAACCTTCTGGGTCATACGTCCTAGCTAGGTTCATGCTGTGGATCAGAGCGAGGGCTCTGGGGTCTTAAGCCTTCATTCAAATCCTGTTTCGTCATTAACTGACTTCAGGCAGGTTCCTCAATCTCTGTGCCTGGTCTTTCTCTTGTCTGAAATGCAGGCATCTACTTTGTGGGGTCAGTGCGAGTGTTCGGTGAGGTACTACACGCAACACAGCAGAACCGCACTGGGTGCTGAATTGTCCCGAGCTAGTCCTCTGGTGCTCTATGAAGTGAGGGTAGCACCCATTTTAACGATACAATGTTGCAGTGCTGCTAATACAATGGAGCAGCCTGGGCAAGTCTGGCAAAATACTGAGTTGAGCCAAAAAAAAAAATTAAACATGCACTCTTTGGCACAATGCTTTTCATGTATGTGAAGACGTGTGCACTTCCCAAACAACGTCATATACTTTTCATGCATATGCACGTACTTAAAACACAGTGACCACAGCAGTGGGGATGGTTGCATGTGTGGGACATGTGGGCTAGTTGCTTCTAGAAGGGGCTGAGGGGTAAGGGAAGATATAATAATATACAGATAAAACAGATTTCTAGCACAGAGGTTTGGATGTGGCACCCAAGGCCCCCTCTTACATGCTGGTTGGGGTGTAGATCAGTATAACCACTTTGGTATGCGTGGAGTGTTACCTTGTGAAGCTAAAGATGGACCCACCTGTGCTCCAGCCGCCCCACTCCTGGGCACGCCCCCTGTTGCCCTTGGATCCCCAGAGATGGACCTGAGCAAAACTGAACAGCCCAGATGCCCACCAGGAGAATGGATAAATAAACAGCATTCCTGGCCTATAACGGGAGTCTGCACAGCAATGAAAATCAGCCAGTGTCCACCTCTGTCCGTGTATTAATGTGGGTGATTCTCAGGGTCGAGTGGAAAAACTCGAAATACAACACAATTGCACATATAAAGATCAAAAGGGGGCAGAACTGAGAAAAACATTATGTCTTCAGAGAAACATATATGCATTGGAAAGGAAAAAAGCTGTATCGAGTCTATACCTGAGGTGAGGAGCTACCTGGTCGGGGAGAGGAGAGCTTTTGGAAGGGGCTTCTGAGGTCCTGGTCTTGCCTGTTGTGAGCTGAGGAGTGCATACAAAGGTTCGCAAGAGTGATAGTTAAAATAAAATTTAAAAAAAAATTAGGATGTAAAGCAGGGTAAAGAAGAGGAAAGGAAGATGGAGCTGGGTAGCTTGAGGTGAAATCATGCTCAGGAAGATACTTTCTAATTGTAAACCACTCTGGACTCTAGCAAATCATTTCATCGGAGATCGCTTGGTCCAGTGCTGCTCTAGGACAGAAGGCTGGAACCTGCGCTGGTCAAGGGACATCCGGGTGGCGGGCGGCGGTGGGAGCTGAGTTTGCACTGTGGCTGAGCACGAGCTTCTCAGGCAGGCTCTGGCCGTTTCTGAGTTGAGCGAGTCCCCTGCCTTCAGTGCTGAGAGGGACTCACCCCATTTACCCAAGCCTTCCATGTGCCCCCAGCTGGGTTGGGGTGGGTGAGGGAATAGGAGACTACAAAGATGTAACACCTGCCATCCAGGTGCAAGTCACATGTCCCCAGACACCTGGGATACAGCACTGCACGCAGCTGGGAGGGACCCAGGGCTGGGGGCTGGGCGGGTATCTAAGGGAAACCGCCAGACCTGCTCCCCCTGGCTCACCCATCGACCTCACCCATCCCGCCTTGTCCCACTCACACCACCTGTGCCTGCTTGTGCTCACCTGTCCCACTGTTTCTGCCCACAGACTGCCTGGTGGCCTCGGGTCCTCCTGGGGATCACAATTGTAGAGGAAGCATGCGGGTGATTCTGAGCATGTTCCATGTGGCTGGTGGGTCACAGGGGCAGCTCTGGGGCCGAGACGCCTAGAAATGTCTGGAGTCTGTCCATCCACTGCCACACAGACCCTCTGTCCTCCAGAGGATGATGGCCAGGCTCAGTTCTGTGGTCCACTTCTAGCTAGTCTAGCTGCCGCCCCCTACCCCAAGGTTTTGTGTAAAGATCAGTCACGGGCAGCAGAGCGTGGACTAAACAAGGTCTCTGCCCAGGTTTCCTGTTGCTTCTGCATGTGAAGGACTGAAAAATCGGCATACTTGGGGTTTGTTTCTAATTGTGTTTCTTCCCCCTTCTCCTTTTTCTTTCAGCCTTTTAAAGTTTTGCTTATTTTTTTAAAGATTTTATTTATTTATTTGACAGACAGAGATCACAAGTAGGCAGAGAGGCAGGCAGAGAGAGAAGGGGAAGCAGGCACCCTGCTGAGCAGAGAGCCTGACGTGGGGCTCGATCCCAGAACCCTGGGATCACGACCTGAGCCGAAGCCAGAGGCTTTAACCCACTGAGCCACCCAGGAGCCCTGAGTTTTGCTTATTTTTAAAGTGTGTTTGGGTTAGATAGTCTGGGTGGGAAACTTGGCTTCACTTATCGATTGCCTCAGTTTCCTCAACTGTAAATGGAGCTGAATGAAGTACCTGCCTCATAGATTCCTGAGGATTAAATCAGTGGATGATAATGTATTTAAACCATTCAGAGTGGTGCCTGGCACTTGCTATGTACTTACTATTTCTTTTACACATTATTATTAATATATTTGCTGTTATTAGTGCCCCATTAGTTAAAATATTAATATTAACATATGTTATTGTATATTGTAAATATATTAATACATGTTATATGTTGTGTTTTGTTACATTGATATGTTATAGTAATTATAGAATTCATTGCTATATTAATAAGATACTGTTACCAATATATTATTAATATTAATAGTAATATATTGTTATAAGATCAATATGTTAATATATTATTAGTACTATTAATATAACAATATATTCTTATATTAACTATGGGAGTTGTATAACATATTGTTATAGTATTAATATATAATATTCTATATTAGCATACCATTGCATAATAGCAGTAGAAGGGAAGAAGGAAGAAGAGAGAATATTCAGGAGCGAAATGGACAGATGTAAGGTCAGGACTTGCCAAAAAGTGAATTGTTGAACTGACTTTGTTCGCATGTGATTCTGTGGATATGACGCTAAATGCTTCTGACGATAAAGGATGCTACACATAAGCTCTGTTTGTATATCATGGAAGATCTTAGAAGAGTTTAGGAAGCATTGTGTGTGGTGGGTCACTGGGAAGCTGGAGAACCAGCATGTGAGTGGGACTCTTAAAGGAACACAGAGCAGGTGCACGAATGCCCCAGCCTGCCTCCTGAGTGGGGGATTGGGAGACTTCTCTGGCTGGTGGGGATGTATCCCATCCCCGGGGAGAAGCATGGAGCTCACTACCTAACTCCCACCAGGGTGTCAAAAGACCCATTGAGTCGTAAACATTTCACACCTATTTGCAAACCTGATTTATAGTATCTGCTTCGAAGGAGGATAGGAAGTTTATTCTTTTGAAGGCATACTAAGCGGAGATCTTGTTCTCCCTCAGAGTCTGTTACTGTGAAGATGATGTAAGCCTTTGATACGTTGTTTTTCCTCCCTCTCAATAAATGAGCTTTGATTGGATTCCAGTGGGGTTCACACATCCCGACAAGCCTGATGAGTTGGTGGCCATTTATAGCCATACTTCTCTTTCTGTGGGATAGTGGCACTTAATTAAACATACAAGAGCAGATCTGCCAAAATTTTTCTAATGCACGTGTACTATTTTTAAAGAAAATAATAATTCTTAAAGATATCCATGCATCTGATATGGCAAAAACAGTGGAGACTTCTGCCTGCAGACACCTTTTTTTTTTTTTTTTGCCTGCAGGTTCCTTATGTGGGGTTTGCTGTCTCTTCAGTGGCTTCCTGTGCCCCTCAGGGTGGATCTCCATCACCCACTGCTGGGGGCTGTGCTCAGGATGAGTGCACTGGGGTTCAGTGGCATGCTCCCCTGGGCATGCTGCACAGTGCCCTGGAAACTGATGCCTCGCTGTAGTGAGATTCAGAGAGCCAACCTTCAGGGAGGGCACCAGCTTTCAGGAGGTATAGGCAGGGTTGGAGGAGAGTCAGCTCACTTCCCAGGAGTAAGGCTAGAGGCTGTATGCAGTTGGCCTCGAGCCCCTCTGGGGCAGCTAGAGAGTACTGGGTGAGCAGGCAGGTTCTGAAGCCAGACTTGACGATCTCAGGCAGAACCTTTGCTGACTGACCTTGGGCAGCCTCCTGAGCTCCTGGGAGCCGCAGGTCTCTGTCAGTGAAGTGAGGACAATGGCATCACTTCCTAGGCTTGTAGGAGGACCGGGGAGGTGATTCATGGGAGGGCCTTAGGACGGTGTCTAGTAAGTAGCAGTCATTACTGTTGTCATCATCATGGAAGCATTTTTGTGAATTTCATCCCCTTCCCCTTTTTTTCATGGTGGCTGTTTCTTCCAGGGATCCAGCCTTAAAATTTAAGGCATCTCTTTAAGTTTCCTCTTTCTTTTACCTTTCTGTTCATGTCTACCTCATAGCCCCTGCTCTGTGTGGCATGAGGACAGGTCTGCACTGTCTCCCTCCTGTTCTATCCCTGGAGTCCCTAGCGGCCCCACACATTGTTCTCCCCCCACCAGGCCTCACCAGCTTGCCCTACCCTGCCATGTTAATCCTCCTGGAAGTGGGAGATAAATCCCAGAAACTGTGATAAATTCAAGGGGCACTTTTAAGGCTTTTGTTACCAATCTCCCCATCCGACTGTACCTTCCTCTTCTTCTCCAACAGGTATTTGCTCACACGGTGTTGTGATTTTTAACCTTTGCTGATTCAATGGGTGGAAAGTGGAGTTTTACAGGTGTTATTTCCTTTGGAAATTTGTGTAAGTGATCACCTCATACGTTTATCAGCAAGCTCTATTATCTCTTCAGTCATGTTTTTGACCATTTCAATGAAATCATTCAACATTGCTGGGAGTAGAGCATGAACCAAACAGATAAGGTCCCTGCTTGCGAGAAGCTTACGCTCAAGGAGTTGAGATAGAATATGTTTATATACATATAGCATTACAGTATTACAACTGGTGTTAAAACGTGTGTGTGTGTGTGTGTGTGTGTGTACATATACCAGTGGTGGTTGGTAGTCTCCAGAACAAAATGTAAGGTAAGCAAGAAGTAATAAAGAGGGTCATGGAGGGAGAGGTGTCGTTTTATACAGGAGGTGAGAGAAGGTCATTGAGGTCATGAGGAAGGAGCTGAGATTCAGTCAGTCAGCCGAGGAAGTGAGAACATGGGCCACACCATCACATGCGGGGGGGGGAAGAGTGTCCTGGACAGGAAGAACAATGCGTGCAAAGTCGTTAGGAAAGAACTTGCTTGGCGTGTTGAAGGAACAGCAAGGAGACTGGGGGCTGGCATGGAGTGAGAGTGGAGCTGTTGGCTGTGGGCCTGGGGAGGCTGTGGTGAGGCCATATGTGTCAGCTCTGATATGCAAGGGGAAAGACTCCTTTTTTTTTTTAAGATTTTATTTATTTGTCAGAGAGAGAGAGCGAGTGAGCGAGCAAGCACAGGCAGACAGAGTGGCAGGCAGAGGCAGAGGGAGAAGCAGGCTCCCTGCCGAGCAAGGAGCCCAATGTGGGACTCGATCCCAGGATGCTGGAATCATGACCTGAGCCGAAGGCAGCTGCTTAACCAACTGAGCCACCCAGGCGTCCCGGGAAAGACTCTTAAATGTTGTCCTGCATTTAGGAGCTGGGGACCACTGGAGGGTTTGAAGCAAATGGATGACACAATCTGATTGAATCATACATTTTGAGTTAAAAAATTGGATTTAAGGTTGGGTCACTAGATGAGGTCACCCGGGGACCCAGATCCAGAAGAGCCTTAGGGATGGGCTTTGAGTCCCTCCAACATGCAGAGGTTGGGGCGAGGAGGAGGAATCCATGCAAGGTTGAGAGCCAGAGCCAGTGGGTTGAAGGTAAAGGCGAGGACCATCAGCTTTGAGAGCTTGGGAGTTATGGGCAGCCTTGGCAACAGTGATTTTCCCTTGAAGTGGGGCAAACATAAAAGGGAAGAAACTTGCAATAGATTCTCGTGGGATGCTCTTCTCACAGGATTTAGAAGGTATCATGCTTTTCTTACTGAATTGTATAAATTATATTTTAATGAGATTAACTCTGAGCTATGCTGTATTTGCCATACAGATTGTTTCTACATTTATTCTGATTTTTGATATTTGCGAGTACACCCACGAGATAAACATTTTTATTTGCTTGCACCTACTGATATTTTTCTTAGCTATCTGTCCCTTAACTTTCAAATGTAGGCAGTTCTTGTCTGATTTTCTTTTCTTTCTTTCTTTCTTTTCTTGAGAGAGAAAAAGTGCAACTGGCAGTTGGGAGGGAGGGAGAGAGAGAATCATAAGCGGCTCCACACTCAGTGTGATGCAGGACCCTGAGATCATGACCTGAGCCAAAATCGGGAGTTGGACACTCAACCGCCTGAGTCACCCAGGTGCCCCGTGATGTTTTTCTTATATTTACTCTTGTGTATTTCCCAGTTTTCCATATGACTAATTTAAGAAGAAGAGAAGGAAATCTATTTTCTTTTAATAGCCACCAGCAAAGGCGTTCAGTGTTCACAGAAGACACACAGCACTGGATTTCAGCATCAAAGCCGGGTTCTTCCATCTGGAGTTCTTCATTCCATGCAGAATGAACCCAGCATCGCTTTGCAGGAGCTTTTCCCTCCTAGTACCCCCTGAAGGGACCCTGAAGGGTAAATCATCCAAATATTTGACAAGGAGCATGGGCACACCAATCAGGATGTGGCAGACCAACCAGAAGAGGTCAAGTTTGGAAACGCCTGACATCTCTGTCCAAGAGCTTATAGGTGTCTGCCCAGTGCCCACTCAGCTGTGAACTGAATTGTTTGCCCTGTGCTCTTCTGGCCTCTTGCTTTTGTCTTTCTACCCTCCAAATCTCAACATCTGGTTCCTTGCCATTTGGAGAGAGGTGGGGGTGGTTATCATTTAATGATAGCTATGTACTCTTTTCCTCTGCTTGCTCGATTATATATAACTCAAGTGATCACATGGTCCTTGTGCTTAGTAGATACTTAGCATGTCTGTGTTGATCAGATTAAGTAGCCATGGTCCCAATGAAATGAGAATGATCCAGGGACTGTGTTCGATTCTGGGACAGAGCGCCCCCTTTGGGACTCACCTACTCTTTACACTTCTCTACCCTTCTTTGTAAGTATGATTGTAACCACAGCACTGATGCAGCTGAGACAATGTGTTCTCAAGGGCAGTGTGTCCTAACTCTTATGTATGTTTATTTTTAGAGGGGTTTTAGGTTCCCAGGAAAACTGAACAGAAAGTGCAGATCTCCCCTCTGCCCCCTGTCCCCCAGACCCACAGCTTCTCCATTATCAGTATCTTGTACCAGAGTAGTGTGTTTCTTAACAATGGATGAACCCACATTGACACACCGTTGTCACCTGAAGTCCATAGTTTATATTAGTGTTCACTCTTTGTGTTGCGTGTTCTATGGGTTTAGGTTAATGGACAGTGGTAGGTATCATGTCATAAGATACTGAAGTATCATAGTGAATAGTTTCGTTGTCCTAAAAATCCTCTGTACTCCGTCCATTCATCACATCACCGCCTAGCCCCGCCTGAACCCCTGGCCACCACTGATCTTTCAACTGTTCCCATAGTTCTGTAGTTTTAAGAATGTCATATAGTTGGAATTATACAGTATGTCGTGTTTTCAGATAGGCTTCTTTCAAATAGTAATAGACATTTAAGGTTCCTCCAGATCTTTTCATAGCTTGATAGTTCATCTTAATTTTTTTGTGAATCATGGAACTCTAAGAATTTGTTAAATGTTATATATTTTCTCCCCAGCATAAGCGCATGTGCACATGTGTTCCTGCACACACACACACACACACACACACACACACACTCTTCCACACTCCCAGGCCTCCTGCGGCGGTCAGCAGCCCTGCACACCTGTCCCCAGAGTCCCAGGGATCCCAGATCAGGAATGCTGTACTAGCAATGGAAACCCCTGGAGGCAATTCATGCAGTTGAAAATAAATCTTTATTTGCACTTATTTATTCTGCCAGAAAATGTTTGGCATCTTAAAGTCAGAGGACTGATAGAGCTTCTTTGAACAAAAGTTGTTCTGAAACACATTCTTGGTCTAAATTCAGTTCAGATGACAGATCTTCGTTCCGCAGTTTTGTGATCTAGAGCAGGGTTTCTCAGACGTCCCTGGGCAGACACGTCACCTGGGAACCCGGTTGGGCCTTGACATGAAAAGCATGAAGAAGCCCCAGGTGCTGCGGGGGCTGCTGGCCTGAGGACCTACCATTTTACAGAGAAGGCTCTGAAGCCCTGTTTTTCAGATTATAGGTCACGACCTGCTTGTGGAAGTGAGTCAAGACTGGGATTAACAAAAGGAAATGGAATGGAATAGCATCGAAACTCTTAGCGTGTGGTGCATGCAGAAAGCAAACGTGTTATTTGAGAAAACCTATAATCTAGTTCTACAGGTGCGTGTGTATAGAGTGGGTTGTGATCTATAATATATTATTTCTTACTCTGGATACATTTGGAAAACACCCCTCAGGGTTTCTGTGAAGTAAGAAATGAGGGGGGAAGCACCATAGTGGTTTCACCCTAAAAAGTAGTGTGTTTGCATGCATAAAATTGCACATGTGTCTCTATGGATTTTTGCTGCTCTGATTCTGGTATCCAGATGTTGGGCTTTATCCCAAAGCAGGAACTGTAAATAACAAAGAAAGGTTTTTTTGTTGTTTTGTTTTGTTTTTAATTTTAAAGATCAAATTCCAGGGTTGAATTAAAATTCTTGCTGTGTATTGCTTAATGGAGAGTACATGTTAGTTCTGAGAATGTACTTTAAAAAAGTAAACAAATTTAATTGCAGTGTGGCTATTAATTTTTTACTGATTCTTTGTGGACTTTCTGGAAAGTACTGTTCATTTGCATTATGCATTCACTGCTAATATGCCACTAGTATCAATATCCAAAAATAAACAATAACACCAATTTATAAGGACCTCCAAATTAGTCTCATAAAATTTTACGGTAGTGGTAGTAGTGAGCCAACTGAATTTGAGGCTGACAAAGATGTAAAACTCTAACCATGTGATTCTTATGTCCTTTGTTGTAAACCTCAAGTTTAAAATGCTTTTATGCTTAAGTTCAATCGTCCCTAATCAAAAGTGTATGCCTCAAGGAACAGTCAAAAACAAGTCACATTTTTCATGACTTATGTTGTTTGAAAAAACTCCATTCAAATACTTGCTTTCTGTTATTGTTCGGGAGAAAAAAAAGGTTATGTAAATTTACCTCGTGCCTTGCACATTGCAAAAGGGATCTGGAGCCTTCAGGTTAGACTACCTGGATGGGTTTCCTATTTGGCTGTCGGGAGAGGTTGTCTCGGAAGAATTACACATAAATAGACAATATTAGCAATGAACAAAGACATCAGGAAAGAAAACAGACGGAAAGAGAGAAGATATTTTTATCTTATGAATAATTTAAACAGTATGCTGCTGCTCTTATTTCTTAGTCTGTAGGAATGGAAATTTCATATATATCCAATTATCCAATAAAAATAGGACCTATTACTTGATTTCTCAGAACTGAATTTAAAAAACAACAACAACAAAAAACACAAAATACATCCTCCAAATCAGGTGCTGTAACAAATACTTGGTAGAGAAATGTGGCTGTGGATAAGAAAAAGTAACAGGAGGTTTTTTTTGGTTTTGCTTTTTATTAAGATATAATTGACATTTAATGTTGTGTAAGTTTAAGGTTTGCAATATGAAAATGATTACCAGGATAGGGTTAGTTAATATGGCCCTCACCTTACATAATTTTCCTTTTTTTTTTTTTTTTTTTGAGAGAGAGAGAGAATCTTAAGCAGGCTCCATGCCCAGCATGAAGCCAGAGTGGGGCTCAATCTCAGAACCCTGAGATCATGATCTGAGCCAAAATCAAGAGTCAGAAGCTTAACTGATTGAGCCACACAAGTGCTCCTAATTATTTTATTTATTTATTTTTTAATGGTAAGAACTTTTACGTCCTACTCACTTAGCAACTTTCAAGAATTTCAAGATATTGCAAGATATAGTATTGGTGACTATAATCACTGTGCTGTGCATTATATCCCAGAATTACTCATCTTCTAACTGGAAGTTTGTACCTTTTGATCAGGATCTCCACTTTTCTCCACTCCAGCCCCTAGTGAAAGCCATGCTGCTCTGTGTCTATGAGTTTGGTTTCTTAAGATTCACTTGTGGTGAGATCACACAATATTTATCTTCCTCTGACTGATTTTTTCAATTAGCATAATGTCTTCACATGTTTTTTTTTAACACATTTTACAATATTAAAAAGTGTATGTCTTAGAAAACCTTTTGATTGATATTAATACATGATATCAATCAATCAAAGGATTTAAGTACTATTATTTTTGCATCAAGTAAAACTACTCAGATTTGCCTGAAAATAGAAAAGTAACATGTTATATACAACCCAAATTATTTTGTGTCATAATGACAAAAATGTTTCAACCGTCATTTCACTCAGTGAGGATTAAAATGTGTGATCCTTGCTTATGGCCTTTAAAATGGCCAAATGACATCATGGATAATCGGAATTATAGGAAAGTTCATTTTCTGGAAAGTCAATCTTCTTTTTGGGGCATGGAAATGCACTTCCCCCTAGTATCAGTTTTAGGAGCACTGTGTTAGTTGAGCTCGCTGGGAAGCAGATGTTGAGACAAAATCAAGAATGCAAGAAGTTTATTAGAGGGTACGGGGTGGGGGTATGCCTGTGAATGATGAAATGAGGATGGAGTAGGTTTGGGCAAGGAGAGCCTCAGCCCAGACACAGATTGGACAGTTTGACCAACTCTGCGGGGAGCCCTGGAACAGAGGTTGCCTTTGGAGGGGTCCTGCACTGGGCAGAAATGGCCAGGCTCTCACCCCCCTGCTGTGTTCAGTTATTGGCTCAGGGCTGTCTGGGATGGGGCAGAGCAGGAGCTGGGGACAGCTGCGGGCTGTTCAGGTGAATACTGGGTTCTTTGTTGAGGGGAAAGCTGAGAGGTATCCCTCCACGGCTGCTCCAGGCATCTGCAGAAGAATGGGATGTAGCTAGCACCTCTGAAGAGTCCATACGGTTATCATTTGCTTCACATTGTTACTCCATCGTTACCATCTGCAGGATTATCTTCTGGTCAGTAATAGATGCATATTGTTCACAAGATCTATGTGATCATTCCCAACATGGAACAGCCTCTTGTCCCTAACACTTGGACTGGGGCACTTGGGTGTCATGGAGTTCCACCATTACCCAGTGCCACCATGATAAAAAGTTAGAATGCTTCAAAAAAAAAATCATTGATTACTTTAAAAAATACTTTCAGAGTACTAATTCTATTGTTTGAATGTTTCTTGGGTTTAAACCTCTGGACAAAGCATTTTTTTACTCCGTTTATGATATCATCTGCTTCTTCTGTTATTCAGGGTTGACATTAAATTTCTCTAAGGCCTTTGGTTAATTCTGTTATTGGTTATTCAGATTCAGAATTTAAACACCCAAATCATGTTGGGCATGGCATCAACCTTGCCCCACCCCCCCCACACCACTAGCATCTGAGTCCAGTATTTGGGCTTTATTCTTGTCTGCCTTGGGCCTAGGTTGTGCCATTGTCTTAAGCACTTGAAAGGAAATGGGATCCAAGGGGAGGCAATCTATTTCCTACCAAGTACTGTGTTAGAAAGCAGGAAGGTCCCTGCATGTGTCACCAGAAGGCAGCTCTACTCCTCTTCCCACCATGTTCCTGCTTCAACCTCCTGCTTCTACCAGATTAGGGAATTTTTTTGACCAGAAAAAACAACTGGGCTGTTTTGACCAGGAAAAACACATGGGTTTTCTTGTTCTACTCCTGCTGTTTCCTCACCAAGCCACCTTCCAGGCTTCCTGAATCAGCAGCATCTGTGGCTTTGGTGCTGTGCAGAGTTTTCTGTCCCCTGTGGGCACTGACAGATGGCCTTCGTACTGTCGTGTTTCTTGTGTTTGCCTTGTGGACCCAAAAGAGACCGAATCTCAATCTCTCTTCTCTTTCCCAGGTCTCTGATATTTTCTTTATGTTCTGATTATACAGTCAATAATATTAACATTATTTTATGTGTTTCCCTTCATCTTGAGGAAAGACTCTACATTTCTCACTTTTCTCTGTGTTGATGATTAAACTGTTTAAAAATACTGCCCTCATAACTTCCTTTCTTTTAAATGTACCTCGATGCCTTTGTCTTATAGCTTTACCCCTCATCTTGCCCTGTAATCTTAGCTACCTCTGTGTGTGGTAAGTGTATCTGTGAGGCTTCTTCTCTTGTTAATGTTTGGCTCACTAAAAAGCCGCTTCCTTTACTGACATATCATTGAAAATAAAGTAATTCCTAAGAATGTTTTATTCCAGACTTGTAGGAATGCTGTGGTGACGTTAAACACTGTTCTATCCTGTATTTCCATGCTTTTATGGTTTACTGTTTGAGGATTTGGAGACTGGTGGAAAACTATCCCTTGTTTGAGGCACACTAAGAGCAATTTTTGCCTTTGGAAGAGAAGTTTTGGAATGCCTTTGGAGAAATAGAATGCCTAATAGGACCTCAGTAGAAGGGATTAAGACTTATTCCATCTTGAAGATTGAAATTTAAAAGTGTTACCAATATGGTTTTTACAGATCATCATGCTCATCTATTAGAGTGCCAACATATACATATGTAGCAATTTTTTTTTTATTGAGCTGGACTAGCAAGTGCACACCTGTTTAGAGGAAATATTCTCTTCCACACTCTCTCTTTATTAGAGATTTTGTTTATTTGAGAGAAAGACTATGCACAAGCAGGCAGCGGGGCAGAAAGAGAGGGAGAAGCAGACTCCCCACTGATCAGGAAGACTGATGTGGGACTGGAGCCTGATATGGGGCTGGAGTGCAGGACCCTGAGTTTGTGCCCTGAGCCAAAGGCAGATGCTTAACCAACTGAGTCACCCAGGCGCCCTCTCTTCTACTCTCAAATGATATCTCAGGTCATCCATAGTGTTATGTTCCTTATAATGGTTAATACACAATTTTATTTTTGGGTATTGAGAAGTTCATTTAATTTTTAAACTTCAATCTTCCAGACAATTTAAGGTTTCTTGCCTCCTTTGATTCTGACCTGTTTCGTCTTGAGAAACACTTTGTGGAAGAAGGGTGTGGACTGTGCCCCGTCTCCCACCTTACTTGTCCACTTCTGCTATGGCCTTGACTCCTCCTGTACCCTTGAGACCCATGGCAGCCCGAGATCTGCAGACCACTTTGGGACAACTCTAACCATGTTCTCTTTAAGTAGTCTGGTACCTCTCTTTAGAATGATGGTCCCTGCTGAACATCTGGCACCAGAACCTTAAGTCCCACCAGGAACTTAATACCCTGCTACAATTAAAAGGGGAAAATGTCATAAAATGAAATATAAAGTGCCAGTTGCCAACAGCGTATGTCAAATAAAATAGTCACAATTCATACATAGTTTTTAGAAACGTTCACTTGATGAAACATAAGGAAAAACTTTGTATTTCTTCCCAATCTCACTTAATTCTGTATCTTTAGGAACAAAGGAGAAAGGTTAAATATGCAGGTAGTGCGAGGGTACAGATCTTTATGGGACAAGCCTTTCCAAAGACATACCTAGAATATTCTGAGAGTCTTCTGAAGAATCTAGGGGAATTGTCCACAACACATGGTCTTCCCCAGGGGGTGATCTTTTACTCTGCACCATTAAAAGCTTCACATCTAAATGATCACGGTGTTGTTTTCTTTGGTTAAAGTCCCAAAACTTCTAAGTTGTCCAACATTTAACCACTAAAGAAGTTAGCTTTTTCTCAAGCTACTGTATCTTGGGTCATTGACCTTCACAGATCTTTAAAACCCCCCAATGAGGCCCTGTACATCTGGGGAATGTTCCCTAATAGCACATGACACAAAGCCTTGGCAATCCACTGAAAATCCCACCGTGGAGCAGCACTGTCTGCGAGACCCAGAGGCGATTATGTAACTTTACAGATCTTTATGTACTGGATTTTAAAACTTCATCCTAAAACAGCATATTGCACTATTGAAATTCAATATGGAAATATTTCTCTTGGTTTTAAATAAAGTTTGCAGCAATGCATATGTTAGCAACTAAAAATAGAGGAAGTTCCACATTTCTCATTTTTCCTTAGTTATTGGGGGTGATGTCTCCCCCACTTCAGGGAATGTGCCGCATGATATCACGGGGCTAGAACGCAGACACATTTAGGACTTTCTCCTGATGAGCACCTGTAGCTTTCTGTAGTTGAATCCACGTGCTTTATGCATGTCCAAGTGAAAAGTTTCCCAAAACATGGGCAGACACGGGAAGACCCGGTACCTCTTAAGTGATGATCACTCCACTGGAAGATGCCACTTTCCCAACTGTGTAACTTCAGATTGCTGGGTTAGGTTTGGCCAGGGGTGCCGGGCACGAGTGAGGACTGACTCGGGATTCATCAGGGAAGGCTAACAGCCCCCACAGACCCTGCAGTTTCTGCAGCCCAGCAAGTAACAATGTGTTTCTCACTCTGGCCATTGCGAGGGTTCCTGGTGTGGGGGGGAGCTCTCTTTCTTGTAAGCAGTGGTTCAGGAACCCAGCTGCCTTCCCTCCCAGCCTCTGTCCTTCTCTGTGGTCCCTGGAAGACTTTCCATTCAACCACTCGGTGGGAAAGAGAATAGGAGATTCCTCCAGGCTGGTGTTTCACAGGCCAGGTTTCCTCTCACGTCCCATTGGCCAGAATTCAATCACATGATCACATCTGATTGCAGAGGAGGCTGGGAAATGTAGTTTAGCTGGGCACCTGGGAAGAAAGGGACTTTGGCAAATGCTTAGCCAGTGTCTGTGGAACCCACAAAGTGTTGTGGAAGCCTGGTTGGATCATAGCAGAGCTGTAGGTCCATCATCTCACATTATTTTTTTTTCTAAGTTAAAGTAATAAATATATATATATTTTTATTTTGTTCAGTTAGCCACTATATAGTACATGATTAGTTTTTGATGTGGTGTTCAATGATTCATTAGTTGCATATAACATCCACTGCTCATCACAACACGTGCCCTCCTTAATGCCCATCATTTCACATTCTTGCCTCCTTATGTGACTCTCTTTTCTTCTTCTCTTTCTCTTTCTTTGACTGCAAAATAATAGTTTTTTTGTTCACTTTCTCTCATGTCAGGATGCTATATGTTGTATGTCATTGTGGGGTTTTTAAATATGGTATGCAGTCCACTACATATTGTCAGCCATAAGACCTTGCTGTGCAATGAGGAACACACCCTGTTTAATCACTAACCCAGTTCCAAATATCTTGGCAAGAATAAACCCATAAACACATACATGGGAAGCTGGATGCCAAATCAGAACTTCTGAGGTCAAGAAGATCACAGAAAATCCATGTCTCTTCATTTAACCCTGTGAACTGACTCCAAAGTGATTCAGGACAGACTAAGCCAGTGGAGATGGGAAATTCCCTGTGAGTCATCCCTTAGACTCTTCCTTCTTCCAACATCCAAGCTCATACTCTGGCTCAAAGAAATTGCAGGAAGAAATTCTACAAACAGGCACACTGCCCACAGACAAGCACAGTCACCTCCGAGGAATATTGTTCCCGGTGGTTGTCAGCTGAGTTGAAAACCAGCTCATATATCCATCCACAAACAAGATATAAGTCATCATTGATTCATTTCCTGGGCACTAGAAATAATTGGGTTAATTGACATAATTCTTACACTCAAGAAATGTTCAGGAAAGGAGGGAACTCAATAGGAGATGGACAGCCAAATGCAGTGGGAGGCTCTGCCTGTGCATTCCGTTTCCCCAGATATGCACTTGTTTCTGGGAGGCTGAGCCCAGAAGCGGGTGCTTCTCATAAGAATTGCCCAATAACTCTATGGGGACTGGGGACTAGACCAGGTTGTTCCTTAGAGCCACTTCTGGCTCTGTCTTACTGTGTTTCTTTGGATGGAGACACAGTGAGTTGGAGGAAAAATGCCCTGGGCCAGAATAGAGCCATTAAACACTATATATGAAAAATTAAAAAAAAATTTAAAAAAAGATTAAATAAGAGAGGGAGACAAACCATAAGAGACTCTTAATCATAGGAAATAAACAGGGTTGCTGGAGGGGAGGTGTGGGGGGATGGGGTAACTAGGGGATGGGCATTAGGAGGGCATGTGATATAATGAGCTCTGGGTGTTGTATGCAACTGATGAATCACTGACCTCTACCTCTGAAACTATTAACACATTATATGTTAATTAATTGAATTTAAATTTGAAAAGGAGAAATGCATTCTCTTATGGATGTGGTCACTGAAAAATGAGCTCAGGTCACAATATTGGGATTGTGGCAATTGTATATTGTGTAGTAAGCAGTGCCTGATATCGTGTTACAGGAGCACACACCTGTGCAAGGAAGGGTATACTAAGGCAAGACAAAAGGAAACACTGGTCAGCCATGGTTGCAGAGTGTATGGCTCTGTGTTGGACAGAAAAAGAAATAGAACACGATTCCTGTCATTGGAGCACTTCTGTGTGAGTAGGGAAGGTCAGGCAGAGCATAAAATGTTCTAATATAAGAGATATGGTAACAAAAAATAATCACAAATTTTATGGGATTTTAAGGGAGGTTGCCACTCATCTTGGGTAAAAGAAAGGCTTTAAGACAAAGGGACAGGATGTGGGACACGGAAGATAGAGGTGGGCAATGGCACTAAGGGACTGTATGCAGGAGAGAGCCACCTTTGAAACCCACTGGGTCTAAGGCATGAAGATAAGGAAGGAGTTAAGGATTACTGAAGGCTGGGCCTAGAGGCTTGGAAGTGGGGATGTCCTTTCTCTGGGTAAGAAGTTTTCTGAGGAAGAGGTGGAGTTGGAGAGAGGGCAGAAGGCTGGAGAAGTTTAGAGAACTTGGTTTCTGACCTGTGGCTCGAGAGGTGAGTAATGATGTCCAGCAAGGGGGGAAACTAGAGCCTGGGAGACAGTGAGGAGTTGGAGGGTTTTGAAGACCATGGAGCAAGAGGAGGGTCTCACTCTTGCCAATGAATGTGGTTCCATCATGCCACACCTTTCAGTATAGTTCTCTAGAAGCCATCTTGCAAGGAATTAAAGAAAACACAGGCAAAACAGCTGAGTGTTGAGTGATCTTTTGAGAAATATGATGGCAAAGGCTGGGACTGTATCATGCTTGCCTTGGTGTCTGAAGATTGCAGCACACTAGTGGCTCAACTAGCTTTTGTTGAAACAAGGGAAAGTGAGATATTGAATGTTCACTTAATGTGGCATCAAAAGATGGTTTGGATTATGTGTTTTAGGATAGAAGAAAGTTCTCTTGCACCTAGAACATATCCGTTGCAGAAAGAAAGATGGACAGATGGACAGAAAGAAAGATGCAGAAAGGACAAGACAGTGGATGGAACAACATGCTGGAAAAATGTAGCGTCTGCATCCAGGGCACAGTTGGAGGATTACATTTGGAAACGTGCAAGCAAGCTGCTTCTGTCAAGAGAAAAGGGGAAGACTATGGGTGAATCTACAGAGAAACCTCGAAAGTGAGAGGCTTACAGAGAAAGAATGTACATTTCATGGCTTCAGTCTTCTTGATGTGATAGAGAACAAGGTCGTCCTCTGTGAGTAAGGTCGGAGAATTTGGGGTGAGAAGCAAGAAAATACCAGGTCTTTAACAGGTGTTCTGGGTATTACATAGGAAGTGAATTAGAAGTGAATACAAAAAAAGTTCAGGAGTAGAAGCAGATTCCAAAGGAGCTTAAAGAATTCCAGGTTTGTGGCAGACCCGACCAGTACCATTGCATGGCATGATTTCTCCAGCAATATTTCATCTTGGGGTTGGGTGGGTGGAGAAAGGGGAATTGAGGGGTGGCCAGGCTTCAGGTTCGTAAGGAGATGAGAGATTTCAGGGTACCGGGAGGAGGATAACAAGCTGCCCATTTGGAGATCAGTGAGGCTATGAGTTGATGGAAGATCTGGAAAAACAAAGACTAGCCCAGGAAGAGGAGCCTTCACGAGGATGCAGGGAGTTTCAGATGGAGGAGATGGGATGATGGAGGAGGGATGGTTGTGGCTACGGGGAGTAGTTGCCCTTACAGAGCTTTTCACCCTCTGTAGGTCCAATCCCGCATGGACTGTGTACCTTACCTAATCATTCTCAGCATGTTGGCTGGCTCAGCATGAGTGCTTCTGTGTTTTCTGGAAAAAGATACTCTGAGAAAGGAAATGTAAAACCCTCTCTCTTCTGCCTTGTAAGACCCCATCAGGAGCATCGTGTTCAGTTCCAGACATTTTTTTTTAAACTGTGTTTTCTCCACAAATCCTGGTGGCTACATCTTGGGAATCCAGAATGTGGGCACTTCGCTGCCATTGGCTTTCTGGTCCAGACCCCCATTATTCCATGCATGGATCCCGACTCTGCTTCCCTTACCACCCTCCTTTCTTCTGCTCTGACCTTTCTTGGGTCTGCTTTCTGCAGGCCATCAAAGTGAACTGTTAAAGCGTTAATGAGAGCATGCCACTCCACTGTTGCAAACCTTCTAGTGCTTTCTGCCTCACTGACAGTGAAGACTCGCGTCTTCCCAGTGGCTCATGAGGCCCTACAAAGTCTGACCCCATTACTTCTTCAATCTCATCTCCTACTGTCTAACACTTTCTTTCCTTTACTTCACCCACATAGGCTTTCTTGGTGTTTCTCAAGGATTTCAGGCATGTTGCTACCCCAGGGCCTTTGCAGTTGCTGTTTTGCATCTCAACGTTCTGTCCAATATTTCGGTGGCTTATTCCTTCACTTCCTTCAGGTCTTCATCGCCTGTCTAGTAAGGCCTTCCATGAGCATCCTATCTAGCAATGCCCCCTCTAACTTCACTCTTGCTTGCCTTCACAGTTTTATGTCACCTTCTCACATCCTATTCATGTTACTACTACTGCTGCTGCTGTTACTTCTCTTCCTCCTCCTCCTCTTCCTCCTTCTTCTTCACAGTGTGTCTCCTCCAGTGGGAAGGCAAGTTCTCAGGGACAGAACTTCTCATTTGTTGTTTGTAGCATGCTCACTTCACATGATAGTTCCTGGCACACGGTGTGTGCTCGATGATGGTGGACAAAGGCATGATGTTGAATGACCTGGCTATCCAAGTCACATATGCCCACTGTAGAATTTTGGGAAAACCCAGAAGAGCAGAAGAAAATAGAAGTAGTCCATAATTCTATCTAGAAATACTTTCCACTAACATTTTCTTATAGAATCTTTTTTTTTTCAACATACGCATTCAGATCTGATGCGTCCATAGGGATGTCGGTAATTAGAATGGGGTTGCAGGAGTGTGGCCAGGAGGATAAAGATCTGAGATCACATCATCTGGAGGACATTTTGAGGGATGTTTGGCCCAGAGATGAGAAGGTTTTGGGGAGCATGATGAATGTTTTAGATATTATGGCATCTAAGACAAATTATATCTATTCCGCATAGATCTAGATGAGGGCAGAACCTGCATTTATGGGGAAAGTTACAGAATGGGTGCTTTCAGCTCCATAGAAAGACCAGTTGTTTCCAACTGGCCACCCACCAGTGGAACTAAATTTTAAAAGACAGAACTTTCCATCACTGAGCGTTCAAATAGAAATTCTGTGGCCATGTTAAGTATGTTCTACTTCTGGGCTTTTATCTGAAGACTTGCAGGTAGTAAAAACACACTTTAAAATCTTCTAACAGTGTAAAACTGGTAACAGTAAATTTGCTACCAGTAATAAGACATTTCATATATTTCTGTGGATACTTAAAAAAAATTAAATAGCCTTTTTATTTTTTATGTAGCCATGACTTATATAGAATACCTATTTACTGTTATTGGTTTTTTTTTTCCTGTTTTATCATGTCACTGATACTCCCAGGTTAAGTGTCACATTCTTTTGGAAGAATGTGAATTAGTCGTGCATAAGATAGATTGGACTAGTAGTTCGTTTTCTCTTAACAAACGATTTCTCTATTTTTAGAAGTACGATACTCCAGAAACATCAGGAACACATTAAGCTACATAATAACTAAGATTTTAAAGCCATGTTTTGAAGACCCTCTAAGCCCTGTTGGTATAAACACAGTTAAGCCTGTCACGGAGATGATGTCACTTGTCCTGTAAACATCTTTAGCCTTTGGAGAATCATAGCAGATCTATCAGTGGAATTCATAAATAAGCCATTAGAAAATACATACAAAGAAAAGTCAGTAATTTGAGTAATTTATGTTGAAGAACCTCAGGGCATCTTGGTAGACATATAGATGAAGTGATAGAAATACCAGGGTGTAGTATTTTTTACTTTAAATCTATTGATATTTTCAGATGATCTATTTTTAAGAAGAGTGACATGAATTCTACTTAATTGCACAAGTTCTGATGTTAAATACACTACAGATTATATATTTAATTCGATCTGTGTTTTAAATTAGTGTGAAGTAAAACTTTTTTTAAATAAATTTGATGGTGTTTGAACCCCAGTCATTCGCAAATAAATTTTAAAATTGCTTGAGGTTCTATTTAAGCCTGACTCACTGCCTTAAAATTCATGTTATGATTGCTTTTTCAGATCATGTCAGTGATTAGTGTCAACCCTATAAGGCACACTTTATTCTCCAGCAAGTGGCAATGTATGGCATAAAATAAGGCCTTCCTGTTATTGTAAATATGTATAATTAAGTGCATTATAATAATGTAAGGTGAAACAGGAGACGGTGCATTTTTGTAGCCAGAGCTATGCAGGCAACCCACCTTCATGCTCTGGATTTATTTGGATTACCAAAATGATTGAGAGGATTTTTACTCAGGTCATTGTGTTTGGGTAACCTAGACTTTTCTTCAAATTCGATTTGAATGAAGCATCTTAAACAGAAACATATGGGCATGTGAAAGCCAGCATCAGAACTCTTACAAGGCAATAAAAAGAGTAATAAGAATTTATAATTGGATGACATCTTTCATCCAGATGGTTTCAACAGCACTCTGCAACCTTGTTCAGAAAGGCAAGGCAGGCACACAATGCCCGCTCTCCCCTGGCCTTGTGGTCTGCTCCAGAAAGGCGAAAGGAGCTCCATAGAAAGGTTACCATGTCCAGTTAGGTGAGGCATCAAGTGTACCAACTCCCCACTCCTGGTCCCCTCCAGGCAGCGCTAACTAACTCTGTGCTGTCTTCAGGAGCTCAGATGCACTGGGGATGTGGGGCTTTGGTATGGCCCTTGGGTTCTGGCCCTTTTCAGGCACCTTCCTGAGTTTGCCATTGAGGCAGCCTCCCTTGTCTTCAGCACCATGTCCCCTCATCAGAACTGGGAAGTTGGTCAGTAAGTTGACATGAGGCCAATATTTTTGGAGGCCAAAGGAACAGTTTTACACCCAGGGGAAAACCCTACTTCCCAGGAAGGATCGGGTTTAGATAACAAGGGACCTGCCTTGGAAATATCTGGGAGGCAGGCTCTGGTGCCTACATGTATGCTGCTGCATTAGGGGATGATTAGTCTGACGATGATCAAAGAGCCTGACCTCTGGCTGTGCCCTGCCCTGTGGAGGGGATGTCGTTCCCCGGCAGGGTCCTCGTCAGTGTCTTCTGTCGCATTGTAGGTGTATCAGCCCATGTTAGAATTTTGAGAGGTCTTAAATAGCCCACTCACCATGGACTTGCAGTTTACTAATAATTTTATTTAAATTTTAACATAAAGTTAAGGGCAACCCATTGTGCCCAAAACAGTGACTCCTTAGGGGGTACAGGGTTTTCTTTAGGGATGATGAGAATGGATTGGAGCTCGAAAGAGGTGGTGGTCATGGTCGCACAATGTTGCGAAGATGCTCAATGTTGCTCCTTGTTCACTTTAAAAGGATTTATCTCCATGTTTTGTGAATTTCACCTCTGTTCAAAAATGGCAACAGAAAACTATTTTTGAACGATGCTAAAAAAATCATGAGGTAGAGGTGCTGGTTTTGCACTTCAGACCTGAAGTGGAAGAGGAACAGGATGCTGATCTGACCCAGGGTTAGTGCACTTGCTGCCTCCCGGATGGGGTGTGGCGCTCACTGCACGGGGCTGCCCTGCCCGCATGCGCCCAGGAGCGCTCAGGAGAGGGAACGGAGGCAGAGCCTTCAGTCGCCAGGAATCTACCCTAAATGGCCTCTTCAAAAAACATGGTCATGATTTCAAAAGTCTCAAATTGTTAACTTTTGGGGGCATAATCATTGATTTCTTTCCATCCTTCCACGTTCAAATGTAACTCAAGGGGTCCCGCGTGGCTCATTCGGTGGGACGTCTGACTCTTGGTTTCTGTTCAGGTCCTGATCTCCTGGTGGTGGGGTCCAGCCCATCAGGCTCTGTGCTCAGTGTGGAGTTTGCTCCACGTCCCTACCTTCTCCCTCTGTCCCTCTGCCTCTCGCTCTCTCTCTCTCAAATAAATAAATAAAATCTTAAAAATAAACCCTCAAAAATCCTATGCATCAGTCTAGAGCAGCATTGTCCAATAGAAACAGAAATAAAATTTGAGTTTATATTTTCTAGCAGCCACATTAAAAAGAGTAAAAGTTAAAGAAAGAAACAGATGAAATTAGTTTTAATCACGTGTATATTTTAATACTTTCTTTAAATACTGCCCCAGTCTCTTCACGGAGAGTCCAAGAGACTCAACATGGAATCCTTTCAACCCGTGATAAATATAAAAATTATGATGAGAACCTCTTCAATTTTTTTTTAATCCAGTGTGTTTTTCACACATAAGGTGCATCTCAATTTGAATTAGCTGCCTTTAAACTGCTTCGTTGTTGCAGGTAGCTAGACCATCAGGACAGGACCAGTCTCAAAGTTACCATTTTTGTTGCATTTTCTGTGGGCTCAGGAGATGCTCAGTGCCTTAAATTATAGGTGGAGAACGAGGACCACCACACTGCACATTTGTGTAGAGTCTCTTCCTGTCATTAAAATGTCTTTCCAAATAGGTCAGCTCCTGACCTACACTATCATGGTAAGATCAAAGAAGACTTATTCCTTTGCGTTTTAGAGGTGAGAAATCTGAGATCCTGAGAACGTAAGCAAGCTCATTTATTCTTGCCTAAGAAATCTTCTCTACCATTCCAGTTGCCTAGTGGTCCTGCATAGACTAGGCAGTCTCCGGTCTTGGGGAGAGGAATTTTGCATCTATGACAGGAGCCCAGTGTCATTTCCCAGAATAGAAGATGAATCTCTGAGAAGTCAAGTGGCTGTGTTGGGGGGCCACATGTGGGTCAAGAGCAGAGGTTGAACAAGAGTCACACTGAGCTCTTTGACTTCGGTTTACAAGCAGGATCCCAGCCCACCTCCTGCCTCCCAGGGTCCCGGCCAGGATCGGTCTCTCCCGGCCACGTGGCTTAGAGCGAAGGGCTGCGGTATGTTGTGAAATGGCATGAGTCCACTGAGACCGAGACGGCTGACCGGGTTCACTACCGTAGCCACATAGCCCCAGGGCAAGCTCTGACCAGACACCAGTTCCAGAAATCTGGATTGCCCCCTGCCAGTGCCTCTCCCACTGCAGTTCAGTGGACAAGCAGGTGGTGACTGGATGGGGCCTAGTTCTCATTTGACCCCTTGGTCACTTTGGATACTCCTCTGTCTCCACGGTCTGGACGCTGTGAAGGCAGGAGGGCCAGCTAGACCCAGGGATACTTGAGAACACATTTAATTCTATTTCCCTCGCATAGCACACAATTTGGAGATTTTGTCGGCTAAAAAAATGCACCTATTAAATTTATCTCTTGTTAAGACTTCACTTATAAAAAGAAATTACAAGGTTGGGATAACTTCATCCAAATCAGTTCTGGGTGTTTTTGAGTACAGATCGGCCATGGCTGGTTGCACATTTTTCATGTAGCACTTCGAAAGATGAATACTGATGAGAGCCTCATCACCCCATCTGCTCGTACCTCCTTCCATCCACCGTGCTGGGAGTCAGATCTGAACATTCAGAGGCATGGCCCATTGCCTCCAAGTGCAGTTCTGGAAATGAGCTCGTGAGTGGTGCTTTCACAGAGCTGCACAAAATCCTAGGGTTCACAGAAGAGCAGGCGACATGGCAGGGGAAGGCTTCATTTAAGAGGTGAGGCCAGGTGGGTGTGGAAGGACGAAGAGGTGTTCTCAAGGTTAACCCAAAGAAGGAAGGTTATTTTAGACCTGGGAGAGAATGGCTGTTCTGGAAACCACAATTATTCCCATGTGAGCTGCTTCCCCAAATGGTACCCCTTTTCTTGGTGTTCTCTCACTGGGTTTCAGGTCATGCCCTGGGTGGAGATTCCACTGTATGACTCTGGTGGCTCCCTGAGCCATGGCATGGAAGTTAGGGTTGGTTGGAGACAACTTCACCATCTACCTGCGGAGTCTGGTTTTAGGGATGATTTACCAGGAGGGCATTTAACCACAGCCTACTGGAAATCTTCATGGAAGCTCCATCCCCGAGGGTGTGGAGGGAGCTGATGGCTCACCACTCACGTGATGCTTGCTGTCAGAGAGGATAACCTAGGATGGGTTCCTCAGGCAGGGCAGAGAGCAAAGAGGATGAGATGGGCTTTTGCGAATCTCATGAAAAAGATAGTTCTGATTACTTATTACTTATTACTTATTACTTTTTGGTTGAAGATATGGATTTCACATGAAGTTCCTTCACCTCTGAAATCCCATAACATTTTGTCTGCATCTCTCTTCTGAAAAGTGAGCTGGTGCAAACATCAAGCACATTAACTTGTAAATGCAAGTGAATTTATGGGGGCAACATGGCAGAATATTTGAAAATGTGGCAGTGAACACTTTTTTCTTTAAATTATCAGTATTTCTATCCCTCCAAGGTCTTGGATTGTGGGGTTCACCCTGATTCATCTTCAGGTCTTCTGTGTTGCCCAGCTTGTAGGTATACCCACTGTGGGGCCCCGTAAAAACCTGCTGTAGGAAGGAATGAAGGAGGAATTGGGAAAAGGTGCTTTGAAAATCATGAAATAGTCACCAGCAGAAAATACCATTTCGGGGGGGGGGGTATCAGATACTAAAAAAACTTTGATTTTTAATTTCATTTTCATTTTTAAGTATAAAATGCACACAACATAAAATTGGTCATCTTAACCATTTTAAATGTAGAGTTCAGGGATGTTCAGTATATTTACATTGTTGCACGGTCTCCAGAACTTTCTTGTCTTGTAAAGCTGATCAACAGCTTCCCATTCCCTCCATTCACTGCCCTTGGGGACCACCATTCTGCATTCTGTCTCTGTGAATTGGACTCTTAAGGGACCTCATAGAAGTTGAATTGTGCAGCGTTTTTCTTTTTGTGTCTGGCTTATTTCCCTCAGCATCTTGTCTTGCAAACTCACTTCCACATTGTACCAGGTGTCAGAATTCTTCCCTTTCTAAGGTGGAATAATATTCCACCGTATGTATAGACCACATTTGGTTTTTCCATGCGTCTGTTGATGGACACTTGGGTTGGTTTCATATTTCACCATTGTGAAGAGTGGTGTTATGAGCCTGAGTATACAAAGATCTTTTCACACCCTGCTTCCAATTCTTTGGGTATATACCTTGCAGCGGAATTGTTGGATCATGTTTTTAGGTTCTTGAGGAATCTTCACACTATCTTCCAAAGCAGCTGCACCATTTTGCAAATCTTACCAACAACGCATGAGGATTCAAATTTCTCCACATCCTCGCCAGCGCTCCTGTTCTGTTTTTGTTTTTATAGTAGCCATCATTTTGGGTGAGAGGCACAAGACTTTTTTTTTAATGGATTGATGAATGAAACTACTTACTGCAACTTGCTCGTCTTTGGTCAGTCCATGCCTTTTAGGAAATCGTTCTTCAAAGCAGAATATCTTCAGACATCAGAGGCCTCTTATGTCTGACTTTTGGGAGCTGAATCAGGCATTGTTTTGGCAAAACCACTTCGATGAAGCATCCAAAATGACCCTTTCTCTCAAATACTAAAAGAAAAATAGTAGGCATTGTTTTTTTTCTTTTTAAAAAGTACAAATTGATCGCTGTCAATGATGACTTATGGCCCATACAGAAGTTAGGATTAGTAGGTCAGTCTTTGCAGGATGGTAGGCAGACCGTGATGATCAGAACCAATCTTGATGGTATTGTCTGTGGTGGGAAATCCTTGAATGAAGGAGCTGTCCAGCAGGAGAGAGGAGTGTTATAAAGGGTTTCTTTGCACAGAATGTACTATGACTCTCGGTTGTGGTACAAGTAGAAGGGACGTGTTCAGTGTGTGTGTGTGTGTGTGTATATGCAGACATACATGTACATGCACACGTGTGTTTTGGGAGAACCGTTTCTCATGTAGGAAAAAATGGCTTTGTTTACTAGTGAAACTCCCCTTGCTTACTGCATGAGAAAAAAATAAATGCTGTAGGCGGGCCATTTTAAGACTGTGGATACTGTGACATCACCTAGCAGAGTTAAATATCAGTTTAGCAGCTGGTATGAAAGGGGTTTGCAATAAGTTATGAGGCTCTGAAAGTTTCTAAGTGAGCGTACGCCCTTCATGGCATGATATGAAGACTCTCGTTTAGCCCAAGTGTTTGTTTTAATGAGGTATTTCTGTGTAGCACACGCAAATGAAAAACACATGATGTACCCCAGGCAAGAGAGAAGCAATAACTCCGCAGATTTTTGAAAAAGACTAGTCATACCACAGGCTACCATTATAACAGAAAAAATAACAAAAATTTTAATACGGTTGTCTGGCCAAATGTATTAATTTAAACTGAATGCCTTTTAAAAAATATTATAGCTGTGAGGCAGGACGTTCCATTGGCAAGCATCTTCAAAACCTTCATTTTAGAGGATTCACTGAAAAGGATTGAAGTGCAACAGCCCTTGCTGGTACGTGTGTTTGGAAGAACCACTGAAAAGTCTTTGATCATTTATGGGAGGCTTCTTCAGATCTGACACAGAAATGCTAAAATAAGAAAAAATGCATTTTTCAATGGGGTGACTTTTTTGTATTTATGTAAGAGCATGGCTGGTTTACTGGATCGCAGAAATGCACTGGCAAATTCCGCAGTAAGGACATCCGCTTGTCGGTTCCAGGTGCGCTGTCCTCTTACTCTGGCCACATGGTGCCTTGGATCCAAATTACCGAGTCAGATTTCTGTTTCTCTTGTTAGGACGTGTTTTTAGAAAAAGGTGATCTGTAACCTGGTGTGGACATTAGCTCTGTGTTCTAGTAATTCTCTTCTGAAAGATGTCCATTTTTGTATGTATCTTTTGACGGAGAAATCGGAAGTCTCAAAGTGCTCTAATTCATGTTAGTTCACCAGGCATTTTGCTGATTTCCCAGGTCAGGGAGCACAGAGACGAAAAAGGGGATGCCCTCAGGAAGCTCCATGGCTAACTAGGGAGCTGACTTTGACCCAAAGTCTCTAAAGTCAGGTGGGAACCATTAGAGCACTGGGAGTTGTGTGGGGTCAATTGAATAATTTTATTGTTTGATTTCTTTATGTTTCTTTTGAGTTGACCTCCCCTGTAAATCACCAGTGAGAGCAGTAGGGTGGCAGGTAACTTCTGCTGTCCTTAGTGACCTTCCATTTCCACGTGTGGAGTTGGAGGGAGCTGAGAGAGTGTGCGAAAGCAATGTCATTGTCAAAGCTTCATTCTCTTCAGAATATCCAAGGTGCCCGGGGATGGTCTGTTCTCAGTGTTAAACATGTCCAGGCCAGGGACTGAAGTCAGAAATCTTTGCATTTAGCGCTTCTTCTTATGGAAGGTCTCCCCTGGCTCCAGGCTTTCCCATAAAGCTCTTTCTCTTGAATCCTCCACAGAGAGCCCCCTGTTTCCAAACTAGAAGTGGTTCCAGTAGGGGCGTGGTGCGAGGTAGGGTGGCTTCTTTGAGTTTTCTGAATTAACCTTTAAGAGACACTTCAGAAATTATTTGCTAGCCATTAAAATGGAATACCACGAATACATTTCCCCCCTAAAGTAAACTCTCCATCTCTAGCTAGTGGGTCTTTAGGATATGAAAAAATTTTGATATATTTGTTTTCTGTAGCTCAAAGCCAGCAATGAGCACCTTTGACTTGTATCTAGCGTGTATCTTGTTGAAACTTCCAATGTGCACTCCATTATCATGGGTTGTCCCTCTGTGCCTGTGAATAATGGAAGAAAGGCCCTCCCACGCTGTGATTTCACATGGTCTAAACAAGAATTTATTTTTCTTTTATTCTCCAAGTGCTATTCTAAAAGCGACCAAGAAAATATAAAGTATTGGCTTTTATACCAACACAATTTAACTTTGTATTGAGAGGCAAAAGAGGAATGGCATATTATTTTTCTCCTTTCTGTAAGTTTTCCTTTCTTGAACCGACCTGAATTGTCTACACGGTGGTTTCCGTTGAAAGAAAGAGTTTGTGAAGCTTTTGCTGGACTGGGTTCTGTTGAACACTCTGCATTCGGGTTCTGTCTGACTGTGTCTCCCAGAGCTTGCCCAGCCGTAATGCGTAATTGGAAACATGCACATTCGCAGCGGCGCTTGACTCTGAAGAATGTTACGGACATTTTTCCCAGCTTTGTTCTTTCTTATTTTGTCCCTATGCCATGATTTTTTAAATTGAATTCAAATTTGCAGCTTTTAAAAGAAAACCACAAGAACATGATTTTTAATCTCTTGAGATTTGTTTGCCCCTGTTCTACATAAAAAATAGCAATTGCCTTAATATATCCAAGCCAGGCTTATAAAACAATTAAAGTTTGCATTTCTTTATTCATTTAGGTCTTTAAAAAAAAATCTTTTACCAGTTAAGGAAGAACAGGTCCTATAATAGCCAAGAAGAGTTTTTCCCTCTGGCGAGTCCAAGGGGTAAGGGTAGCTATAGATAGGGACCCTTCTTCAAAGTGTCAAGGAAGGGTCAATCCCTGTTTAAAGTGGTAATATTAGCCTTCAGCCAGATTCCAGTCTTGTGAAAAGAAAAAAAAAAGGTTGTGGAAAAACCATGTCACCACATGGTGAGTGATGTCACCAGACGGGGAAGTTACCTAGAGAAGATGAAGAATCTTATGGCTTATTTGATTTGTGAACTGTTTCTGATTATCCCAGTTGAGGAAAGGTCACTTTGAATAATGATGCCTTGACATCTCATCCATGGGGAGTCTACACTACTGGCCACCAGATGTGTAGGGCAGGCACTTCAAGCTTTCCAATGGTCCTGTGAGCTGTATGTGTTCAGATCCTGCTCTCAGGGTTCATCCTTGGTCAAGAAAGACCACCTGAAGCCCACTCTCTGCCCACCACCTTGGTAAAGAAAGGTCTCATGTATGATGATTTGTGATTAATATTCATGTCTGTGGGCCCAGTCTTTGCTCTTTGGCATGGGCGTCAGTTCAGCTGCTGCCCAAATAGAGATCCTTTTGAGCAAGAATTAAATACTTTGAGCATTTTCTGAGAAGGGAATTTTTATGTTTAGATATAACTACAAAACCCTGGATTGTAAGGACTAGGAAGATTGTTTGCTTTTGTGGATCTTTACCTTTTCAGATTTCCTTTGGAAGCTTGCAAACAATAAAATGAATACCATTAAAGTCAAACTCACTATTTAGAAAGAGCCTGCTTTCCTGCAGAGCCAATTTCCTGTCATTGTCATTGGAAATGGCCATTTACCAGTCAACACATAAATGTCCATGTATCAGAGATTCAGGGAAATGGCATTTCCTCCTCTCCGGGAGACCAAGCATCGAGAGAAATTTAGGGCTATCCCTACCTGTACTGCACCAGACTGACAAATTTCCTCTCCAGAATCCTGACAGAAGCTGATGTAGCCTTTCCTTGCCTCTTTCTTTCCCTGGGGGAACATTCTGGCTTTTCTGAAATGTTCACCCCTTGGTCTTAGTCCCTCCAGAACTACTAAAACCCAAAGGATGAGGAAATCCCTTTTCCAAATGGAAACTTTCAGATAGATAAAGACAATACCCTCATGACCTTCCCAGCTAGTCCTCCTTCTTATCTTTTCCAAGATGGTTCCCTGGTTTCTCACTCTTCTTTCCCATGGTTTTATTTCCTGTACCAGCTGAGCTCTTCTCCCACGGGTGTATTCCCATCACTTTGAAAGATGCTGGCCTTTCATTCTGTGCTGGGCAGCCTACAACGAAACGTGAACAGGGTATTTCAGATTGGAGCTCAGCAGCAGAGGGCAATGTCCGAAGCTGGAGGGACTCCCTGTGAGTCACCGCAGGGGGGAAGAGGATCCCAGTGACCCCTATTCTGGCTTGGTGTCTTCTTACCTGTAGGAGAAGAGCCTTGCTGGAGAATTCCACTACTTTTGTATGTGTGTGGTCACGTAAATAATATTTGCTCCTATAAAAAAGTGTAAATAAACCACAAAAAATAGAAACAATGAAGTTAAAGAACAGTCTGGAATCATACCCTTGAGAAACAACAATGATGAACATGTCACTCAAAATGAAAACAGTACGTATAATACAGGACCTGTATGTGGAAAATTGCATCTATGGGGTTTTTATGTTTAGAGAGAGTGATGAAAGGATGGCATACCAATATGTTAATGATGATTTGACTTTTTAAACAGTTTTTATTTATTTATTTAATTGCTACACCCAACGTGGGGTTCAAACTCACAACTCAGTGATCCAGAGCCATGTGCCCCTCCTCCTGAACCAGCCGGGTGCTCCTGATTTGACTTTGTATAAGAAGACTGTGGTATATCTTTATCATCTGCATGTCTATGTATTTCTGCATCTGTATCTGTCTAAATCAGGACTACTAAAGGGGACCTAATGTGGTGGTGTATATCTTGACAGAAGGAATAAAGACATACATCAGTCCATTAGGTATTTGGTACTAACCTGATACTCTGTTAATCCTCATAGAACTTCTGAGAAGACAGTTGATCACTCACCTCCCTCTCCTAAGGCTCCCCCTCGCCTAGTACTACCCACCTTAGTAATGGGATAACCATTCACCCAGCTGTTTAGGCTTAAAATCTTGGCATCCTGGTTTCCTCCTCTTTACCTCACATCCAATCCATCCACAAGTTCTGTAGGCTCTACACATATCCCAGAGTGCCCAATCCAAATCGCTGCCACTAGCACCTTAATTCACACCATCAGATCATCTCCTTGGGTACTAAAATAAATCTTCACTCATCCCTTTCCTTCCACTCTTGGTCACCTATTGTCTCTTCTCCAAGCAGAAGTCAGAGTGTTTTCCTCCACATACAAATCAGGTGATACCACTAACCAGAAAAATCATTATCACACACTTCCCTCTGCAATCTGAATAACATCCAAGCTCCTTCTGATGTTCCCAAGTCCCTTCATGATCTGGCCTGTCTCCCAGAGCCACTAACTCACTCTGCTTCAACCACACTGGCTCTTGCTGGTTCTAGAATATTCCATGCTCCTTCCTACCTCAGGGTCCTTTGTGCTCAGTTTCCATTGCCCAGAACATTCTCCCTCATACATCACTATGACTTACTCCTTCACATTCCTCAGCTCTCTGCTCAAGAGTCATTCTGGAGGTTTCTGCCTTGACCACACCATCCAAAAAGAGCCGTCTCTCACCGCTTTGGCTATTTTAAGTTTTTCCTATGGATCTTCATCTGGTATCATATTGTAAATTTACTTATAGACTTTTTTGTTGTTGTTGTATGTTTCTCACACTAGAATTTAAGTGTCATGGGGGTAGGTTTTGTCTTACTCATGGCTGTATTTATAGTACTTAGAACAGTCCCTGGCACATGGTATTCATTCAATAAACAAATGGTTTTGGAGACAATGAATGATTGAATCCAGGTAGCCTTGGGATGGGGAATGTTTCAGGCAAAAACCTTAGTCCATGTTCATACATAATCCTTTTAAGGAGAAGGGCCTCCTATGGGCCACAACTCTAGAGTTAACTACTTCAGTGTTACTTGAAGTATGATCAAAGAAATTTATAGTTGTGATTCCCTTCTTGTGAGTGTGAACCCTGGAGATACATTTTAGAAGAACAAGGAGGCCTTTTGATCTTCTCCATTGTGCATTCATCTATGACACTGATATTACGTCTAGTGACTGTTTCTCACTTAAATCTCCTCTGGGGGCAGCATTATGCATTTGGTGTCTGATTATGTACCCGAAATGCATAGTGGGTGAGAAGGTCAAGGTATGTAAGAGCCACTCAAGCACCATAAGCAACTTTCCATGGTATGGTAGTTTTCCTTTGTGTTCTTGTCTTTGATGTGCATCCCTGAGCCCACGGGTTGTGGCCAAACTGGAAATCTTTCACATTCTAGCTCTGAGCACTGAAATAAATGGCAGTCAGGTTCCTGGTTTGGTCTATCTTGCCAGGAATGCAAGAACACCATGCTAAAGTCAGTGACCCCATTAATGGAGCTGTGAGGAGGTTTGGCATCAGGATAGATGAAGTCATGCTGTGGGAACAGATGAACTCTAAATCCTAGTGGCCTAACCTAATGAGCATTTGTTTTGTGTGCTACCACATGATCCCTCGGGCACCTGCACTGATGGAAGTTCCGCCATCTTAGGATACCATCCTGTCAACACCTGGCTTCTAGGGCCATCTTAGCAGGGAATGATGAGCAGATAGAACTCATATCTGTACTATATGATCCTGGGGACATCTGTGACACCCTTCACTTCTGGTCTATGAGAAGATAGGCCAGAGCCTATCATGTGGTCCCACATCACTGCAAGGGTTGGAAAGGTCCAATGTGTCCAGGAAATCACTGAGAAATACATTAAGCTTAAAAACTTTTTTAAAAGGTAATAGTGATAAGTAAATATATAAATACTAAGAAATTTATTAAGCTTTATTAAAGGCTTTGAAATAACAAATAGCTTTTCAAAAGTTTCCTAAGAAATTTATTAAAAATTTTAAGCAGAGTGAATTTCTTAATAATTTCCTACAAGTAGCTCATTTTCTAAACAAATACACAGAACACACTTGGGTGACTGACTTGGGTGAGGATTTTAGTGCTCATTCCTAACTAAGGTCCAAATGCCATAGATGCTGGCTTGTCTGTAGCAGAGGATGAACAAGGGATTTTAATTGTGACTGACTCATGTGATTAATTATACTAAATCTGAGAATGACCCCAGAAAGATTTTCTTTTTTCAATTCAGGATTTTTAAACCATGTTCTAATTGATTAGCCCCAAATCTTATAAAAATTCCTCAACTTTACCCCTGGAAATTACCTCCATAGGACAGATTAAAAACATGCTACTAAAAAGTTGGCTCCTGAGAACGAAGTTTCAAATTCATCCATCTGTTGAATCAAAAGTTAACACCAGATTTTCCCTCAGTGAACTCCATACGAGGATGTCTCAATTAAATGTCTAGCCTCAAGACTAGATAGGCTTTGGGATGAATTACTATACCATTAGCTAGTGCTAGATTATTGGATGATTTACACGTGATAGTGTATCTGAGAACAATTTATAACTTAAAATTTAATTTATAATTACAATTTATAATTTGTAAGCTTGAAAATACAGCGTGAGGTACAAATTTGGCACCACTACACTTTTAAAACATTTGTATCCTTCGAATTAATAGTATTTCTAGATTTTTACCCCCGACTAAATAATTGGGCATTTTAAGCAGAACTGTGTTCTGCTTAATTATTATTGGAATATCAAACACTTTTTATTTAATACATGCACCGTGCCGAGCACTGCTCTTGGCCCAGGGCTAAATCTGCCCAGATGGTTCAGATCCCTTTCCACAGAGAGCTGTCATTCCTGCAGGGAAGGCAGCTCCCAAGGTAATTAAGTAGAATGCATAGAAGGTGTTGAATGAGATGATGAGAAATTGAGCAGAAAAGAACAGGGGATGTAGGAAAGAGGGAAATGGGGTTTTTCATGAAGTGGTAGCAAGCCTGCAGAGAAGGCACCATCTGAGAAAACACTTGTAGAAGGTGAGGGCAAACCCCAAATCTGAAAGAATGGGGGAAGATGCATTCCCAGCACAAGGAACAAGGACAAAGGTGCAGAGGTAGCCTTGGGCTGAGCATGTGGGAGGAACCAATAAGGAATGATCCCTGACCCAGCCATTCAAGGGAGTCTTGGGCAGCCATTAAAATAACAATGTAAACCTCGATGTATCCACATGGAAAGATAGCCATAATATAATTAGCAAAAAAAGCAGATTTTGATATGACGTACCTAGAAAATCCCATTATTTTTGGCAAAAAAAAAAATTTACACACAACTATTTGTCAAACGTACACTTGGAAACATATCTGAAAGGAAATAACTCAAAAGGTTGACAGTGATTTCCTTTAGACCTGAAAAGCTTGCTATGAATTTTAATCAGAATGCAGACTTGGTATTCAAAGACCATTCTATTATTAATGCTAATATCCTGGTACAGCTGCATATTTTAGCCAAATCTTGCCAGGAAGGATAGTCACATATAAATTATTCTAAACTCAATAAACAGTCATTTTTGAAAAAGTTTGCTACAGTTTCCTAGAGTACATAATACCAAACGACCTGTTTTGGGTTGAATTACATCCCCATGAAATTCGCACATTGGAGCCTAACCCCGTCAGTGCATTAGAATGTGACCTCATTAGAAATAGGGTCACTGCATATGTAATTAAGTTAAGATGAGGTCATACGGGAGTAGGGTGGGTCCTGGTTCAGTAGGACTGGTGTCTGTATCTAAAGGGGAAATTGTGAGATGGATGGACAGATACATGCACATATGCATGCATGCACAGCATGGGGAGCATGCCACGTGAAGGTAAAGATGGAAATCCAGGTGATGCATCTGTAAACTAAGGAACACCAAAAGTTGTCAGCCACCCCTGAAGCCAGGAGAGGGGCTTGGGGTCCCCCCGGAGGGACCAGCCTTGCTCACCACCTGCTCAGACTTTGGCTCCAGGACTGTGAGACATTTCTGTTGTTAGACCACCTGTCTGGGCTCCTAGGGCAGCCCCAGAAAACTAATCCACTGCCCTTCTGGAAGCGAATCACTTAATAATCGAGAAACTATGTGGTGCCTAACTCCTTGACCTGCCGAAGAAAATTCTGTAAAATCACAAGTTATTGCAGTCACATTAAGGTTTTATCAAGGTACCTGTTGAGTCACCTTTGACCTCAAGGATTTTTTGGGCAAGACCATTCACATCATATTCAGATGGTCTTTAACAGATCTGCTGTCCATGGAAGGTTCCTCCTTTCCTTGGCGCCTCTCCTAGAGAAGTGGGGGTGAGGCCCCATTCATGAGGAGCAGAAGCAGAAAAGGCCATGGGTCCCCTTTCAGTCAGGCACAATCAGGGTGCCCTCTTCAGACATTCGTTGTGACCAAAGTCCTGCTTGTGGTCACCAGCCACCAACATGCTGGCTGGGAAGTTGATATTCTAAGGAATGAGTGGGGATCATTTAGCCCGTCATCCCTCGGTATTCACCAAGCATGACCCTTGTACCAAGAAGCAGGGACTTACCTTTAACAAGGGTTTCCAACCTGGAGCACAAGTTAAACATGGTTCCCTCGCCTGCCTCAGAAATTCTGATTCCAGAGACCTGGGGAGGAGCCTGAGCACTTCACTTCCTGATCAAAAGCTGGCCTTCCAGAACAACTCCAGACTCCTGTCCCTAGGCCAGGTGGAAATTTCTTCCCACAGGTTCAGTTTAATAGGGTGGCTTTGACTTTCACCACAGGCTAGGGTGCTATGGGTCCTGTGTCTCTTCCTACTGGGGACTTTGCTCACTGTGCTGCTCCCTCTCTCTTCTGAGAGTCTCCTGGACTCTCAGATCTGAGCATGGAGATCAGGTAACTCTCTCACTGTAAACTGGTGGACTTCTGGCAGATGGTGAAAATTCCCTAAGTCATTGTCTAGTAAGATGCTTAGAATAAGGATTTGTCTCGATTACTACAGTGACGCTCAGAATACTTCACATGATTTTCCAATTCTTTATACATATATATTTTTTTGCTGCTTGACTTTGTGCCTTTGTGTGTCTTAATAACATTAATATACTCATGCTTTTTAAAAAAAGTAACATTTCTAGTAAAAAGTTAATGACAGTAAACCTTTTAGTAAATGCAGTTAGTAAAGAGAGACATTAAACCCTCTTTGGCCCCATCACACGGAAGTAATATCTATTGATGTTTTTAGGAGTTAGGTGTCTTTTAGTTAATATGTCAATTTATTTTAATTAACTTATACACCTCACATGTGAAAAACAAATTTGTTTTAAAAATTAAAACAAAAATGATTTAAACTACTAAAATTAAAAGTGGTTACCTTGGAATTTTATTAATTGCTCTGTTTGTCAGTATAATTATGAACATCTTTTTCTGCTGTGACTTAGTCTCTGGTGACATCGTGAAGACTCCCCGTATATTCTTACAGTCTTGCTTTGGTTTTTTGAGGTAGTTTCCAGTTTTTTTGCCATCCCAGACAGAGTTGTTATCCACATTATGGTAGATACATCTATTTTATTTGGCATAACATTTTACAAATGGACTTCAGTGAGGGAGAGAGGTGTGGAGGTGGTTATAGTTCTTTCTTAATTGCCTCTGGCTTGGGATTCCTACTTCCAGGGAATTTGGTCCATTCATGGGTTATGCTACTTCCATGAGCCAAAGAGAACTTTTTTTCCATGTGTTCCCCCACACTGGGTGTGTAATGGGTCACATCAGTGAAGCTCTCAGTCCTCTTCTTCAGAACTCTTCTTGCAATCCACCTGTCTTTGAGCTCACACCCCCCACCCTAGACTTTACCATTTTCCCCATGGCAGTCAAAACAGGGTTATGTTCAAGAAATGGAGTCTGAGTGTATCTCTGTTGATTTTATGTCTTAAGGGCAAAACGAGCCAGATGTTTGGCTCAACCCTCTCTGGCTGGCTCCTCTAGGTTTTAGTCTACCACCTTTTCATTCCCACATATCCATATCTCAACCAAAGATGTAATCGCTGGAAGGACTGGTGAAGGCTTGCCTTCTCCTCTTTTTTTGCCAGTTCCTGTGAGCCAATGGAGGTGTGCAGGCATCCCTTTTCCCACAGATATAGTTAATGCCTCCGCTCCCCTGTGAAAAGCTGGAATGGCTGAAGTCAGTGAAGTAGCGACAGTCAAGAGTTAGAGTCAGCGGGATCTCGGGGATGGAATGCTGGGAGGGGATGAGGTCGCAAGATGGCTCACAACCGGCCCCTTTATCCTGGCTCAGGGACCGAGGGCTTGAGGGAGCATTGAGGGAAAGCACTGAGGACAGCGCTGCTCTCTGTTTGGATCATGTTTCAGAGAAGTGCTAGGGTTCCTTCAGCTGAGCTGTCTGGCAGGCATTTGGATGCATAGATCTGAATCACAGGAGGGTCAGAGCTTGGACAGTCATGGAAGGCAGCAGTCTAGGAGGCAGGAACCACCAGAAGCGTGAACATGGCCTTTCACGGAGACCATGGGCAGGGAGCTGAAAGCGTGAATGTCGGAGGCCAGGTGGTGGAACACGTACCAGGAAGGAGATGTGATGGGGTCACCTGCACTGCCCATAACCTTCACCCACATCACACCAGCAGGGATGGCTCCTGAGAGTCCTCTTGGGTCGTCTTTACTCATTTTCTCGGAATGTCTGAAATAAATTTCCCCTTTAGTTTTAAAAATTAAGTTCTGACCTTTTGCTATAATTATAAGTGCTACTGACTCAGCCTCAAACCCCACTCCTTCGGATGGTGCCTTCATGTGGAAAGCAGCATGCATCCTTTCTACGATGATGGATCCTTAATTTAAGACTGTTGGTCTCATTGTTTAGTATTAGCATGAGCTCTTGTGTTTTGCACCAGTTCTGTATTTTCTTTAGGAAGGATTTTTATTCATTCATTCATTCATTCATTCATTCATTCATTATTTGGTTCAGTTAGCCACTGTGTAGCTCATTGTTAGTTTCCGATGTAGTGTTCAATGATTCATTAGTTTCAGAGAGAAGAGGCTGAAGTTATTTCCAGAAGTGCTGAGGTTGACATCTCTCCTTAAGGACTTGTAACTATTTCCAAAATAATGGACACCGTTTTTGGCTCTGGAGTTCCTTGTTTTCAGGGGCTTCCTCAGCTAGGTGGTTCCTCTCGTGGAAGAAAAAGTAACCTCTTATCATCCCTCCTCAATTTGGAGTTTCTAATAACAGAACATTTGTTATCAAGGATATTTTTTTCCAATAACTTTTTTTTAAATTTTTAAGTTCATTTTATTTTGTTTAAATTCAATAATTTATTGAATTCACCTAAATTCAATAAGTCGACCTATCATCATTTGTTAGTCTCAGATGGAGTGTGCAATGGTATTCATCAGTTGTGCATAGCACCCAGGACTCATCATGGCGCCTCTTACGTCTTAGACATGCAAGGATATTTGAGAAATGCTCCGCAGTGGAGCAGGTGCGTGCGAGGGAGCGGCCGCTCTGTTCAGGCTCTGTCCGTTGGGGCGGCTGAGGCTGTGGGATCTGGGTGCAGGTGGCTCATTCAGCTTTGTGTCTGTTCTGTTTCACCCTTTGAAATGGCAAAAGAGTCATGTCTGCGAAGACCTTGACTTTCTTCCCAGAGAGCAATGGTTGCCCTTCCTTGTCCAGGGTCAACGAGGTGCTGCCACTTTGTGACATATTTGAATTTATTCTTTGTTTATAGAAATTCAAGCCAGAAAGACTCATAGTTTTGGCAGTTGATTAAAGCCATTTAAGTTAGATTCTTGACACTATAATTAAATGTGAGCACAAATCAAATAACGCTTTCCATATTCCTTCCAGTGGGAAGGGCCCAGGAGCTGGCCGAGTGTCGCTGTCTAGTTTGGGTGAGGTCTCTGGGATTCCAGAGAAAGCTTTGACTTGTAAATGGTTGGATTGAACGGTGCCTTCCAAAATACAACTTTTAGAGGCATGAACTAACAAAATAAATGAAAGAAAATTGGATTAATTTTAATAATTCTGCTGCTTTGATTCCAAATCCTTGAACACCTACAAAAACAAAGTGCCTCTTAAAAGAGCAGCCTTGCCTTTGGATACTGGAACTCTCTGTTTCTGTTTATGAGCGGGAGGAGCCAGATGTGTATTTTTAGATGGACGGAGGCATCCAGAGGAGAGTGAAGGTACCTGAGAAGCACTTTCCAGAGTGCTGGTGGAGATCACTGGGCGTCTTAGAGCCTCCAGAGTGAATTCCTTTCAAATTATGTTTTTGAAACCAGACTCAGGCCCCTTCTGCTATTGATTGTTTTCATATGAAATAACATTGAAATCTAGTAGCAAACGGGCTAGATGGAGATGAGTATCCCACATGGGTAGATGGGATTTTATTGAGAATTAGAGTAATGAATGGTGTGAGGATCAGACCCAGGACAGGAACCAGGAGTGGAAGTTCAGAGGGGCAGGTGGGGATGACCTCCCGTTTCCTGCTCAGAGAGAGTTTGTTGCAAATCTTCCTCTACGTTCTGCCCTCAGATAAAGGACTTAGCCTGTGTAAGCCTCAGTGGATTCGTCTGAAAGTGGGAAGAATTGCACACAATTCGTGGAATTCTGGCAAGAGAGAACTCAGATGAATAATGTATATAAAACATCTACGGTGATTCCCGGCGTGTGATATATTAGCGGCATATATCATTATTATGTGGAAAAGAGAAGGTGTTTTCTTAGAAACATTTTTCCCGAGTATTTTTGGGGGAGATGTCAGTGACAGATGCTCATTAGAATGTTTATTATAAACACAGACTTGGTGTCAGAGAAGACACATCAACAACACTATGTTTTGATTCTATGAAAAGGTACAGGTTCAACGTAATGGACTGTTATCTGTGATAGACAGTGGAGGATTGGATCATTTACTTAAAAAGACCGAGGCCCCAGGCGGAGCTACTTAGCAAACATAAGCGAGATATAAACATTAGCCCATATTATTTTTAGCATCCGCCCCACCCCCTATGTGTGTTTTTTAAAGAACTATATAGGCCATGTTTCAGCGCTGGAACCTCAAAGCGTGTGATCCAATGGCATTTAATGAAATGATTTTGAGTGGAAAACCGGTCTCACCAGGACACAAAGCCTCCTTTGATAAAACATTTTGCGGAGCCAAAGTTGCTCCCACGTAAGAAATAGCTCATATGGAACAACTCATTTCTTCCCCAAACATATTTTATGTCCAAGAGAAATAGTTCAGTAGAGCTTATACCTTCTTTTTCTGTTGGTTTATTTCCCTCATATCGTATCTGAACAGACTGTCAGGACGGGATCGCTCAGGTTTCTCCTGAAAAGTCACATGAGAATAACAGCTGTCTTTGGGATTGGCTTAGGAAATACTGAAATAAACAAGAATTTTTTATTCCTTTTGTCTGGTCTGAAATTGATCGATGAGAGAGGACCTTTATAGAACTTTGATAAATACCTGGGAAATACTTGATCGAAGTTTCCCCTTCAAATGTGAAGCCACATGTAGATAATTGCTTGATTACAACGAGGTATTTGACGTGCTTGATCCACACCATAAACTGATAATTAAGAATAGTGAGTGTTTTAACATTGTTAGCAGAGCAGTTATGGCCAAATCCATTTCTTAACTTTCAGATAGCTTTTATTGATTGTAACTTTACACAATCATTTGTCATATTGGAGGTAAGAGAATACAGTTCATGTATGGATTTTTAATTTATGACATCCTCTTCTTTCCATTCCAATATAATCCATCTTTTCAAATGTTAGTAAATCAAGACAAAACCTTTTATTAGTAAATTTATAGTATAATAAGAAAAAGGAAACCCAAAATGCATATTTTGTCAAGACCATTACTTTAGAAGTAAATCTCTGCTTATATTTTAGAAAAAGTACACATCTTGTTTCATGTATTTTAATTTTTAATTAATTATGTTTGGCCAAAATTTATATAGGAAACAGGCCACACTTATACCTCTTCTTAAAAGCAAACTTCTTTTTTTCCCCCTCAGCTTATTCATGGAGAGGAGACCACGGATGAAACATTATTAATGCTATTCTAGGTATAGATTTAAGCAGTTTTCTTTAAGAGAAAACTCTCTGTTTTTATATGGTACTATCTGTAATTATTGTACAGAACACAAATTATCACCCTTTACACTGAGAACTCGAGCTGACCAGAGGCCCAATTATTACCTTCACTTGGAGATATCAGAGTTTCATTCGTGTGGTATTTTTAGTACTCAAACCACAAATTGCACATATTTCATCAAGAGTATCACAAGGGTGTCAGGATCTGCATATACTTATCTGAGCAAACTTACGATGATTATAATTACCAAATGATGTCCATTCACTTGGGAGCTCCAAGAAGGCCGACTCCTGCCTGCTCAGAGGCCCTCTGTCATCCTTGTGCCTAATTTGGGCTGTAATTCCTGCATTTCTCAAGTTGCTTCCTATTTTATTTCAGTTTCCAAAATGTAAAACTTGAATTGTGGCTTCCTAAGAGCACATCCAGTGATATCATTTGTGTGTTTTTTTCTCTCATTCGATTCACACACCGTGACGCTCCACACGGTATTTATATGGACAATACCCTTCCCGAGAATCCCGAATATTGTTCCGAATTTAAATTCCACATTTTGTCTTTTCATGAGTTTTCTTTTTGATGAGCTCCTCTTGTCCCAGAGTACCTTTTTATTTCCTTTCGAGGTCGCATCCTCGTAGTGTTTCAGGATGTGAAATCTGGAGTTAGAAACACGTTGCTTCCAAGCCAGTCCCGATCTCACCTCTGTCTTTAGAATCATCTCCCCCTGGGTCACGCAGGGGCTGCGACTTTGGGCAAGTTACTTCTCTGTGCCTCCATACGTTCAGCTATAAAATCTGGCTCATAACAGACATACCTACTGAGGTTGTGATGATTGGCCCAGGGCTTCGCCCCACATAGAGCAGCTACCCTTGGAGCCGTTGAACGTTGCCTGAGAAAACATGCAGAAGGGTGCTGGCTGGTCTCTAAATCTTTGACCACAAATCTACAGCAGGCACTCCCGGCCACCGCCGAGTCCTGCCCTGCCCTGAGGTAATAGGCTGCCTCTTCTTTTCTCTGTTCAGCTTCTAAGGGATAGAGAAGCTTGCGACCCAGCTTCGATCACCTCTCCTTTGTTGTCTGACTCACCTCTCCCCCTGCTAATTAATGGGATCCCAGCACCTGGCTTCAAAACCACCTGCATTTCAATGATTCTCACAATCTTCCCTCCCTGTCGGGAACCGTCTCCGGTCAGGTATCTCCTATGGGGACCTCGTGATCTGCCCTCCCTCTGCCTGAAGTTTCCAAGTGTCTCCCATTTCGGGAAAGTGCAAACACTGCCCGGTTACTAAGGCCAGACATACAACAAAACAATGACCCGGGGACCACAACTCATGTCTGATTTACTCTTGACCCCCAGTGTAGTCATCAGGGCCGACGATTTTTCCTCCAGCAGCTCCTGGTCCCTCATCCCTTACCGGCTGGTGCAACGGCATCTTAGTGGGGTTCTCCCAGTCTCCCTCTCTGCACCTTGACCAAATGCTGCTCCCCTGAGTCGGATCATACAGTCTCCATTTGTTCTCAAGCCAGTGGCTTCCTGCCACACTGGGGATAAGTCCAAAGCCTTCAGTACGATCTGGCTTTTGCCCACCTTGCAGATGCAGGATGAAATTACTCTGCCCTGGCTTGCGGTGCTCCCGTCCTCTGTCTGTTTCTCTGACGTGCCAAGCTTCTGCCTGGCTCGGGACCAGCGAACTAGCCAGGCCCTCACTCGGAGGGCTCACGGTCCTCGGCATCTATAAAAGGCTGGGATTTGTGGCTGGGTTTTAAATGAACACCACCTCCTGGGTGAGGACCCTTTGGAGTGGTGAGGGTCATGAGAAGTATTGTGATGCTTCCTACTTCCTCCCACCTGGAGAAAGTGGAACTGATACTTGACTGCAAGGCAAAATTGCCCTTTCTCTGCTGCCAGATCCTGAGTTTCCTGTGGCCGCCTGTGAAAGTTTTCTGCATGTGAAAGTCTATCTGCTGGCCTGAAAAGAAAATGTAGCTCTGCAGCTTTCTCTTTTCCTCCTTCCTTTCTCCTTCCCTCTCTCTCTTCTCTTTCTCCTTTGTCTCTTTCTTTTTCTCTCTTCCTTCCTTTCTTCCTTTCTTTCTCCCTCCCTCCCTTCCTTCTTTCCCTCTTTCTTCATTTCTTCCTTTGTTTCTCTCTCTCTCTTTCCCTCCCTCTCTTCTCTTTTTTCTCCCTTCCTCCCTCCCCCTTCCTCTCTCCTTCCTTCCTTCCTTCCTCTCTCTTTCTCTCTCTCTTTCCCTCCCTCCCTCCTTCTCTTCTTTCCTTTCTCCCTTCCTTCCTTCTTTCTTCCCTTCCTTCCTTCCTTCAAGGTGGGGGGAGTGTATTATGTAAAAGGTAATTTACACAAAATGCTTTCTTTGACCTGATCTGAGTTTCTCTTGTTTGGAAGCCGATCAGATGGCAAAGTGTTTCTTGATTGCTCCTTTCTCCCAGATCAGGGTCTCCTTTCTTGATTGCTCCTTTCTCCCAGATCAGGGTCCCAGATACAGTGTTATATGGGAGAACAAGAGAATGCATGCCTAACATCTAATATCTCAGGGTTATGCACACCTTTTGATTAATCTTTTAAAATTTCAAAACATAACACACAGAGGAAAGTACTCAAAAAAGATATGTATACCGTGATTAGTTATAATACAGGAACAGACCCACCTGTGCCCCTCCCCTATCCTTACTCCTCCCTCTAAAGGTACATATTATCTTAAATTTTTGATCATTGCTTCTTTGCCATTCTTTATGCTTTCTCATCTAAATGTGCACACCTATTCAGTAATAGTATAGCTTTGCCTCCTTTCTGATCTTTATATAAGAGGAATCATACAGTGTATTCTTTTGTGGATGGCTGGCTCTGCTCACCATTATGTTTGTGAGGTTGATCTATAACGTTGTGTGGAGCATTTGTTTCTTCATTTTCGTTGCCGTGGAGTACCCAGGATATAAATGTGCTGCCCTTTATGACTCGTGACTCTCCTGACATGTGTCCAGCATTTGGCTGGGGCAGATAATGTTGCTGAGAACATGCCTGGACATGTTTTTTCCATGCATGTATGCATACATTTCACTCTACATTTATTAAATAGTGGAATTGCTAAGTCTTTAATGATTGAGATGTGCTGGATTTTCTCTCTTTGCTTCTACAGTCTGTTCTTCATCCTTCTCTGCCCTGCCTCTTGCCCTGGAGTTTTGATGTCTGTGAACTACATCCCACAGGCTTCCCTGTCTTCTCTCTTCTACTGAGTCCAGCTAATGGGAAACACTAGGAGGAAATCAGAGGGTTGCAGGAGACAGAGTTCAGGTGTTCAACTTTCTCCCTTTGGCCTCGGGTTGGCAGTGGCCCCTTCCCTCTGGGAAAACCATAGCTCTATAGTTCCAGCTGCAGCTTGTGTCTACTTCTAGGGTCTGAGAGCAGCTTCTCCCTTGCCAGGTGGAGCCTGGGGATCGTGATGGCTTCCCTTTGCACTAACCCTCAGGACTTCATCACCCTCAGCTCTTCCGAAATTCTCCCCTGACCTTTGTAAGTTCTTTTGTGAAACTCTCTCCAGTTACCTCTTTGAATAGAATGCTTTCCCTATTTTTAATTTCTTGAGGAACCTCCAGACTGTTCTCCAAAGTGGCTGCACCAACTTGCATTCCCTATGACCCTGCAATTGCACGACTGGGTATTTACCCCAAAGATACAGATGTAGTGAAAAGAAGGGCCGTCTGTACCCCAATGTTTATAGCAGCAATGGCCACGGTCGCCAAACTGTGGAAAGAACCAAGATGCCTTTCAACAGACGAATGGATAAGGAAGATGTGGTCCATATACACTATGGAGTATTATGCCTCCATCAGAAAGGAGGAATACCCGACTTTTGTAGCAACATGGACGGGACTGGAAGAGATTATGCTGAGTGAAATAAGTCAAGCAGAGAGAGTCAATTATCATATGGTTTCACTTATTTGCGGAGCATAACAAATAACATGGAGGACATGGGGAGATGGAGAGGAGAAGGGAGTTGTGGGAAATTGGAAGGGGAGATGAACCATGAGAGACTATGGACTCTGAAAAACAACCTGAGGGTTTTGAAGGGGTGGGTGTGGGAGGTTGGGGGAGCCAGGTGGTGGGTATTAAGGAGGGCACATATTGCATGGAGCACTGGGTGTGGTGCATAAACAATGAATACTGTTAGGCTGAAAAGGAATAAAAAAAAAATAAACACACACACATACACACACACACAAGAATGCTTTCTCTAAGAACCCTGACTCATATCCTCTATACCCCAGGTGCAAGTGCAAATTCTTATCACTCCATATCTTTGCCAAAATATGTTCAGTCTGGGGGCGCCTGGGTGGCTCAGTGGGTTAAAGCCTCTGCCTACGGCTCAGCTCCTGATCCCAGAGTCCTGGGATCAAGCCCCGCGTGGGGCTCTCTGCTCAGCAGGGAGCCTGCTTCCCCCCCCCTCTCTCTGCCTGTCTCTCTGCCTACTTGTGGTCTTTCTCTCTCTCTGTCAAGTAAATAAATAAAATCTTTAAAAAAAATGTTCAGTCTGCTTCATTTACACATTCTGATGTATATGCTCTGTTATTTCACAGTGGTTTTAATTTACATTTACTGGATTAATAATGAGGTGGAAGACATGTTCATATATTCAGTGGGCATTTGGAGCTTTTCCTATGAATGAATGCTCAGTTTTCTTCCCTGTATTTCCACCAGGTTGTGTGTCTTCTTATTGATTTACAGGCATTCTTTACATATTCTGGATATGAATAGTAGGTTTGATGAGTGAAGAGCATCATCTCTCACTCCATTGCATGCTTTTTAATTCTCTTAGTAGTGTCTATTAATGAAAAGAATTTCTCAATTTTTTAAATTATTAATGAAGTTCAATTTATCAGTCTTGCCCTTTATATTTAGTGATTTTATGTCTTCCTTATAAAATATTCCCCATCCCGAAGTCATGAAGTTATCCTTTTATATTATGTTGTAGAAACTTTGTTTTGCGTCACATTTATAATTAGCCTGGAATTGATTTTTGAGTTTTGATTGACAGATTTTGATGGTATGAGTTCACTGTTTTTTTTTTTCAATATGAATATCCTGTTTCCCCAGTATGATTTTCTAGAGATTCCTTCCTTTCTTCAGTGCTCTGCATGCCAACTTTGTCATGAACAGTATGTTCATATGGGTGTAAATCCATCTCTGAGCTATCTTTTTTTTTCCCGTTGTCTTGTTTCTTCATGCTGGCATGAATATCACTCTGACCTAATTACTGTGCCTTTGTAATGATGTTGGGCAGAACAAGATGTCCCACCTCACCCTTCTTTAAAAGCATCTATTCTATTATTGACCCAGTGCATTTCTACATAAATTTTGGAATCACTTTGTCAAGTTCTACAAAAATCTTGTAACAATTTTGATTGGCTGCACAATGAATCTCTTGCTCAGTCTGAAGAGAAATGACATCTTTACAGGATTAAGGCTTTAAAGCCATGAATATGGTATAGTTATCCATTTATTTAATGAAACTTTCAATTATATTTTGTAGTCCTCTGTGTGGAGGTCCTGCACATCTCATACCAAATTTATTCCTACATTTTAAGATATTTTTGATGCTAATGAAATTACTATCATTTAAAATTATGTTTTCTATTAATACTGACATATAAAAATAAAATTGGGTTTTCTATATTGACCTATGGCTAGCAAATGTCCCAGACTTATTAATTCTAATGATGTATTTCTAAATTCCCTTGGATTTTCTAGGTAAAAAAAACTGTATCATCTGCAAAGAGTTAAGCTTTTATCTATTTTTCCCCTAATCTCTTGACATTTTACTTCATTTTCTTACTGTATGTACAGATTGGGACCTCCAGGACAATTTGTGGCAGATGTGGTGATAGTGAGCCTTTTTGCCTTTTCTCCCAAGATTAAATTTCAGTTTTTTATCATTAAGTATGTGGCTTACTGTAAGGTTTCATAGATGCCATTTATGAGATTGAAAAAGTTCTCATTTATTTCTAATTTACTAAGAATTTTTATCACAAATGACACTGAATTTTATTAAATGCTTTTTCTTCATTTATTTGAGATTATCGTATTATGTTTCTTCTTTACGATTTAAATTCGATAATTTACATTGATTGAAATAATCTTACATCCTTAGAATAAACTCAACTTCATCATAGTATATATTATTCTATTTCATATACCATTGGATTTGGTTTTCTGAGATTTTGTTCAGTTTATTTTGCATCTGCTTTTATGTGTGAGATCAGCCTATACTTTTTTTTTCTCATAATGTCTTAGTCACATTTTGAGTCAAGATTTTCCTTTTTTCTGTTATCTAGCACAATTCATGTAAGACTGGTGTTAGTTCTTTAAATGTATGTTGGAATTTGCTGTTACGTCAGTCTGGCCCTGGAATGTTCCTTTTTAATTTCTCTGGTTATCTTTTAGAAAGGTTTTAGATGACTTAATGTCTTTATTAATTATAGGAGTCCAGATTTTGCATTTTTTTTTCTTTGGCAGTTTTGGTAAATTATATTTTCCAAAGATTCTATTTCAACTAGCCTTTCACATCTATCGATAGGAAATTTTTTATAATGTTCTTTTATAATCCTTCTAATGTCTATAAGTTCAGTAGTAAGGACTCCTTTTTCATTCTTGACTTAGGCTATTTTTATTTTCACCCCTTTCCCCTTAATAGTCATCAAGGGCTTATAAATAACTAAGCTTTCCAAAGATTTGACTTTGTTAATCTCCTCCCACCTCCTCCACTGTATGGTCATTCTCTATATTTTTTTAAAATTTTATTCATATCTTTATTATGTTCTTCCTATTTTCTTTGGGTTTTTCTAACTTTTTCAGATTAATACCTTTGCCTCTTTCCTGTGAGGTATTTGTCACAGAAATAGTAACATAATTGTCTAATCTATCTCGTATTTACCTTTTTATTTGCAGACCAAACCTGGTTCAATTGAGAATTAAGATACATATAATTTCTACAAGGATCTCTTCTTGTTATGTCATAAAATATGTTCAAATCAAAAGCATTTTATGTCATATGTCCTTTGGATTACATTTGTGAGTCCTCATTGTCGAATCAACAATAAATTTCATTCTGTAGAGAGCAAGATATTTCCTCACTCTGACACATTGTCTCAGAATAATCGTAGACTAGTTTCTTTGTACCTTTCATGTTGAACCAAATCATTTACCTGAGTTTTAAAATTTTATTCCTAAAAGATTTTGCCACTTTTTCCCTAACATGTGAATATGTGCTAATTCCATGGGACCCAATTATTAAAATTTCATTTTCCTCAAGAAGTTTTTATTAACAAGTCTTATTATTTTACCAGCTTTCCCAACTCAGGGCTTGAACTCATGACCCTGGCTGGGATCAAGACCTGAGCTGAGATCAAGAGCTGGAGGTAGATGAGCTACCAAGGTGCCCTATGTTTGGTAATTTTGGAGGCTTAGTATGCCTTGAACATTTTCTATGTGGTAAATTTAGATTTGTCTCATTCTTCTTAATACTGTGTAATATGTTTATCTAGTCTCCGATTGATAGGTATTCAACTTATTCTTATTTTTTTACTATTACTAAAGAGTGCTAGAGTGAATATTCTCATACCCATGTCTTTGTTTATTGAGAGTATTTCTAAAGGTGGATTTCCAGAATAGAAATTGCTGAGTGAAAGGATAAAAGATTTTCTGATAAGGTCTTAATCTGCGTTCATAATATACATAAACAAGAGTGTTCTTTCTTTCACATCCTTACCAGGGCTGCCAAAGTGAAACTTTTTCACTTTTGTCATATAGATAGACCCAAAATATTATTCCTTATTTTGATTTTCTTTAATTTCTTGTAATATTTATAGGATAGTTTATAAGTGATGAGGTCTTGTGATAGTGACTTGCTTTTATTCAAATTCTGTTTTTTTAACTTGCTCACCCTTCTTTTGCCTCTAGGAACTACCAATCTGTTCTCTGAATTGACGAGTTCAGTCTTGTTTTTTAAAATATTCCACATGAAAGTCAGATCATACAGTACTTGTCTTTCTCTGTCTGACTTGTTTCACTTACCATACGATCTTCAAAGTCCATGCATTTGTTGCAAGTGGCAGGATTTCCTTAATTTTTATGGCTGAGTAATTTTTCACTGTCTCTATACAACACCTTTTCTTTACCCATTCGTCTGTCCATGGACTCTTAGGTTATTTCAATGTCTTGGCTATTGTGAATAGCACTGCAGTCGACATGGTGGGAAGGTATAGTTATCTTTTCAAGAGAGTGATTTCAGGGGCGCCTGGGTGGCTCAGTGGGTTAAGCCTCTGTCTTCGGCTCATGTCATGATCCCAGAGTCCTAGGATCGAGCCCTACATCGGGCTCTCTGCTCTGCGGGGAGCCTGCTTACCTTCCTCTCTCTGTCTGCCTGTCTACCTACCTGTGATCTCTCTCTCTGTCAAATAAATAAAATCTTAAAAAAAAAAAAGAGAGTGGTTTCATTTCCTTGAGTTAAACACCCAGAAGTGGGACTGCTGGATCATATTCTAGGCCATTTTTTAATTTTTCGAGGAGCCTCCACACTGTTTACTGGAGTGGTTGTGTCAACTCACATTTTCATCCACAATGCACCGGGGTTTCCTTTTTCCACATTTGCACCAGTACTTTTATTCTTTCTTTTTGATAGTAGGCGTCCAAGCAGGTGTGAGGTGATATCTCACGACGGTTTTGCATGTCCCTGATGATGAGTGATGTTGAGCACTTTTCTAAGGTTTTTTGTTTGTTTGTGTGTTTCTGTTTTTACATCGTGTCTATTGGGATGGCCAGTCCACACTCTTGTATGAGCATCAGTTGTCTGTTACGTAACGGTTTTGGATCAATCCATCTCGTCCCATAATACACTTTCCGGTTAGCTGACAGTCTGTCATTAATACGCAGACTACATTATAATGCGAAGATGATCAAATTGAATCGCTTTGTTCCACTGTTTCTCAACTGGTATGATTTTGCCTCTATCCTCAAGGATGTTTAGCAATGTGTGAAGGCGGATTTTGTTGTTATAATGGGGGGTGAGGGGAAGTGCTATTGGCAGCTAGCAGCAGAGACCAGGGATGCTAGCAAATATCCTGCAAAGCACCGAACAGCCCCCTCCCCCAACAAAGAATTATCCAGCCCAAAATGTTGACAGTGCTGAGGCTGAGAATCCTGAGAGACTACCCAAATAACATTTGCCTTCATGGTTTGTTCTTTTATAAGTGGACTCTATGTCATCTCTTCTAAGGCACGTGTTTATTTTAAAAAATTGGGATGTGTCTTATAACTTTTGGATAAGAAAGTAATGTGATTAATTTTGTTGGGCTGAATTATTTTTTCTTTCCTTGTGATACCTTAGATTGTGAATAACCTCTGTCGTCCACTATCTCCCATCAATGAAATGTGGTAATATGATTATGTCTTATCATTTTCCAGCTATATCTATGCATCAATCTAATTTCAGTGGAAGATGAGGAAGTCCTGTGTCCATAATGATGTAATTGCTGTATTGATAGGTGTTAAAAATCAATCAATGTCTAGCCTTGCATCTATACTCATTCCACCTTGTGTCTGCTTTGAGGCAAAAAACAATATTCAGTGTCTGAAACAATTTTATATTTGATTTTATGTTAAAAGAGTTCCTCTTGGATTTAGCAAGTAGGCATAGTATTGATAGAATGTTCAAATTTGGTGCAGAATGATTGATTTCTTCATTTGGGGGGTTATGAATCATTTCTGGATCTGTTGATTTTTCTCCTTCGCGTACATTCATTACTTTTAAATACAGAAAAAGGTTGGAAATCAAAATGGTTTCTGTGTTAGGGAAACATTTCAGATTGCTGGATTTCCCTTGAAACCTCTGTTTTCTTACTTATAAACAGTTTAATAATTCACTTAACTCTGCGCTTCCTGGTTCTTGGGAAAAGGTAACAAAAGGAACATCGAATTTTCAGCATAAATTCTCTCCTTTTAGAGTTGTTTTGTTAAAGGCGATGAGCACCTAAGCTGGAACAGAGTCAGCTCACAGCTGCACAACTGAGTGGGGACAGCGTTTATTCCTGGCTCCCACTGGAGAAAATCTGTATGTGTTTAGAGGGAAATGGACTTTAATGCATACTGTCAATTCTTTTTTGCACTTGTAAGTGAGAAAAAAATTAGAAAGTTAAAGGGTGGCAGTTTTGAGTTATTAAGAATGGTCTGGATTAGCCTCAACTTCCATGGGTCAGCACAAGGTGGCCGCTGATGCTTCCCATCTGCTTTTGGTTTCTAGTCACTAACAAAGAAGCACAAGGTATGTATAGCCTCATTGTTCACGGTTTCCCTGCTCTTTTAAAGACAAAGAGGCCCCCCCCCCCCAAGGTACTGTAATACTTCTAACTCCAATTTACAGATTAGGCAAAAACCTCTCAGGTTAGGGGTCACTTCAGGCAGTTGAAAAATGTCTTTGTGAACTTCCCAGTTTTCTGGCTGTTCAAGAAAATAATACAATAAAGAGAGCTCCCCCGTGCCAGAATTCCATAAAACGAGCGACATGCGAGACACATTAATGGTTTCCATTCCTGCTGAAAACGGCTTCCAGTAATGGGGAACCCAGTATCTCCGATCCGAGTGTCTCAGCTTCTGGGAGGTGAGGTCCAGGTGTCGGGCTGGCTGGAATCAGGAAAGCAGCGCTTCATCCACAAGAATTCCTATGTGAGTTTAAAAGCAAGAGGACTTACCTTCTTTTAAGAAGCCTCACGGATGCTGGGATGAATTCTATAGGGATAGCTGTTTTCCTCACTTTCTTTCTGGGGGGCAGAAGCACCCTGGACTGAGGTTCTGGGAGCTGGAGCCCCAGTGTGTGTCCCTGAGCATCTTCCCGCTGCCTGTGGGGAACTCCAGGGCAGCGGGTGGCCAGGCACACCATGTGGCTTTCCAGATGGCTCTCATTATGGTCAGAAGCGACCGATGTGAGCCCCCGTGGCATCCTGGAAACCAGAGAGATTGCACAGGGGACAGAGCCCCTGGTTTCTAGGAGCTAATGTTTCAAGGGAAATCATAACACCTTCCAAACACTGGGGCTTTTCTTTTTAGTAACTCGGGCTAAGGAACCCTCTCCCTCTGCTTCTCTGTTTCTGTGGGAGTCACAGAGGGGGAAATTAAAGCTTTCCCACGTCTCCTTGGGAAATTAACCTAAGGTTAATGGGCAGAGATGCTTCTAGAAAATGGGAATGGGGCACCAGCAGGAGGAAGGCTAGGGCGGGGATGGAGGAGGAGAGTCAGAGTGGGGTGGTGGTGGGGTTCCTACTTTGGGGGACTCAGGTGACCCTGAGATACAGGTACCTGTAATGAGCAGAGAGGAAGTGGGAGGAAGAGGGGAGGGAAGAGCTGCCAATATTCGCCTCTTAAGTCCTTTCTCTTCAATCAAATGTTGTTGTAATTTTGACAACTGAAATGTGCTCTTTGGTGTGTGTTCAGCTCAAGACGGCTTCTCTTCTTTTCCATATCTTCAGCGCCTGACGCAACGCTCAGCGTAATGCTGGGAAAGATTGGATGAGTGGATGAGCGAGCACATAAGGAGAATATTTGCTGTGACAATGTTACAAAATTCATTTTCAGTAAGGAAACGTCTCAGGGTGTTCCAGTCACCTTTCACTGTATAACTAATCACTCTAGAACTCGGTGGCTTAAAATCACAAGGACATTTTATTATGTATGTTCCTCCTGGTTGGAGGGCTTGGCTGGGATGAGACAGGCTTTTTCACTCAGGCTCTCTCAGGTGGTTGCAGTCAAGGGGTGGCCAGGAGCTGGATCCATCTGCAAGTTCTCCCCACTCGCCCCCCTGAGGCTGATGCCGGCTGTTGGTGGAACTCAGGACTGGAATGCCTACAGACAGCCTCTCCATGTGTCTTGGGCTTTCTCTCAATATGGTGGCTGAGGTGTAAGAGGGGCTGTTGCCAAGAAAATCAGATGGAAGTTGTATGGGTTCTACAGGAAGCTTGGAAGGCACATAGCTGGACTTATGCTGTAGTGACAGTTCTTCTCAGCTTCGAAGAGTGAAGACATGGACCCCACCTTTTGATGGGAACAAAGTCAGTGTCACTCTTTTAGATGGGCACATAGGATGGGAAATCTTGTTGGGCTGTCTGGAAATGCAGTCACCGTGGGGGATATGGCCAATGCCTAGAAATGCAATGGATCTGTCATTCTGATGGTTTTCAATCATTGCATGTGGGACCAACCCAATCACTGAAATAGTTTAGCTGGAAATAATTTTAGTCAGAGGTACTTTGGAAGATTGCAAGGACTATGCAGCATAAAAAGGGGAGCTATTATTTAACTTGAAATTCAGATAAACTGGTTGTAAATATATCATGATGCAGACAAAGTAGAGGGCATACACTCCTTCATTTGCTTATGTATTTACTCAGTATCTTTTTTAATTGGCTATCTCTCCTTGCCAGGTAGTGTTGGCTCAGTTATCGAGAGGGAGTGCTCATAACATGCGGAGCCAGAAGGTCTCCTAGAGACCATTTGTCTTCTTCACTTCCCATGGCTTGATCTGGGGAAACTGCTTGAGAAAGTCACTCCTAAAGTCACCCAGGTCATGTGGTCTGGACACCTGTGGGATGAGGCATGGTGGAGGGACAGCCAGCCAGCCTCTGCCTCTCAGCACCCGCCACTCTCTTCATCCTCATCTGTTGGCCTTCATCATTACCATGCCCTGCCGCGCATGTGCTCATGTGTGCGTGCGGCTTTCACCTTAATTTGGAATGAAATCTCCCCAGACACTGGTCAGCAAGCAGTTGAAAACCAGATGTGGGGCACATTCTGTGGAGGATGGAGGAAGTGAGACTGTGTTGTGGCCGAGGCCACACCTCATCAGATGGGCCACGGGGGGAGGGGGGGGGCCTGGGCCTGTCTCAAGGCCTCTCCCCGCCGGAAGTACATTATTCATTCATCCCAGTGGAGTCTCAAGTTCAGGTCAGACTTTGAACCTTTGAGGGTCTCTGGCACAGCCAGTCCTCTCCTGGGCGCTGCTGGGCTCTGTTGGCATGCTTCATTGGCTCACGCACTGGGCAAATGCTTGCCCAGGGCCAGCACAGTGCCAGAGCCCCGGGGGATCGGCGGGGGCGGAGGGTTTGCTGCTCCTAGTCTGTGGGGAACTGGATGGATGGTACAGAGCAGTATGGTCAGTGCATACTCCTTCCTCCCTTGAACAAACCTGCATCACCAGTTGATCCGCCGATGGAAAACTGGCACAGGTGGTCCATAGCTTCTTCACTCACTGAGCAGACGAGGAGGAGGCTGGGCTGAGCCCCCCCACCCCGCCACCCTGAGCCAAGGTCCCTGTGAGCGGGGCGCTACACTGGACTCCTGCTCTCTGAGGACCATCACCCAGCTGCCGCCCCAGCACGTTTGCATCCACCACCCTCGTTGACCCAGATGTTAACTCGGCACTGCCATTCCTCAGTCTCCACCTAAACCGATTCCTGTGGGCACGGAGCAGTGTGTGTGGCCGCTCTGCTGAGCCTGGAGTAGCTCTTCTCTTCAGCCCATGCCTCGCAGTGAGGCTGGGCGAGGGCCCCCCGTCCCCCGTGACCATTTTCCACATCTCGTCCCCTCCACTCTGCACCATGTGTGCAGAAAGGTGAAGTTTGTTTCCCTTTAAAAATCACAGACTAACAGATGAAACACTGCCTTAATTACCAGTCCGTAGAGCGCATTGAAAACGAACCTCTGCTCTACTGGCAGACGCACAGGAAAATCTGTCACAACAGTTACTGTGGCCTCCTGGGAGCGCAGAGCCTTACCCCCACGCAGCCCAGCCTCCAAACAGCCTGGAACACAAACAACTGTCACCCACTGACCTTGCTCTTCTTAGGTGTAGGAACCAAAGCAGAAGGGGGAAAACAGGAAAAACTACAGATATTTTAAAGCACAAGTGAGGGGCACCTGGGTAGCTCAGCAGATTAAGGGTCCGACTGTTGGTTTCCACTCAGGTCATGATCTCAGGGTTGTGAGATCGAGCCCCGCGTTGGGCTCCATGCTGGGCGTGGAGCCTGCCTGGGATTCTCTCTCTCCCTCTCCCTCAGTCCCTTCCCCCTTCTAAAAAGATAAAGAACAAGTGAGGACAAAAGAGGAAAGTTGCAAAGTCAGTTAATTTTTTTGCAAACATTTCCAAGGCACTGTGTTTTGCATTAAGTGTTTAGTGTTTAGATGACCTAAAAGTCAGTGTAATCACATTAATAGGATTATTTTCAAGAAAACCCCCTTGTCTTAAGGTTTACTTCATTTAATAAATATTTTTATATATTTTAATGTTTTATGTCACTTTCATAAGTGATGCCCTGTAAAGGTATCCACAAACCTATAACGAAAAAAAAAAATCAAAGGTACTATAAGTACCTCTCACATACTACAGTATGATCTACATCCTTCCCACAATTCCCATCTCTGGAAAGGATCTTGTAATATCTGAGTTTAGGCAAGGTGCTAGCGTGATACCAGCATTGACTGCACAGAAAACAAATGCACTCAAAATTGACCTGTTAATTTGATGGGACTTTCATGGGGGAACCTAATGAACCATCTAGAATTATTGGGAAATAGAATGTTTTTTATGGTTTGGGATTACTGATCATGCTGTAGGAACAACTCTATAGTTTCCATGGCCAAATCTCACCCAGAACAGCAATGTCGTTAGTTGTAGGTCCATATCTGTATAGTTCATCTTTCCTCCTTATCCAGGTCTATTTCCTTAGGTCTTACTGACGAACAGTGTAAATTTCCCCAAAACGTTTTCTCCGTTATAAATGTTGGGTTTTAATTTGAATGAATAAAATGAGACGACTATGTAGGATAATGACACCAATTCAAAAAGTGCCAAGTAAAGCATTAGTCATACCCGTCGTCCCTCTGAGGGCCTTTTAAGGGGACATTTAGCACCCTCTAGTGACAGCAGCTCAAGCAGCTCAAAGTTACATCCCTGCAAGGCTTCTGGTTTCCAGCTAGCAGGCAAAGCAGTGAAGTTCTTTGGCCAATAGGTGATTGCTTCCTAAAAATCGTGAGGCAGGATTATTTTAAAGGATATTTTATTATTATTCACAAATTTATTATTATTTATTATTATTTTAAAGGATAAAATAGCATCCAGCAGGCAAGCCCCAGCTTATCTTCTGGCCTATCATTGATGTAGAAAGAACATTCCCATTTGTACCCCGATACTGTAGTTTTCTCCCAAAATACGTGCTGAGATTTGCGTTGTGATCCAGTGAAGATGATGAATTAACCTACATCATGTTTGGTTCAGCGCATTTCAACAGACTGAACACATTTCCGTCAAGCTCACCTGGAGGAGGACTGGCCCGCCTCCACTTGAACGGCATGCTGTACCCGCAAGAGGGAAAGAGCCTCCACATCACTTTGCAGGGAAAGGACACAGGGCAGAGAGGGTGGGTGCAATGCATGGTGGGTAAATGCAGGGGTGGGTGCAGGGCACGGAGGAGAGAGTGTAGCACAGCTGCTCTTGCACACACCTGCCTGCAAGTGTAGGCATACAACTCCCTTTAGTCTGTAGGTTGCCTGCTTCACACTCTTGCAAACGCAAATGCATTATTTATGACAAATGTTCTGTTCCTTGGCTTCGTTTCTGATTCCATTTGTGATATAAATAAATTAGCAAATATGGAAACATATTAAGCAATATAGAAAGAAAGGCCACCTGAATCTGACTCAAAACAGACTTTATAAAAGCAGGGAGAGCAATTGTCTAAGGCAGGCGCCTCTATAAATTTCCATCATGTGGGGGGAGGGGGATCCATTCTTGTGCAACTTACCTTTCTTTAAAAAGTAGCATATAGGGACGCCTGGGTGGCTCAGTTGGTTAAGCAGCTGCCTTCGGCTCAGGTCATGATCCCAGTGTCCTGGGATCAAGTCCCACATCGGGCTCCTTGCTCGGCGGGGAGCCTGCTTCTCCCTCTGCCTCCGTCTGCCAGTGCTCACTCTCTCTCTCTCTCTGACAAATAAATAAATAAAATCTTTTTAAAAAAAGTAGCATATAGTTTCTTTACAAAATAATTTATGAATATCAAGACAAAAATAAAGGCTGAATACTAGTATCTTATAAGTGAGACTGACACACTTAAAAAAAAAATAACCTGAAAGTGTAACTAGATCAAAACCCAAGTTAATTTGAACAGCCCAAAATAACTTCTCAAGGGTAGCCAGGGTGATTGCTGAGGAAGTCACTGGGACATAGTACTAGAGATCTGAGTAGGGGCAGAGGAGCAGGTCTGCCTCTGGGTTGGATGGCCCCATACCTTTGTGTCCCCTCCAGTTGCATGGTATGGGTGCTAGACTGCCCTGTGGGTAGACCATGCCTCCAGGTGACCCGTGCAATCTGAAGACTGTGACATCTGCTTATCTCTACCCAGTTCTATGGATGAAGATATTGAGATGCATTGAATGGTTCACACATTGTATGTGGGATTATGATCATTGAAGCCGGAAATTTAAGTTCCTTTAAACTATTGTACAAATTAATTGTTCTTAGGATTTTCTTTTTCTCTTTTCTCTTTTCTTTTTAGTCCTGACTAATAAATGGACATATTTAAGGTTCCTAATGGTGGTTTTAAGACTCCTGCATTTTTAGAGGCATAAGGAATTAGGGAAGAGCAGAGTAGCCAAAATTCGAGAACATATGCGATGCTTATGAAATGGTGCTCATTGAAATTATTGCTCCATTGGCTCCTGTAGAATTGAACTGATGCATGCTTCAAAATTTAAGGAAATTGCAACTTGGTGTTGAGAAGTTGAGGATTTAGTATGTGATAACAATTTCCCCGGTTTAGATGAATTCAAATCACCCAAGACGCTGAAGAATATATTAACCACTCAGGGAAGGTGTTGAAACAATAGTTATTTAAATTGTAATTGGATTATTTCTTAATATATTGCTGGAGGGCATCACACACACACACACACACACACACACACACAGTCTTACCCAATAGAGTCAAACTGTGCTCACAAAGTATGCTTTGAATGGAAAAACGATCTGTAACCGGCATGTAAGAGTGACCTTGGGGGCTAAGAGTGCCTATGCTGCCTATGCTCTCAGGCAAATCCTCCAATTGACACAGATGGAAAAGTTCCACGGAGGGATGTACTTTTCCATTGTGGGGGCAGCTCCAGATGCTGGATCCTTATCTATAATCTCAGGCATGTCCCTGGCAAGAATCCTTGGGACATCCTTCTTGCAGCACTTTCATGAATAATCCAAACATTATACATTTTAAGATTCATGTGTCATTTTAGGGATAATATGGAGCACTTTGTCCTTTTGTTTGACCCTTCAGAAGTTTGCATTTCGTGGGTTGCTTCCAGGCTCTGCAGTTTTATGTGGGTGGAATTTAAGTAAACAAACACAGACTTCCTGAATGCTGGGACACCCAGTGGCTAGACAGAGCCCTGTCATCCTTGCTTCGTCGCGCTGGCCAGAGTGCCTGGCATGAAAAAGACACTTTATGAATCCTGACTGGATGGGTTAATGCTGGGTAGATGACCGTGACAAAACACCTGAGTGTCTTCTGGGTTTCGTCACTGAAATTAATTAAAAAAAAAGAACCACTCTCTTCTTTGTGTAGACATTTAACAAGGAACCTGAGTTTTGGTACACACACACGGAGCTTGTTGTGAGCTGCGTGTTATACAGATTGTTATAAAAACCTAGCACATTACGGGGCGCCTGGGTGGCTCATGGGTTAAAGCCTCTGCCTTCGGCTCAGGTCATGATCCCAGGGTCCTGGGATCGAGCCCCACGTCGGGCTCCCTGCTCAGCAGGGAGCCTGCTTCTCCCTCTCTCTGCCTGCCTCTCTGCCTACTTGTGATCTCTGTCTGTCAAATAAATAAATAAAATCTTAAAAAAAACCATAGCACATTACATGTTACTCATAGAACTCTTACATTAAATTTCAATTTCGATTTACTGTAAATGTTGGGAAATCTAGATGAATCAAAGGAGGAGGAGGGAGAACAAACAAGAAAAGGAAGCTTCTCTACCATTAGTCTATAGTATGGAGCCTCTTAGTATTTCTGTCTTGCCTTTTCCTTTCAGAAAATGGGTCTGTGATATAATTCTCCTTTATCACTGAATTCTTAACTTACCGAGTATACTCTTATAACAATTTTCCATATCACTGAGTCTAGATCTACATACTTTTCCTGCAATATTTTCAATGATAATGAGCATCTCAGCGAATGGATATTTAAGAAACGGATCAATCATTCATGAGCAAACCTTCTTTTGTGTCTCCAGTTAAAATTGGGGTTCATTATGTCTTTGCTGTGCTCCTACATCATTTTTAGAATAATATTGCCCTCATCCAAAGTGTCTCAACTCTTGGCCTTCCTCTGTGTATCCCACCCTAGAGAAGTTAGTAACAGAACAAGAGTGAGAATTTGCGGACTCTTTAGAAAATGGGAAGACATGGTTTTAAGGCCCATAAATGACAAGGTCCCTTTTATTGTTACAGTAAATGTAGGGTTCATTTTATAGAATTTCCTTTTTTTCATTTGAACCAAGATAGGAATAGGTTTACAAAAGGTTTTCCTAGAGTTGTGGGTAATAGGTCCATGATAGGTAAGTAAAAAAGGAAATGCAGAATTTAGTCATGGGCTCTGATGTCCACAGACCCTGGGGAGCCATACTGGTCCAGCGTGGTGTTTACTGCATTCCAGGGAGGGTGGAGAAGGACCCTGTTCTGCAAGCTTATGACAGGATGGTCCCCAGGCAGTACCCCACTACTAGACTGCCCTTGACATGGGTCTGCCTGGTTACCTGAAGAGTGGCCTCCTCCCAGGAGGGGGGTGTCTGGTCAGAAGGTCCCAGTCCTTAGGCTGGTGAGTAACCTGGTGCTGAGGCCAGTTGCAGATACAGACTTGGGGTAGGGGGTGAAAGGGAGGATAAACTGGTATCTTTATGTTTGGATGATTCCCCAGGATAACGCTTAGGAAATGGTTTCTGTACTACTATATTCTAATGAATAAATATGCCTTATACTACGAATAGCCCAAGTTTAAAAAATAACTTTTCATTAAATATTCAGAAAATGCTGGACTTGGATGCTATGTTGTCATTCTAGCTATCAGGAATCCCTGTCTTTAAAGATGCTAAGAATCAATTGAACATCTTGTTGTTAGAAAGGAGGAAGATGTGAATTTCTAAAAATTTGTGGCAGGAATGATCTAATAAAGATTACTTTCTAGATTTGTGTGGATTTTTCAAAATTTGACGCAATGAAATTTATGGATAGAATCATCAGGAAACAGATCAAATAGTAGTGTCTGGTTTTCTGTTTCTAAGTATCCAAGCAAAGAAACTAGTCTCTGCTAAAACAATATCTTTATTAATTAAAGACTAAAGGGTATATATGAGTATACACATATAGGCATTATACATATAAATATTAGATACATATTAGATATACATATAAATATTAGAGAGAAAAAGAGAGAGAGAGGAAGCAAAGCCAATAATGTAAATTACCAGCAGTGAGAGGCACTGGGTGAAGGGTATTAAGAGTCCTTTGTATTATCTTGTTTCTGTACATTGGAAATTTATTTCTGCATAAAGAGTTAAGAGATTTCACTGTTTACAGAGCTGAAGTAAGCAGTAACCAAGGAATTAAAAGCTCCGTGAGGAATGAGATCTCTGAGGGTAGATGGGGCGGGCGGGGGGTGGGTCAGGACCCGGGAAACTAGGGGGAGGTAAGAGCAGGCAACACTTTGTCCTGGGCTCTTTTTGTTAGCAAAGCGGTCATCCTGGTTCAGGCTGTTCCTTGGGGAAGCCACAGGAGAACTGCTCACTGGGGTACTGCCGTGAACCTTGAAAGCTGGTGCTCCTCGGGAGAGCAGAAACAAGGAATCCCGGTGGAGCCGAGTGCGTTTTTCTCAGCACTTCTGAATCCTTGTGGACGCTGCCCAGATAAAACAACTCAGTACTTTGAAATGTTCAGGGAAACAAAATTTTAATCAGCCTGCCATCTCATTCATTGTTCAGAGATGAAAAGAGGGGAAATCAACCCTCCCCCCCCAAGTGTAGATGCTGAGAACTTGAAGGTTCTGATTTTGACCCAGAACAGGACTTCTTTTATTTTCTCTTTCCCCTTTGTTGTCTTCCTTTGTTTCTTGGTTTGTCTCTGTCTCCGTCCTCCTCCTCCTTCTTCTAACCTAACACACGGGGGTGAGTCAGGGGACCATGGAAGGTATGGGAACCCGGGCTCATTTGCAGGACTCAGACAGATGCCGGCCTGAAGTCTGAGTGAAATCAGTTTCCCGGCCCGTCCAACCTCTGGACCCGAGCGTTGCTGAATGACTCAGGCTTTGGTCTCTCCTGTTCTGCGGGGTCCCCTCTGGAGACCACACCTCTTCCCCGGTCCCACTTTCGTATAGCGAGATTCAAAGCAAAATGTTGTTTCTTCCAGAGAACAAGTAATTTCCTGAAAATGAGTAATTAAAGGCCTGAAGTCCTCTAAGGAATGTCCAGGCCTCCGTTAGCCGTATTTCCTTGAGTGGAAAACATACGTATGGCCCTGAACTTGCAGCTCGGATTTTCAAACACTTAATGAGGTCTTCACGGGGCATCTGTGCAGAGCCAGGCACTCTCTCGGGGTCTGTGGTCTGCGGCACTGACTTCTCTCAGAGGGGGATCCGCTCGCTCACCTTATAAACGACCTTATATACGACCATTTGTCGTATAATTTTAGTTACTTGGGTTTTACTTATTTATCTATTTATTTTTAGTTCTTTGGATTTTAAATCCATATTTAAACATGAGGATTTGATGGGGTTATATCTCCCTTCACTTGACTCTCTTACCTTGTCGGTTCTCAAGTCTTGGTGTTTTCAACAGGTTTCTTGTGAAACAAATAAAAATCGCATGTGTTTGGAAAGAGAAAATGAAACTCTTCTGGAAGACTCACGTGAGATGTTGAATAAAAGGAGGCAGTTAAAAGTCCGCAAGCGAATGTATTATTCCATTAGTGAGAAATAAGTTCTACCCGCAGAGTTTCCTTTTGGGAGAAAGGGACAGGGAGTGTGTGGGGAGGAGGGACTCAAGTCCTGTGTCCCAGTCCTGGGGCAGGTCCAAGGCGCTGAGGGCCCCGAAGGCCTGGGACCTGGCTGTAGAGGGCTTTCCGCACCCGTTCCGAGGTGCTCGCAGCCTGTGTGAAGCCATGCGGAGTCCCGCCACATCTGCATCCTGCCCGGGGCAGCGTGTCACACGGCGGCGGCACACCAAGTCACACCTGCTGTGGCAGTCCTTGTCCCAGGCAATTGATGCCTTTTTTTTTTTTTTAATTAAAAAAAAAAAATCTCCTGGCTGCATATCATCAAGAAAAACAACATTGTTTTCAGGGTCCCTTATCTCTCCACTCCCAAATATCCTGTTTCTTCGGGCTGGGCCGCCAGGACCAATAGAAACCTCTTCCTGCCATTGGTTGACTTCATTTCCCAGACTTAGCACAATCTCATCCGCTCTAAACAACCTCATCAAAACTACTTTCTGGTCAGAGAGAAGCAATAATTATTATTAACATTTATTAACGATCAATAAACGTGATTGCATTATGGCCAGCACTATTAAGGTAAGGAAAGGGTTCCTTTTCGTTTGACAAAATCTTGTGCTTGTTACTCTTTTCTTTGGTTTCCTTTATCAAGGCAGATAAGTCAGGATTGGGCAACACCCCCACTACCACAATAGAGGACAACAAGATTTCCTCTGCACTGCCTAGTAAATTTCCTTTTTCCTACTCCAACCATCCGCAAGGCTTAAAAACTTCAAACTCAGAAAAAAATTGGGGTTTCTAAATTCACTGTTGAGGGCCGTGGATGACTTTTGCAAAGGCTTTTTGGAGCGCGTCTGAATTTTCGTATTCTTTAAGTATCCCTAGCGGTGCGTGGATGTGTGATCTGCTGAGAGGCAATGGACTCGGAGAGGTTGGAGGGCAGGGTCGGAGAAAAGGATGGGCTGGTAAATGTTGAACTTCTGGATGCTCTTGAATGACTCCTTAGCCTCGGGGGTGCCAGCCAGCCCCGGTGGAAATGAAGAGATACCTGGCAAGTTACGGATGGTCATGGGACGTGCCAATGTTGATTTGGTTTTCGGATCCTTCGTGCCGAGAGTGGAATGGTCTCATGACTCAAATGGTGGTAACTCGGTTTGTTGGGTGACATGTTTATCTTTAATAAAATACTGCTCCTCTGTGCGCTGTGAGTATACGTTCTTGCCCGTCTTGGTTGGTTTGTGGGAATAGAAGAGCGGTGGCTGACTGCTGTTCTGGGCTCTGGGGCATGGGGTCTGACGTGCTTTTCTTGCAACTGTCTCTAGTCGATAGCATAGAGAAACTAATGGGGAGATGAAGCCATACGCCTGGGAGCCTAAATGTGGCCTAATTCCTGTAAGCCAAACCAGTCGGAGAGTTCGGGCAAGGCTGTGGCATGGCGTCTGGGAAGTGTGGGCTGTTGAAATATTTTCAAGGCCACCTTGCCTTGGTGACATTTGTAGAAATGAGAAAAATCAGCAGCGAACACATAACTGAAAGGAAGAGAAAGAAAGCTCTGGTAGTTGTGTGTCTTTCGTTTTGCTGCATATGTAGGTGGGAGGTATTCAGTTGTATTTTCATCAAGGGTCTTGGGTAATTTGAAAGCTCATGTATATGGAAATTTGGCCCAGAACTGGGCCAAAGCATTTTCAAAAACCCTCCTTGGTTTGACATCTCAAATGTTTGTATTAGAGGGTATGATGAATGCCCACCACATGAACTGTGTCTTGGAAGTTTTTTTCAATTTTTACTTCTCAAGGTGGGTTTTATTTTTCATGGGATGTTCAGTAATATACATGGAACAATCATGTATCAAAGACTAACCTTACAGAGGTTATTTTTTCTGTGGCTTCAAGGATTGGAGTCTGCTGACATGTAACTATCACAGGAAAGAATTTTAAAATTGGGGGTTGATGTGCCTCTCTTTCAACTCGATGAGCAGAAATTATTTGATTTTATAGCGCAAAACACTACCCATTTTATTCCTGTTTTCACTCCTAATTGCCTCCATATTTCATAACAATTAAATCAAAGATTCTTTGTGAATTTTGAATAGCTTGAGTACAATTGTGTGTTTCCAAAAAAAAAAAAAAAATCAGTGTATTGAAGGACACTGAAGTAACAGCCCGTCCTTTGGCCTGTGGGGTCTGGTTTGTGAAACATGTGAATGTGTAATACTGTTTCATTTGAAGCATACGTTTCTGAAGATATGAAGTTATTTTAAACATTTTTTTTTAATTTTTTTTTTAAATTTATTCATTTGTCAGAGAGAGAGAGGGAGGGAGCACAGGCAGACAGAATGGCAGACAGAGGCAGAGGGAGAAGCAGGCTCCCTGCCAAGCAAGGAGCCCGATGTGGGACTCGATCCCAGGACGCTGGGATCATGACCTGAGCCGAAGGCAGCCGCGTAACCAACTGAGCCACCCAGGCGTCCCTGAAGTTATTTTAAAGCTAGAGTGTTTTGTGATTCTAGAATAAATTTTGGGTCATAGTTGATACTTGTCTAGGATACTAAACATGCCTTAACTTGCCTTAACATTTGATGGCACGGGTTATGTGTATTTTGTATGTACCTCAGGTGAACTTTAAAATGATTTCAAGTGGATTCTTTTTAATCCTCTGGTCAAGTAAAATAGCTCCTCTTTATAGGTAACTTCCTTTAAGACATGCTCTGTTGGGCTTCCTGGGTAAAGTAATGAGATGATTTTACAGACTTGTTTATATAGTGGAAAAAGAGGGCCCAAGTCTGTTGACTGCAGTTTTAATTATGTGAGTGCAAAGCTCAAATTAGCATAAGGAAAATTACGGCTGTCCGTTAGAATTAGGAAACAGTCTGTCATACAGGCAAATTCTAGTCTCAGACGCACTCTATTGTTGTTGTTGTTTCAGTAAATAAATTAATTAGTTGATTAAGCATCAGAGGCACTGAATTTGGTACTCCCCATTGGAGTGGGCTTTTTTTTTTTTTTTGCATTAATATTTATAAAACATCGTAAGGCACTATGAAAGTTGGGTGTTTTTATCCTGTCTTAGTGACTCTCGTCATCATTTTCTCTTGGTGTTTGGAACTGGGGACAGAAAGTTTACATTGGAAGAAGTAAAGGAATTTGGGGGCCTTATCTGGGAGTGCCCATTAATCTCTAAGAGTCCGTGGATTTTAAGATCAGATTATAAGAGTTCTCATAAAAACAGGTAAGCATCAAGGGTGATGTCCCCATAGGTAGTTCATGGATCAGTTTTGTTATTTCCATCTGCTTGTTGCTTTTTCTATCATCTGACAATACTGAGGGGTGCTTAACACTCCATCTCCCTCCTCTGCATGGAACAGCATCCGGTCTCCCTCCTTCCGCATGGGAACAGCACGGTGTTGCTTCCAGGCTCCAAGGAGCTGGTTATTAGTCTAGGGACTTTAGTTATGCTTCAGTTAGGACTTTTAATACAATCTCCCAGACACTTCCCTGACCCTTTCATTATGCCCTGGATCACTTGGCAAGTCTAATGAAGCCTATGATCCCATCTCGGGATAAATGCTTTTAAATGCATATAATGTGACGCTTATAATGATAAAGCAAGGGAATTCTGTCCGAGTATAATTCAACTCTTAGACTCCTCTGGTGGCCTGTGAATCCCATGTTACAAATCCTGATCCTAGAATTTCAAGATCCTTAGTCTTTAAAATGGGAATGTGGGGATTTTCCATTATCAGGGAGATCTGACATTGAAGGACAAGAAGAGAGCAGAACCAGTGGGGAGCATCTTAGGAAACAGACAGGATGTGGAAAGTTACAAGGCTGGATGAGGAGGCACACTATTACTGTTTCAATTAGTTGTTTAAAGAAGCTACTTCGATTTAACAGAGGTTGGAGAGTTTGATGATGATTGAAACATGTTGTTAATTTAAAAACGTATTGCTTATTTTATATGTTTCATGCTTTGTACATAGCAGGCACTCTGAGTATTTGCCATCATGTGTGAAGGAAAAGTTAGTAAAAAACTCAGGGTTATATGAAAGAAAGTTCATCTCCTAGGGTTTTGGTGGATGTGATTAATGAGTTGAATAGCTCTAGGCACGAGATTTTGACCAGCCGGTTTGCTTATGTGGAATGAGAATTGTTTCAACCCTCATAACTTTGGTGGGGAGGGGGGGTAGGGGTGCTCAGTGGCAATGGAAGGAATGTCAGATATAAAATGCTGCTGTCCTGCTATGTAAATGTCATGTCCCCAGAGCAGGCCCTGATCTCTGTCCTTGCCTGAGAATGGAAGTCCAGGCTATTACCTTAAAGGCTTGCTGCTTGCTTCTGTGGGCAGTTCCCCATTACCGTTTGCCCCCCACTGGATGCAACATGTGTCTCCCTAGCTCCCTGAGTGTGTGTGCACCTGTCCACTCAGGGCCCTGACTCAATGACCACAGAAGGGAGAACAGGGAACAGCGAAATTTTTGGATTCTTTTCCCATTAAACACTCTTAAGCAGGAGTGTACTGCACTCAGAGAATATTCTGAAAGCCTGAATCATTTCTGAATTATCTACATTTTCTTTAAAGTGATTATCTCATTATTATTATCATTATTTTGAAAAAATAGTCCTTTATTAAAAAAAACCCCACACATACTTATGCTTATTTAGGTCTCTCGAAAAGCATACCTAAAAATAAAATACACAACCATTGTCGACACCTTCTGGAAAATATTACTTCTGTGTTTAGAACTTGAGAGTAAGATTCTCTCTAGAAGTGTTGACCCAAAGCAGAAAACTCCACCATGACATCCCAATAACTTGGCAGATCTACTGATTTAATGGTTGATTCAGAAGAGACTTGCTGTACAGGAGGCCGTGGGAAAGCCCGGACTAGGAGTTTCTCTGAAGTCTAAGCTCTTCTGAGAAGAGTGACAGAGGCAGTCTCCAGGCCCTCTTAGTGTTCGGTGGCTGCTCTCAGATGCCCCAGGACCCACCTCACTCCTTTTGTCCCAACAGGGGGGCAGGACAGCTAGTCTCTGCCCTGGGGATTCTGTAGCATGGCCGCTGAGACTTCATTTCTTACATCCAGTGGTGGTTACAGACATACCTGCATTTTGAGCCTGGCTAGTCACATGACCCTGTGGGACTTCACCTGTCTGACCTCAGTTTCCTCCCCTGTGAAATGGGATTCTAATGGCTGTCCTGTTTTGTGTGGGTAGGAGGTGAAGTCTTTAGGGTCTCTGGTATGTTTTCCAGACATGCCAGATGCCATTGGACCATCCCAGTGGATTGAGCCTTTCCTTGTCCTGCTTCGGTTTTGAAGCCCCGAGACACACAGCCTCTCTTCCAGTGCTTTTTAAAAAGAACAGGGTCGCTTCTGCATGTCAGTACCATGGTCTCCCACTGGGAGCAGGTCACACCTGCATCTGGGAGGCACCAAGCCATAGGAGGAGGAGGAGTTTATGGGGGTCCTTGGGTTAGGGTACAGCAAGGCAGGTACCAAACACACAGGCAAGTAAAGCTGGGGGCGGGGGTGGTCACTGAAGGTGCGACAGGTCAGAAGATTGATTTAGCTCTGCTGGGAGGGCAGAGGCTGCTGCTTTGCTGAAGGTGGGCAGGCGGCCTGTGGTCTGTCTTGCTCCTGATTAGGGCAAGAATAGGAATCTTGGAATATAGCCACTGTTCTGTTTTCTCATTAATTTTGAAAAATACATCTTGTTTTTTTGCACACATTATAGTAATAAAACATCCTCATCATAGAGAAAATGAAAAAAAAAATCACTACAAAGTCGATATAAGTTGCTCCCGATCCCAAGCAGTCAGGGAAAATTATGAACATTTGGTGTGTGTCTTCCTACTGTATGTTTCTGTCTTTTTATCCACCTATCTATCCAGGTTTTCTCAATTAATGTTGTTTTAGATGAATTTCTGCATGTCAGTAGACATTTGCCATAAGCAGAATTTTTAGGTTTCATTATATTTCATCTAAAATAAGTATTATCATTTATGTAACCAATATCCTGTTACAGCAAATAATATTGCTTTCAGTTTTTCATTACTCACATTGCAATATATTCTCCATCTCTCTCTTTTTTTTTTTAATTTTTTATTTTTTATAAACAAATTTTTATCCCCAGGGGTACATGTCTGTGAATCGCCAGGTTTACACACTTCACAGCACTAACCATAGCACATACCCTCCCCAATGTCCATCTCTTTTTAATTTGTTTTGTTACCATTAGTGCTTACAAAAGATATTGTGGGGTCAATGAGCATACATTTTTTTTTAAAGATTTTATTTATTTATTTGACAGACAGAGATCACAAGTAGGCAGAGAGAGAGGAGGAAGCGGGCTCCCCCCTGAGCAGGGAGCCCGATGTGGGACTCGATCCCAGGACCCTGGGATCATGACCTGAGCCGAAGGCAGAGGCTTTAACCCACTGAGCCACCCAGGCGCCCCAGCTTGCATATTTTTAAAGTCATGTTTTTAACTGGCAAATTTAAGTATTTGCCAATTAAAAAAAATTGCCACTTGACTCTTCAGAAGGATTGTACCCGTTCCCACCTTGAGCCACGAAGGAGGTCAGTTCCACGCACTCAAGACAACTGTGCACATTTTACCCTCTAAATCTTCGCCATTCTGACAAGCAAAACTGGCATCTCACTTTTATTTGTGTTTCCTTATTTATAGTCTTTCATTCCCCCCCCCTTTTTTTTTTTCTCATGAACCTATTTCAACCAGTGGCCACTGTGACCTCCGGATCTATTTCTTATTCACGCCTTCGTTCTGTTTGATCTAACTTATTTCGCACACATTCCTCTTAATGAACTTGGCTGAGGCATGTTTTCTAAGTTTCAGATCATTCTTCATTCTGTCCGTTCTCTCACGCTTCATTGTCTCTTGTCGGCACATACTCCCAGCTCTCCTTGTGTTTGCAAGTGTGGATACGCTGTGAATACTTCTCAAATACAGACCTACGCGAGCCTTGAACTCGTTCTTACAGATGGTCTATTCACCTCTTTTGTGTCCTCAACAGCAACCGGCAAAGGATAGGGGTTCAATGGCTATATGTTAAAATTAAAAATTTTTTTGTTATTCTTTTTAAAATTAAAATCCTTTGAATGCATAAAGAGAAAATTAAGCTGTCAGAGTAATTAATCATTATTGTAGATTTTAAGTAGAAGTTGTATTTCTTTATAGAGGTACTTCTTCTAGTTAAATAAAAATCAATTATATGGAATTAAATGGATGTTTGAAAGAGTTTAGAGAAACATTTTTAAAAGGTAGCTGTTATATCTTGAGTTCCTAATCCAAATTAACAGCATCCTCATAACTACATAAAGGCCAAGCTCTGGGTTAGGTGCTCACACTATGAGTTAGGTGATCTGAAACTCATGCCCCCTAGATACTGTTGCTTTTTGTGCACACGAGGATAGAGTATTAGAGAGGCTGAGGAACTTGCTTAGGTAACACGAGTCCATTTGTCTCCCCCCAATTTATCATTCTATGATCTCTTTCTCCTGCTCTTTGTCCTCGCCTCAAATATTAAATGGGCTGCGTAGAAAAAATGATATATCAAAAGGCATAGGGATACATTAAGTAACTGAATAATGGCAATTATTATAACTGGCTAATTTTGTTGCTACTCTTGTGTGAAAAACTCCATAGGCAACCATTATTCTACTTTTGGTGACTAATCATGATAAAATGCCAGAAAATTCGAGAGCTAAAACTCCAGCACCCATCTGTATTTGCTCTGTGACACGAATTCTTTCCCATATTTGGCAATATCCAAGGGGCAGTGGTTCCAGATTCCAAATCAGCTGCTGATTTAAATTTCCTCAACCCAAGTATCCACTTCCTTGCTCTCGCCTTGGCTTTAGTTGCGAAAACGCAGCCCCATTTTCCATTAGGCCTTACAAGTCTTTCAGCGGCGCGCTCATGGGATTCAACGCTGGGGAGAACGGTAACCTTCTGTTGGGCACAGATACGTGTTGAGACACGTAGAAAAGAAATGCCAAGGGCAAGCAGAATTATTTATTTTTAAAGCCACATCATAATCCAGTCATAACACGGACGTCAGGGCTGCTACTTCCCATGCTTTTTCAAGACAATGCATGTCATGTCCTGGAGAACATAGTCAAGCACGTTTATAACGTATCAGGCAAAGAAGCCACACTCTTGCGTTTCACAGTGCCACCTTTAAATCATTCCACCTTGGTGTTTTGAACAGCTGGTCTTCCCCTTATAAAATTACAGAAGAGCAGATTGATTTTTTTGTTTGTTTGTTTGTTTTTTCTCCCCTGGACACAGAGTCTGTCCTGGAGAGAAAACTACCCCCACCCTCGTAGGCACGTTCCTCCAGGGCTGGTAGCTAAGTTGAGCATCCCATCCCCTTTGGGTACCACTGGGCCTTGTACTGAGTGGTACTTTGCGACTTAACCATAGGCATGGGATGCTCACCTTTGAGGAAGAGGAAACTGTTGAAACAACACTTCAGAATTTGTCAACACAATTAGTTTGTGTCTCAATTTGAGGCAGATTTCCCAAGACATTGCTCCAAGTTAAAAAAGAAAAAAAAAAAAGCATGTGTGGTTTAATATTGCCAAGTGCTCTTTGGACCTGTGTTGAATGTGGGTATTCCCTGGTGTTCCAAAGAGCCACGGAAGCTGGAGTGACATAGCACAAGCGCAGCCTGTGTTTATCTCACTCCCAGGGGGACACTGATACCCTCCCAGTCTTCACAGAGTCCTTAAAATAGCCTCTGCGGGGAAAGGATTGGTCTTATCTGGCTTGCAGGGGAAGGGAGGGGAGGAGAGAAAGGGCTGGCCTGGGACAAGGTGGCAGGAGCTTGATGATGTGGGAGCGGGCAGGTGAATTCACCTCTGCAGGGTCTTAGCACCTCCTGGGGTTGGTGTGGGGGGAGGAGGGATGGAAAAGGTCTTCCTGCTTTTCACCCTTGACAGGTACTCAACCTCAGGATATCTGGGTTTTTCCATCTGTGAAAGGGGAATAACAATAGTCCCTACCTCCCAGGGAGAGATCAACTGAAAGTTTCTGAGTGCATATGAAGTACTTAATAAGCGTTAGCTAATTTTACTATTCACTCGAGGTAAATAAATTTTTCTCCTAGGACTAAAATCAGAAAGTCCACAAAAGCTTTTTTATTTTTCCCCTCTTCTCAATTTCTGCAACAGTTTGTGAATTGAGGGTTTTTTTTTTCTTCAAGTAGCCCATTTTCCTCTAACATGTTCTTTTCCCTTTATTATGAAGTAAAAACTCTTACAAGACAGTGAGTTCTCTGTTACTCAGGGCTTTATTTGCCCTGAGGGTGACTGGGAGCTGAGTTCTGTGCATAGCCACTCCTGGAGAAGACCCTCAGTGCTTGGTCACTCCCTGCTCCGCTCTACTTCTCACCTTGGTGTTCCTTCCCTCCTCTTTCTCCCTCTTTGCCATAGCTCACAATCCAGTGGAGGGCTCAAAACCATAAGGGACAACAGCCAGGAAGAGGAAGGACCCTTCTGACCCTCGAGGGTGCTCAGAAGTTCCTCTAGGACCTGCCTCCTTTCACATCACTCTGGGTCTCCCAGATTCTCCACGACCTCTCTCCTCCCAGGGTTCTGGGATGGGTCAGGCTCGCAGGCCTTCAGTCTGGGATAAAGACATTCTGGCAAGACTGGTCAGGAGGTTCCCCTTTGCCTGGTAAATGTTGTCAAAACCCCTAGCCACACATTGACATTTGAGTTCTATCTTTCACTTCACTGTATGTGAACTCTTAGAATTAGAAGTACACGTAGAGTCCCACGTGAAGTAATATTGTCCAAGGTCAAATATGCATGACTTTATGAATTATCTGACTTGGGCATTATCCATCCCACCCATGAGAGTTCATACGGATAGTCTTGTTGACTTTACCTTTGAGCCAGAGACCATGAGCTCCAGTAAGCCTGTGTTAAGCTTAGAGGAGGAATAAAATTCACTTCCCTAGAGAAGCGCCCCTGTGAGGAAAACCACCGTTTGTACCTTCTGTCCTCCTTAAAAAGCCGTTCCCATTGACTCACTTCTATGGGAAGCACAATTGTACCGCAAAGAGTTTTGATAAGAGTCTGCTTACGAAATAAGCACATGTATATTTTGGTGAGGCCTTGTTCTTTGGAGATGGAAAACATCTTTTTTTAGATCACATGTTTACTGCTTTGGTAAACAGTAAAATGCTGCTGCAGCAACTGCCTTGAGGATAAAGGGTTTGTAGACAGATACTTCCTGCGCTCACTTCCTACGCAGATAGCCAGGCCAGTCAGAGGCGCACCGCGGCAGGAAGGACTCCCACTGGAAACTTCCCCTGGGCGTGTGTGGCCCGCCATTCACTATCTCCTCTCCAAGAGGAATGAACCTGTTGCTACAGATCTTCTAGCAGGATCCTCTATCTCAGAGCAGTGGAAAATCCAGCGTCTCTAAGGTCATGGCTTCGGTCCCTCGTTGCCATCCTTGCTCTTGTCTGCTTGCTGTTGTTGGCACAGTGTAACCAGACAGTCGTGTCTGTGAGTAAGAGGGGTGTCCTGGACACCCCTCCGTCCCCTGTGAATCACTGCGATTGATGCGTGAGTCTGCCTTTGTCGTTGGTAGAAAATAAGCCTCTTGGAGATTGAAGTGCAGGTCCCCCCTTGCCTCTCTCAGGGTTATTTAAGTGAAGGTCATGTTAGATTTTGCTTTCTCCAGGCAAGCAGAGGTCTCTGGATTTGGGTGCAAAAATCTCAGTACACAGATTGTTCTCTGTGCTGATTTTATACCAGCTATTAGGTTCCAACGAATGCATTGTTTGGGTCCTTTGAACCAAAGCACATAAAACCACAACACACAAACACTGAACAATGGGGCATCATCAATTATCCATCTACAGGATGTGTCCTTACCGACTGGCCCTTTTGTAAGGGAAAATAATATACCAAGTCAACAAATAGTAACACTTCACAATAAACTAAACAAAATAAACAGCACCTGAAAACCACTCAAGTCAAGCACTGGCAGAACTCCAAAGATTCATGTTTACATACTCCAAACACGGAAACCTCCGCCTCCGCCCGCATCTCCTACGGATCCTGAAAATAATCAGAAAACCGAGCTGCCTTTAGTTGCTGGGTCACATCATGGCAGAGCGCTTCCTTTGATGATCGGAGGGTGCCTGGGAGCCTTGCTTTGCAAAGTCAAGAGCACAGTGTCTGGTAGGGCTCCTTTTCCGAACCTCGTCCACAGGTGTTGATGGCTGCCCATGGGGAGGCGGATTGTACTTGACCCCGAGAAGCTGACAGACGTGGTTAGAGGTAGTTCTGTCTCTTGAAGAGGCTAATACATGAGTATATCCTGATGATTTTATCTACAGTCACTCAGGACACAGCTTTAGGTTGCATTGACATGGAATTGCCCAAAGAAGTATTTTCATTTGTTGATGTACTTTTGCCCATGTTTTTGGAAGACACTAAACTCTTAGGAACCTCCTGTTGGAGTGAAGACTGATTTCCTCCCTTGGACCTTGATTGTGCAGGTTTGTTAAGTTTTGCCCAAACTCCTAGAGGCGTCGCCCAACACGCCTCCTCCCAGAGGCTACCTTCTGCTACCGCTGTTTTGTTGCAAACTGACCTCTCTGATCTCCTGAGTCTACGTTGGTTCGAGTGCTCTTGGAATCATGGTTCTGGGGTGCTGGTGCAAGGCTGTACAGCAGATAGACTTGACATTGATGCAGGATACAGAAACACCCCTAATGGCCTCCTTCCTGAAAATCCCCACCGCTCGACTGGGCTTTGTGGTTGGCTTTGTTTTGTCTTATTTTCTTCAGTCAGGAGTGGATACACGTTCAGCATATCCATTGAATGGCATATTGTTCAAACAACAGCAGCAATAATAAAACCTTTGTTCTTTTCCCCCATTCCAGAAACAATTATTGTAGGATTTAGAAAATAAGCATTTAGAAAAGGAGATTAAAATAATTGATATTATACCATGAAGGGCCTAGGAAGACTTGGCACTTTTTGGATTTTTTTTTTTTTTTGGTCTTTTTTCCATGCACAGAGACATGTTCTTTAGAAAGAATAATAACATTTGAGAAATTAAATTCATTTTAAGAGTTCTTTTCTACTCATTTCCCTTTTTCCAGGATGGAGAACAAAAGAGGAGTAGGGGCTGAATTTCTTGTGATCCCCTTTAGACATTAAGGCTCCATATTCTGTCCTGTGGGGCAGAACCAGCCTGCCTGGGGCAGGTCCTAGCTCCCCCACATCCTGGCAAGGTGACTTCACTTTCCCATGCCTCGTCTGCTCGTCTGTAGAGCGGAATGAGGAATGAGAACAGGGCCTACATCCTGGTCATTCACGCATTGGCCCATGTGCCTTCATTTAAAAAAAATATATATTTATTTATTTATTTACTTATTTTTATTTCTTTTCAGCGTAATGAATTCATTGTTTATGCACCACACCCAGTGGTCCATGCAATGCGTGCCCTCCACAATACCCACCACCTGGCTCCCCCAACCTCCCACACCCCGCCCCCTCAAAACCCTCAGGTTGTTTTTCAGAGTGCAAACAGTGCTCACTGTTGGGAACTCTTTGGTGTTTCACCCTAGACTTGTTCCTAGTATTTAATTTATTCTCTTACCTTCATTGCTTTTTCTGAAGTAATCCATCCTGGCCTGTGTTTATTTCAGTGTTTGACCTTTGAAAGGTATCCTCCAATGTTTTGGATATTTGTCTAAAGAGACATTGGTCTATTTCATCCACAGAGATGAGGATCATTCCCTATATATCATTTGCCTCTTTCTCAGGTTCTTTCTTTGAGGATAGTAGACACACCATTATAGAGTCCCCACTGGGGGTCCATTCAATGGTTCAAGCAACATGGGACTTAAAATTTTAGCTGCTGAACTCAGCTGCATTTTCATGAGCCCAGAAAACCAACAATTTTGAGGATCCATAGAAAAACCAAGATGGAGGACAGTGAGGTGTTCGCTGTCACCTGCCTTGCCTTTTCTGTGAATGAATAAATGCATCCCTGCAATGGGGAGTGACCATTGGTCTCTGGAGGGGCCCTAGAGTAGAAGTCAAGTGCTGGTTTGAGCCAGCCACTACAGCTGGTACATTCTTTAGAGGAGGAGAGGAAGCATCTCTCAAATTCTCATATTGCCAAGTAATGGCCATGATTAAGGCTCTGTGGAATTTCCTTGAAGACCAGAAACTCTCCAAACACTGATGGTTAGAAGTCAGGATTCTGTGCCTTATGTTACATGGCTGGCATCACATAATCTTTTGTTCCTGATGAACATGCCTAATGAGCAGCAGACCTTCCTTAGATGTCTACTAAGACATATGGGTGATAAATGCATGACCGAGAGCAGTAATTAGTGCAGTGGCACTTTGCTCACATGCTGGACAGAATTCATTCATTTAATTCACTGAGCAATTATTGACCTCTTATTATCTGCACAGCATTGTGTTAGACGCCCCCAGGGGTGATGAGGAAAGTTGTGCTTTTCAATCAGAAGACAGAATTATTACTATGTCTTGGAACCAATGTCTTGAATGCCCCCATGTCACCTGTGAATGCCTAGTGGTAGACATAAGCAAGGGTGTCCTAAAGAATCTGCCCATGTTAGGGGAGGGGGGATGATCACGGGCTGTCCAGGGTCTGTGACTGGAACGTTTATGAGGGTGCACCCAACAGTGCATATCTCTATGCCAGGCCATGTGGGAGATGCTCTCCACTGAAAACTAGAAGCAGAAATACAGCTCTGGGAGCCCATGTTCTGTTCCATGACACTTGTTGGGATGGGGCAAAACCAAGCAATGTTTCCACTTTTACTAAGTGGCAATACCTACCAGTGTTCATATGTCCAAGGTTTGCCTTGTCATGCCCGCATTCAGCTGTTTTGGTCCATGATGCAGAAAGTCACAACTCTACAGAAATGCAGAGTTGTGTTTAATGCACTATGATGGGCACTGTTTTTTCTCTTTTTTTGTGACTGTAGCCACTCCTTCAAAATTTCAGGGAAGCTGCAACTTAAAACATATGCTGATATCCGATGTGCTGGTTCACACCCAGGGCTTCCATTATTACTGGTGAATCAGGTGGCCCTTACTCTAAGGTAATTAGTATGTAAATGAAATCTGCATATGGTCATTATTATGTAAATGACACCTGCTGTGGGTATAATGTAGTGGGACATCTTCATAAATAGCTAAGTTCTTTGTATTCGATTGTAGGACAATCTGCTTTATAATAAAGATGAACTTTAATAGCAGTTAACAACTGGCTTATCTAAGCCAGATAATAAAACTGGATTTCCTACTGAAATTTTAAGTTTACCAAACATATGATTTAGCTTAGCGAGCTTTACTGGTTAAGGCATTCTATGTAAGCCAAAGAAAATGTGATCTTTCATAAAACCTAATACATTCTGTTTTGTTGGTAAGATTTTTTTTTTTCTCTGAACTGTTTTTCAATGTAATGATTTACAAAGTTGGTTCCTTGCTTGTCCTGCACCTAGCACAGTGCCTGGCATATGATGTGGTTCTCCGTAAATGTTTGCTGAATGAGCGAACACATGAACACATGACCAAATGGGTATAGAAATCATTCTCTAAGTGGAACATGTCTTCAGCCGCAATATGTGAATAAAATAAATCTGACTTGGTTCCTCTGCAATGTAGTTTTTAAGCTTTAAAACTGCTGCAGTTTTAAACTGCAATCTAGTTTTTAAGGAGTCCAAGAAAAGACAAACAAACAAACAAAAAACCAACCAAACAACAACAACAACAAAAAACCACAACTTTTATTTGGGAGTCCAAAAGTTAGAGGAAATTTAGATTGGCCATGGAGGGTCGAGTGTTTCTCAACCCAATTATACTTCAGATCTTTACATTCCTAATTGTTCTTAGGATAATTGAAAGTAATTTTTTTTAAGATTTCATTTATTTATTTGACAGACAGAGATTACAAGTAGGCAGAGAGGTAGGACGAGGGGGAGGGGAAGCAGGCTCCCTGCTAAGCAGGGAGCCCAATGTGGGGGTCGATCCCAGGACCCTGAGATCATGATCAGAGCTGAAGGCAGAGGCTTAACCCACTGAGCCACCCAGGTGCCCAGAAAGGAATTCTTAAGAGAACTGATTTTTTGGGGGAGAGAATATACATAAAACAATCATAATTTGCCTAATGTGCCCACAAATGTTGATTGGAAAAAATTGTAAAAAAATTATTTTAATTTCTATTAGTTTTTTTTTTAACTTCTAACACTATTTTCAGACAAGTAAAATTTTGAGACATTTAAAGATCTTTGTGAAGGCAACTTCCCACATGATAATGACTTTCATTAGAATGTCAACCAGACATTTATTCCTCCAGTGGTACAAGCAGGAAAGTTCCTAAACAGAAGAATCGGGGCATTGTCAGACAAAGGAGTTGACATGGAAAGTTTGGCAAATTTAGCATTATTCTGAAAACTTCAGGCTTTCTGGTTGCTGCAACCAGAGATTTACCTAATTCTTGGCATAAATTCAAGCACTTTTGGAACGTGTGCTATTTCTCTGAGGCAAACAGTGGGTCTTTTCATGCCCCCAAGTGGTAAATATTTTGTTAAAAACAGGGTCCACAGGTAGCGAATTCCTGGGGCCGTCGTACTAAATAACTGTGAACTGGGTGGCTTACCACAGCAGAGATGTATTTCTTGCAGTTTAGGAGGCCAGAGTCCAAAATCAAGGTGCCAGCTGGATCAGGTGCTTCTGCAGACTGTGAGGGAGAGCAGGTCCCATGCCTCTCCCAGCTTCAGATGGCTGCCTGCAGTCCTTGGCTTGTCACCACATCCACTGAACCATGCCTCTGTCCTCCCATTGCCCTCCCCACATATCTGGATGTTCTGTCCTCTCTGGTCCCTTACAGGGGTGCTCTTGTTGGATGTAGGGTCTGCCCTCCTCTAGGATGATCGCCCCCCAATCCTTGTCATAATTACTTCTGCAGAGACCCTCCTTCCAAATAAGCTCACATCCGGGCAGACATGGATGGTGTGTGTATGGGGGGAGTGCAATTCAGGCAGGATGGAGACAGGGCCTCAAGTTGGGCAGCTTCTCTCGGGCTTTGGAAGATGATCCTCCCAGCCGCGTGCGGATGCCGGGATGCCGGCATGATGCTCGCATATAAGTACCGTTTGGGAATCTGTGAACGCGGTTGGTTTGCCAGGGAAGCACGTCCAGCTCGGTGGCACACGTGCGAAATCCGCGTGAGGATCCAAATCACAAATCACTGTCAGCAGGCATTCCCCCTGCCACCGTCTCTGTTTCACAAGATACTGGGTGCGATGCTGTGGTTTTTCCTTATCTCATAGCTTTACTTGGTGGATGTCAAGAAGCACAGTGAGGTTGGGGCCCCCGCAGGGCTCGTCAGTGTCACGTGGGGGCCTGGCTTTGCTGGTAGCCAATCACCCTCCCCATCGACCCAGCGTAGACCCATGGGTGACTGTGCTGTTTACGTCCTACTAAAAAAAAAAAAAAAGTGATTCCTGTGGCTTTTTTCACGAAAGTCCTCAGGCTGAACCTCCAGAGCCCTCAGACTAAGCTCATAAGATGTTATTGTCAGGCCCCATGGTTTCATTTCTGTCTTCTGCCGGTGTCACATCTTGTGACATGGATCAGTCACTCAACAAAGAGGTGAACTTCCTCTCAGCCCTGACCATGAAGGCTCTGCAAGGTTTTCTTGAGAGAGACATGCAAATTTAAATCAAGGACCAGTTGGGAGCTTTTGTTATGTTGTTTGTGTGTGCTCTTGTCGACTTGGAGGGCACACAGTGGTCCCTCCTGGATGAAAGTTTGGCCAGCCCATCTCCACCTTGCCTGCGGCTGAGGCACGGGAAAGCTCTCAGTGCGACTGCAAGAACCAGGCCCACGGAACTCTTTGCTTGCATCTCATGTGGCTGCAAGCCAGAGGTGGCGTAAAGCCCTGTGAGGCAGAGGTCAGTCCCTCGGGGTGTCCTTCACGACCCCTGCCCGAGAGTGGCAGGAAGGGCAGTGGAGCACTCAGAGCACTGTCCCCTGGCTGTGTCCCTGGGAGTGTGTCCCCAGGGCAGTAATGCTGCCCACAGAGGGCTTGTGCTTCTCCCATGCTCCTGTCTCATTCTGTCCCTAGAGGCCCGCATAAGTGAGACAGGCGGTGGAAGCCCAGCCCTGCCACGTACACACCCAGCCCCGAGGCCTCAAATGTCAAGACTTACTCACTGGGAAAAGAAACTGGGTTCAAGGGATAAGATGAAATCAATCGAACGTTAGCCAGGAGTATAGTGAGAGCTGTCTTTGGCCATCGTGAAGCCTGGATTAAAACCTTGGGAGAGAGAAATTTTAGAACACACTAAGGGAATATTCTCATTTCCCCCCTTTTATTATTTGTTTATTTTTTAGAATCTGAGGGGAGGCCCACGGGCAGACAGGCTGGTTTTGTAGCACGACTGTCCTTCACATCACTTTGTACGTGTGCTCATGTGTTCTTGCTCAACCGTGCCCTGGGGTGTATTAGGTACCCGCCTCGGTCTGTGGTCCCTCTAAGGCACAGGGGCCTAATCCTTCATCTGTCTGTTGTTAAGACTATGTCCACAAACACAAGCCAGTGGCCCCATATGAAAGAATGCTCCCGAGGCCCCTGGGTGACCCCATCAGTTGAGCATCCAACTCTTGGTTGCAGCTCCGGTCATGATCTCAAGGTCGTGAGATCGAGCCCTGCATCAGGCTCTGTGCTCAGCAAGGAGTCTGCTTAAGACTCTGTCTGCCTCTCCCTCTGCTCCTCCCCCTGGTTCTCATGCTCTCTCTCTCTGTGTCAAGTAAATAAAGAAATAAATCTTTAAAGAGTGCTGCAGAAAGCTTTTGCCTGAGTGGTAAGTTAAGTGACGTCAGAGGTTTCTGCTCCGTGTTGTGAAAGTTATTTTCACGGGAGGGTCCCCTAACCAGGCGGTGTTGTACGTGGCCTCGGTTAGCCCAGTCGGTTACAGCGTGTGCTGATAAAGGCAAGATCACAGGTTTGCTCTCCATGAAAGCTAATAACTTCTCAGAGATTTAAAAAAAAAAAATCTCCTTTCTGTGACCACAAGATGCATTTACTCATGTGGTGGCCTGCATGGTTGGAAGAGAGGAACCCAATGCAAGTGAGAGGTCAGCTCTGGGCAAATGTCCCTACTGTTGGACCAAAGAAAAAGAAGAGGGGGAAGAAACCCACGCAAGCTGTGTTGCTGTTAGCAGACATGTGTTCGTGCCTGAAAGCAACTGAACCCAACTCCCCTAAAACTAGCAATTTTCTTTAAAACTGCCCTGAGCGACTTTTCATGCTAACGACCTCCAGGGGTTCCCGCAGAGGTCCAGGTTACCTGAGTCTGGAGCAGAGCCCTGACCCACCTCTTCCCCGGCCTTTGTCATGGGCACACATCTGCAGCAAGAGGCCGTTTACGTGGAATTTAAATCTGGTTGTTTAGTCTACAAGGAGGAGGGGAGGATTCTGTCTCTTTAATGTTTATAACGGTTGGACAGAGCTTGTCGGGTGAAGGTTAATTGCTCTCCGGTTTAAGCAGTTGTGTGCCCAGATGGGTTATCAGAGCTGAACACTCGTTACAAGATTAATCTCATTTCCGACAAGACTTCCCTTTCCTTCAACTGATTTTCGCCCAGCCATTGGAGCTGTCACCAGCCGTTAAAAGGAGGGCGGATTACTCTGGGATATGAATGTGGTATGCAGGGAAACAATGCCGAGCGCTGTCATATCTCAGGGAACATCTTTAGGAGGACACATCGCAGGGGTGTTATGGAGGCTCGGGCTCATAAACAGCCGGGACAATCGGACCACTTAAACCCACACTTGGGCGACAAAGCCCAAGGCAAAAGTCGTTGCCTCCCTCTGGCCAGGACCCTGCTCTTGGAAGAGACTCACCCTTTAGAGGGTTTGTTCCCTGTTGAAGATTTTTTCAAAATTGTCTTCTGAGCAGATCTTCTTTCTTAGAGCCCTCGACCTAAGTAGTGGGGAGTTTTGGTTGCTGCATCCACACTGAGTTTCTGTGGCAGCAGGAGCCTGCACGGAGGCTGCTTCGTTTAATTCCTGTGCCCATTTCAGGCTTTGGTTTAATTTCGGAGAGCTCGTCCCATATTTGCCTAAGGGTAGTAGGGAGATTTTTCTTTATTTGATGACAGGAGGCTTCATGTCTATGGTTTGTCTCAAATCCTTCCAGGAGCATGGCAGACGAGTAGTACCATGTTATCTCTTTGGGATTTGGCACGTGGGAATCAACTCATTCATTTATTTACTAATGACGTGTTGGACACCCATAGTGACCATTGGTGCAGGGGCATGTGAAGCAGGACAGATGGACTCAGGCAGTGCTCTTGATCCAGGGATGTGAGGTGTGACAGGCAAATAGGACACAGTGGGACAGTGATGAGAGAATCTATCAGCAGTAAGAAGTGTGGGAGTTACACAGGGTGGGAGGGTGTACCGGGGCTCCAGTGTAGATAAGGTGACTGGGGAAGGCTGTCAGGCAAAGACAGAAAGGAAATATGAGAACCAGGGTTGCATATCCCATGGGAGAAAGCCATGCACTGAGCGGAACAGCAAGGGCAAAGGCCCTGAGGCAGAACTGGCTTGGGAGGCTGAGAACAGCAACTGTACTTGTGTGGTCTGTGGGGAGAGGTACTGAATACACAAGAGGCATTGTGGCCTCTTGTTACTTAATTCCTCAGAGGGAACAGCTAGGAACTCCTAGATAACAAAGAGTTCATATGTGTCAGGTGGGGTCAGGTGCAACCTTCCATGAGGTGTGACAGGACTGGTGAATGCCTTGGCCATGCGGTACCAGTGAAAGGGAGAAGGATGCCCTTTTCAGGGGCTCAGAGTTAAAAGCGTAGAGAAATACGTCAATTACTAAGGTGGCCATCCCTTCTTCTTCCATCCCATGTGCTATATTTTGTCTCTGTTCACGGATGGGGCTAGTTTCCTGCATCCTCCAGTCTCCTATGTCTCAAAACCGCTCTGCAGCCACTTCAGTCCCAGGCCATTTGGTGCGGTGTGCTCAGTGGTTGGACACCCCCTTTGGAAGCAGACGGCTGGGTTAGGATGCTGGGGCTTCCTAACAATATGCTCTAGGCAACTTAGTCAATTTGGGAAGTCTCAGTTTCCCCATCCCTACAATGGATGTGAGAGTGTCTCCTCCTTTCTGAGGCTGGTGTGTGGGTCCCATGCATGAGTTTACACAGGCACGTAGGGAGCTGCGAAGCTGTGATCATGTTGTTTACAGCGGTTATTGTCACGAAGTCCTATGGTGTTCATAATGTTTCCTCTACCTAGACTCATCCATCTCCCTGAGGTTAAATTATCATTAAGCCTGGAGATAATTTTTTTGGTTAGAGACTTATTACATGTTCTCCAAATAAAACTGAGGAAGCTAAGTTTTCCATTTCCCTGTTCTTCTGCTCCGTCCTGCTCAGCGTCATTCAGCGGCCCATGTGTCCCCGTGCTGTTACAGTATGTATGATTATCCCTATTCTCTCTGTTGCACCTCTCGCTGCATGACTTACCCCATAGCTGGAGGCCAGCACCTCCCACTCTGCTTCACCCATTCTGCCCGTCCTCCGCTCTTACCCCTTTCACTCTGCTTCTTTTCATGGGAAAAAAGACAGTCACCACCTTCTACACAGACAGGACTCTTTTAGTTTTTCTGTGGCCTTGTAAGAACAGGTGTTTTATCTCATGACTTGATGAGATTTTTTTTAAACACTCAAGATACCCATGGTTTTCAGGGAAAAAAGCTAAAAAGGAGAAGAGAGGCAGGATGAGAGTTGGAATCAGTGATGTAGAATCTGTTCTGGGCCTTGGATGGATGGTGGCATTGAGTGCAGAGCACAGCCCCCACCTGGGGACCCAGCAAGGCTCTGCGATCGTAGAGTACCAGGGACAAGAAGGCCTTACAGCCCAAGATGTGAGGCCAGTGTGCAGACAATGGGACAACTGAACACCTGAGAAGATGACGCCCAATGGGTTCTCATTTCTTTCTTTTTTTTTTTTTTAATTTATTTGTTTGTCAGAGACAGAGGGAGAGAGAGAGAGCGAGCACAGGCAGACAGAGTGGCAGGCAGAGGCAGAGGGAGAAGCAGGCTCCCTGCCGAGCAAGGAGCCCGATGTGGGACTTGATCCCAGGACACTGGGATCATGACCTGAGCTGAAGGCAGCCGCTTAACCAACTGAGCCACCCAGGCGTCCCTGGGTTCTCATTTCTTAGCGTTCCCCTTGAGACACTCACCGCTGCCCAGAGGTGTCCTTCTAAGGAATACACAAGGCATGTGTGCTTTGGGGGCCATTGCGTTGAGAGAAGTGACAGGAAATTCTAAGGCATGACCATTTTTGTCAGTGGATTCCAAGACCAACAATGGGGCTTGCCTCTCACAGTGACTCATTTGGTGACTCACACATCGGCAAGAATTGCCCTCCCACATTTCCCTGCTTATGGGAAGGAAATACTCCTTAAATACAGATTTGCTCGTGCGTAGACTTCTAGCCATTCTTCTGTAGCCTACCCCCACTCTGATGCCATCCGAGAAAGAGTCATTGGGCTCATTTACCCAACTTCCTTCTTTGAGGTTACATATCTATCTGTCTTTGTCTCATCTATCTGTTTTTAAAATTTATACCCACTTAGTGCCAAACCCACCCACTTAACATAGGTAGAATTTAAGTTAACTTTAAAATATTGGTGATTTCATGTCTTTAAATACAGCTTCATTTCACAAAATGGCAGCATCTCCAAATTCCGTCTTTCCCGTGACCCCCTACCTGGACTATTTTCTCTATGGCCCCAAAGATGAAGGATATTTCCTCTTGGGTATTTGTAAACTGTCTTTGATTTCTGACACTCCCAAATTTGAGTCAGTTTCTCATACGTCAAGCCAACATTAAGTTTGAATCAATCCTATTTCGTCACTCACTGGTATCTAAAATAAATGTTTCCTTGTTTAAAGCATTTTTCAAAAAGAGAGAGAGAGAGAATGGTTTTATATGGAGAATTGAATGTAGGATCATGTTAATATAATAAAAAAGGGGGGGGGGAGCTCAGCTTCCCAAAGAATAATGTAAAGCTGAACAAGTCAAATGAAGGAGTTTATACTAAAAATGAACGATTTCATCGAGCCTTCACCTGCCTGGACTGAGTGTGGTTGACAACAAAGCAGGTTTGGAGGAATTGGAAATCAAATTTAGGAAAATGTTCGCAGGGGCTTGGTTCAGTACAGAATGTCTGTGCAGTGTCTACACAATGTTCTGAGTTATGGGATCTGAGTCACAAATGTACTTTCAAGAGGTAATTAGCTGGTCCCTACTCAACTTGAGCAGCCCAGGGAGCACCAAAGGGAGAAGATTCAGCTTCCTGGCTGTCAGGCTTCAGTTTCAGAAAGCCTACAGAAATGCAATTAAAGCTTCCAGTTCAGGACCTTGGTCCTCCTCCACTAGAAAGTCCAGGCCCTTCTCTCCTGCCCCAGGTGAGAGAACCAGCTGTATTCTCTAGGCCACATGCCTGCTCCTGGAGCCAGCTCCTGCTCTTGGTTCATGAGCACGTTACCTCCCTTCTGTGGATTCACAACCTTGGTGTGCCATTCCCTTGCAGGAAAACCTTTTCTGGTCCCCATCACGTGTAACAAATGTCTGACTGCTCAGCGTACAGGTGGGGTCATCCACGTCTCAGACCAGGGACACTCTGTGACCCTGGGACCCCACTGGGATTCCCCAGTATGGTGGGCACTTTCTGCTTTGCTCATGTGTGCTCACAAAGCCCTTCTCATCCTCTAAGCCTAGCAGCACGGTCACTTCTATGGGAGGCTGCTTGCTTTCTAAACTAAACTCCTGCCTAAGAATGTGCTTGGAGGAAGGGGCCTGTGACTGTAGGGTAGTTTTAATGGCACTGTTACAGAAGAATGGGCATGCCAAGGTAGGAATTGCAGCCCTGGTCATTCCGCCCACTGGCTATGGCAGAGTGGTGCTCATCTTACCTGGGAAGGGTCTGGAGTAGAAGATGGGGAGTACATTTGGTTTTGCTACTCTGGCTCTTGAAAATGACACATGACCTAGGTTCTAGTGAGATCTGTCCCGCCATTTTTATGAGCAGAGGCACAGTGAGGCCACCACTGTCCAAAGGCACTCCTTTTAGCCCCATTTGGGGACCCAGTCTGAGGTTGAGACTTCTTCATACTCAGGAAGCATGTCTTGCAATTTGTTCCCATGTTCGTCTCCTGTAAAGAGCCTGATACCACTCATTCTGTGCAGAGAACACAAAGAAAACATGTAATTGGCCATGATGGTGGGATGTGATCCATGCATAGGACCAAATCTTGAATATAGTTACTGGGGGAAGAAAGTTCAGAGAAGGGGTAACAAAGACCACCCCAAAATGGCACATATCTCCCCCAATTATTTCTACTTCATTTCAAGACTTTTTTTTTTTTTTAAATAACTTTAAGTTTACGGAAGAGTTGTAAAGATAGCTCAGAGAGTTCCCACATCCCTTTACCTAGTTTCCCCTTGTGTTATTGTCTTTCATAACAGGGTACCTTTGTCAAAGCTGAGAAATTGACGTTGATACAATGTTACTGTCCAGGAGTCAGGAAGTGTGGCTCACGCACCAAATCCAGCTCAGAGCTTTTTCTTTGTATATAAGGTTTTATTGGAATTCAGCCACACCCACTGACTTATGAGTAGTTTTATTTTTAAGATTTTATTTATTTATTTGACAGATAGAGATCACAAGTAGGCAGGGAGGCAGGCAAAGAGAGAGGGGGAAGCAGGCTCCCCACTGAGCAGAGAGCCCGATGTGGGGCTTGATCCCAGGACTCTGAGATCATGACCAGAGCTGAAGGCAGAGGCTTAACCCACTGAGCCACCCAGGCACCCCTTACATGTCATCTTTGACCACTTTTGCACTGAGGTTTCAAAGGAGACAACATGGCCAACAAAGCCAAAAATATTTACCACTAGTATAAAAAACAATGCTACCTCCTCCTTTTAAAGCAACTAAACACTTTATCCAAATCCCCTCAGTTTTCCACTGATGTTCTTTTTCTGAAACAGGATGCCGCATTGCATTAGCTTCCTCTGCTCTGGGACAGTGTTCTTCCTTGTCTTTCATGACCCTGATGGCTGTGAAAAGCACTGCTCAGGCATGTTCTAGAATGTGCCTAATTTGGGGGTTGTCCCAGGTAAGCAGAGCTTGTAAGCGCTTTGGAAAACACCTAGGAGTTGCTGCGCCCATCTCACCGCGTCCAGTTATGTGGATACGTGATGTCAGTCTGCCTTCCTGCTGGTGACGTTGACCTGAATCATTGGCGGAGGTGTGTCTGCTGGTTTTCTCCACCAGAAAGTTACTGCTTTTCCTCTTGCTATACCTCATTCCTTGTCTGTTGTTCCATTAACTGAAATTAGTTACTAAATATAGCCCATACTCATGGGGAGGGGAATTAAGCTCCATCTCCAGAAGGGGAAGTACCAAAGATTTTGGGGGCTGTGTATGTGTATCAACATAACAACAGTGATCAATACGTATGTTGTAGGAGATTCTTGGAGGGTGCTCAAATACCCTGTTTCTCCTTAAAGTGCTGGCCGCTAGTTGTCCCTACATCTCACTTTCAGCAGTTTGGACTGTGGGCTTCTGATGCTGATTTTCTTTTTCCCTCATTCCCTCTACATTTATTACTTGGGAATTTTCCCTCGAGAAGAGTTGTGTCTTCTCCCCGTTTAGCTACTTGATTCCATTATTTGCCCACATCAGGAGAGATACCTGGATCTTTAGTTTGCACTGTGGGTTGTGAGCCAATACTCCTGTGGTTTATTTTGTGATGCAGCCTTTTCCAGCTCTGACGGCTGCATCGGGAACTCTCTCTCAGGTTGGTGCCTGGGTGCTTTTGATGAGTCTCTGACTTTTTTGTTTGTTTTGTTTTGTTCTCTCTCTCTCTCTCTCTCTCATGTTTCTTTAAACACTTCCTCCATTTGATTTTGAAGTACGTTTTTGGTAGACCATTCTGTATTCTGACTACGCCCCATGCTTCAAAGCCCCAGCTCAGAAGGAAGTTGACCTTGAGCAGGTCTGCCGGTCCTGGGCAGCCTGCCGTTGCTGGCTGCTGCCTGCCTCACGCCAGCTATGCAAGTTCAAGTGTGGAGATGGGGCTACAAAGCTCATTTCCTTTGGGACTTGCTGGGGCTCCTCAAAATGGGAAAACAGGAGAGGTGAGCTCCGTGGACACCTAGACACAGCCAACAAGCTTAGCCTTGCAGGTGTGAGCACAGAGTTGGCCCACGTATGGCCACTTCCTCCTGAGATCATGAGAAAGGGAAACTGTGTTAGTAGCTGTGACTTCTTTCCTCCCCCTGGCATTGCAGTTTAGGACTCTTTTTCAAAAGGCTTGCTTTCTTTCCTTTCCCTCCTGACTCTCAGAGCTCCCTCTCCCCATCCCAGGCCTCGGGCTCTCTGAGGATTACTGCACTCGGTGCTTAGCTCTGTGGTGGCAGCAGACTCGAGCCCCTTATTTGGAAGCCTCACCCAGTGTATCTTTATGGGACAGTCTGAGTTAGAAGTTACAAGTAACAGACTCACAGTCAATCTTTGGGAACACAACCCATATCTTTATAACCGACCATCATAAAATCTATTCTAGGTCTATATAGGGGTGTTAAAAGATCACGTCAGGCAGTAATCGAAAGGGGTTCATGAAACTGTCAAGTGCCCAGCTCGTAGTCCAGGAAATGACTTTGCATAATGGCTAATCTAATACCATGTCATGGAGCGCCAGGACACCATCTATTATATGAGGACTTAAGGGAGCCTGTCAGAGTGTGTCAGCTCAGCCACAGCCCATACTGCGCAGGACTAACGTCCACTCGTAAGGCCGGACTACGAGCTAGGGAAGGTCAAGTTACCTTGGTGCCGTGGCAAACCTGCGGGAAGGGACGCTGGGTTTCTCCATGCCCCGGGCCCTGTGCCACCTCAAATCTCTGGTTTATTGATTTATTAGAACTCATTTTGCCATTGTAGATGCCAGTGAGTGATACGTAAACACTAGAGACTTTTAAAAAATTAGGTTAATTTGTAGGAAGACCACAATGAGATTATGGAGTTCAATGATGAAACCAGGTCCATAGTTCTGTCGCTTGATTTAAATATTAAACTGAGGAAAAACAAGAAAGCTGGGAGGGTAATGACCACACTGTGGTTCTCAGATAGAGGCAGCTGCCTCTCGCCTCCCATGTGGGAGGGTGCTCAGGGAACATGTGGGCGTTTGGGTTGCCATGATCATGGAGTGGGGCTCTGGCCATTTGCGGACCAAGCCAGGGATGCCTTAAATGTGTGGAAAAGACCATCCTCCCAGAATTCTACCAGTTCCTCCTGCTGAGAATGGCTACGTCTATAGAGCTCATGAGGGAATGATGAATTGTTAGAATAATTAAAAAGACCGATGTCTCATTCTTCTGAACATATTCAATGACACGGAACATTTATGTTTTTCCCTAGCCCTGCTTCGCCAAGGAAATCTGCCACGCTTCCTAGTGAACATCAAACCTAATTAAAGATCCTAGGCAGATAATCAAATTACTCAGTGATCAAACTATAATTAGCTTTCTGCAAGTGATAAAAATGAGTTTAGCCTCCTTGCTTAATTGATTTAATCCCCTCTTTCATGAATTGAACAATAAGATCAAAAGTCCAAGAATTCACTGGCCAAAAAATGTGAAGCCCTATCTGTTGGTGTTAAATAAACCTGTTGTGGAAAATAAGGATCGGTCCTGGGAAAGGGAACTCCTTTCATATTTTTTCAGGGTCTCAAAAGCCCCTCAGAACCAACAGGCTCCTAACAGATCCTTCCTGGAAACCCAGCCCCTCCCATCTTGTGTGCCCTGTTCTCGTCTCTTGTGTGTCCTGAACAGGAGCTCACCTGTGCTCAACTGATCCTCCTACTAATAGTACAGTAGTGTTAACAGACACTTAGAAACAGATATAAAGAGAATATAATGGTGCCAATTTTGACCGTACTTCTGATATTCCTTTTTCTGGAGCTGGATTATTTTCACTTGGCTCCTGGTACGGGGCTACGTTGATGAAACAGCGTGACGGATGTAATTATAAGATGTAAAATGTTGAGGAGAAGAGATGTCACTGCACATGGAGGCCAGGGTTTCCTCTTTCTGTCTCCTCAGCTCTGCAGTGTGTAAATGTCCAGTATGTATTTATTAAGGTAGAGGCCGTCATGGCAAGAAAAGATACACAGGGAACCCTTACAAGTAAATGATTTTAAAAATTGTATTAATGGAAATGATTTTGAAAACAAACAAACAAACAGAAACCCATGACTTTGTTTAGTAGATTAGCTAATGCCGCAGACCAGGACACAGGATCCCTGATATTCCTTCATTTCTCCCACATCGCTCTGTATAAGTTAGCTTACTTTCACGAACTTCAGTTCAGCATAAATAACAAGAACGGGGCACCCGGTGGCTCAGTCGGTGAAGCGTCTGCCTTTTGGCTCACGTCGTGATCCCGGGGTCCTTGGGATCAAGCCCCACGCCAGGCTCTCCCCTCAGCAAGGAGCCTGCTTCTCCCTCTCACCTTCTCTCTGCACTCTCTCTCTCACTCTCTCTCAAATAAATAAGTAAATCTTATCTTTAAAAAAAAATAACAAGAGCAGTAGCAGTACTAATGGTGAACACTAGAGTACTTACTCTGTGCCCAACACTGTAGTGGTAATTGTTTTGTAGATCAGAGCAGGTAAGACAGATGGGTGCCATTGCTGTCCCCATGCCACAGACACCCTCTCTGCAGCTCTGTGTTGTTAAGTCATGAAGCAATGCTGCACTACGTGGACGTGTTCAGTGACTAAAGACCCAGAGGTGAATCAGAGATGTCTCTGCCCTCCAGGAGCTCAGTTTAATGGCCTGAGACAGAGAAACCAGGAGATGCAACAAAGTTGTACATATATTGTAAACATCCATATGCAACACAAATGTTAGTCTTACAAAGATGAATTCCAAGGGAAATCATTGCAACGCTGTGGCAGGTGTTAATACTTGTAGTGTGTGAAGATTATCATTATTAGGTCCAACTGAGTTTGGGTGCGTAAACATACTCTATGAGCAGCACAACAGGGGGGAACGTGAGGGGTTATAACTCCTACTCCAACATTACCTCATTAACGTTGACAATAAGCCTGTGCATTTATTTCCTTTCTCAAGGAAAAGCAAGTCATGCTCATGAGCTGCCTGGAAATTTAGTTTCATACGCCTCAGTTTGTTCAAACCTACGTATGAAAAGTCACTTATATCATAAAACACATTTCTTACCAATTAATTTTGCCTAAACGAAAAGGGTTTCACAATATTTCCTAAAAGGGAAGAAAGAAAACTGCTCAAAGCAATAAATACAATGATTCTGGGGCAAAGCAGAATGCAGATAATTATATCCATGTGTACTCAGTGACTTTTCTGAGAAGCCTGGATCTTCTTGAAGCCTTCGAGCCCGGCTCCCGTGGATCACATTCATGAGCTTTGGTGGCTGAATTTTTATGAAATGACATCCAGAGAGAGGGGAATGTTTTTATGATAATGACATACAATTAGCAGGTAGATGGAGCCCTGGGGTCTTCTTGTGAGAGGACCTGAAGTTGTGTCCCAGTGGATGGCCCAGAATCACGAGTCAATAAATAAGTGAATTAATGAGTTCATAGATAGGGAGACTTAATATGAAATATAAGTGTGGCCAGAGTCTGAAGATGAGGTTGAACGTTGGCACACGTTTCTTGGCTTCTGTGACCAAAACCGTTCTTCTTAGAAATGCGTCTGTGGTGGAAACTGGCAGGGGACCCCCCCCCCACTCCAGTGATCCCTTCAGTTCCATGGGGACCTCGGGTTTGCGTTCTTGTTCCAGTCACATTTTCAGAGTGAGCACACCGTTTTTTTGGCTGAGAACGCATGTTTATTTGGGATGGCTTCACGGGGTATTAGGTGAACTGAAGACCCCCCCCACCCCCCACCCAAACTCCTCTTGGGTGGCAGTTGCCAAAAGGGAATTCAGAATGTTCCATTGTTGCCTCTATCATGACATTCCTTTTTAATGTCATTAACTGCACTCATGAGGGCATCCGGAACTCCAAAGTCACTCCAACAGTCCTTGTTAAGGAAAAGATCTTTAGGAACTGAGGTTGGCGCTAAAGGAATTTGGGAAATCTTTGTTTGTCTCAAGTGTGATTTTTGTTGTTAGAGAAGAATTGAGCTTCCAGGGTCTATCCCACATTTACCTCGGTTTCCTGCTCCACATTCGAAAAAGCACACATTTTTCCCTTTGCGTCCAGCTTCACCAAAGCTCAGCAGGGCCCTATGACAGCCCAGAAGGAGAGCGTAAAAAGCCAGGCAGCACCATGCCCGTGGGGAGATAAGAATTATTGATTGACCGGGTTGTGAGGAAGGTGCAGATCTGCATGGAACACAGATCTCACTTCCCTGGCTCTCCACCACAGGCCTTTTCCTGGAAGCACTGATAAGTCACCACGTGGACTGAGGGGAGTTTCACATTTTTCCCCCATTGGCTGATGGCCAGTGAATGCTTTAAGAAGGCAGGAAGCTGGAGGGAGCAAGACAAAGGCTTGAGTGACTCCTAGAGTGGGTAACAGGCCACAGCCCGAATGACCCTAAGCTGGGTGTGCATGGAGCCTGTGTGCGTGGATGACACGTGGGTGACAGGCCTGTACAGACACACTGCTGCTGTGCTTGTGCATTTTGCTGATTTGGCTCACTTCTCCCTCCTATGCCAGAAAAGTATACATTTTGTTTTGGTATGCAGCCTTTCCTTGGAATTAACCAACAAACTGTGTGCCTTGGATATATACTGCTTTTCTGTTGTTTGGGCACTGAGAAAGAAGTACGAATTCCTGTCAAGACGCAGATTAGCAGATCCCTCTCTGGCCTCAGATCCCGTGCTTTGAAACTGGCAATCTGATGAAAGAAAACACATTGGCAATTTCAAGACCCTTTGCAGCGGGTCTGCTAGGTGTCCCACAGACTTCCTTCTGACATCCCTCCTTGCCTCCTCTTCCATCCCCACCAACACACCTGCCTCCACTGCTCCCAGTTTGCTAGCATCATGCACTTGCTGCTTGAAAATGTGTTTCTGATTTCAGATTTCAGTGTCTGACTCCGTCTTGGTAAACCATATAATGTATAGAAGTCTTGGGGCCAGGTAGGAGGGAAGACATTGGTTTAGGGGCAACAGGGCAAGATACCAGCTCGTTCCCTCTTCCGAACATACATGGTCCCTTGGAAACATTGACAGCACAGGCTTTGACATTGATGTGCCTCTTGCTTATGGCCTTTGTGGGATGCTGGATCTCTCTCTGAAATTCAAGGGGCCACATCATCCAGAGAAAGAGCAAGGTCCTTAGCTCAGTGACTAGAACTGCAAGAACCAGATCCTGATTTTCAGCAGCATGCACACAAGTTTCTTGAATTAGTAGAAGAGGAAGATCTTCCTGGAAAGTCAAATGGTGTCAGTCATCCCTTGCCAAGTTAACCTGCCTCTTCCGGTTGATCAGGAATTACTTTCATTGCTCAGGTCACTGACAAGTGAATGCAAGAGTACTCATTAAGATTAGCAAGCTCAAGACCTGTCTTTGCAACAGGAGTTCAGGGTTTCTAGGGGCAGGACACATTGGGAAGTGGGACTTCATTCTGGGGCCATGGGGAGACACAGTGTGATTATTATTCCTGTAAAGGAGCCCTTGCTTTTCAGTGTACACATGACCTCGTGATTTGTTGTGAGTTGTCCCACCTTCAGAAGAGACCACAGTCTCAAACCAGTGAATTTAACTGTCTGTGAAGTTGGCTAATCCAAGTCGTGACTCAGATATGAGTTGATTCTCCATAGACCATGTGCCTGCTTGGGTTGTCAGTGCCATTTTACCATATGGAGAATTGCCTGTCCTTACGTAGAATTTGTCAAATTCAGCTTTCTTTAAATTGTTGATTTTTCTCTTTGCTTCCAGCACATATCCCCTCTCCTCAGGGGAGGGCCTTCCAGGATTGTGAGTCCATGAGAGGCCATCTTAGGAAATTAAACCGTTCCTGCTAATGCAGAACAAATGAATTACATACTAAAATTAATCTAAATCATAACCAAGTCTGTGCCTCACCTAAATAGGAGGGATATAATATCCAAACTAGATGAGGTGATTAATATCGTGGTTGGAAAGGCTGTGAGACAGTGGTGACCAGGATGGAGAGGTCGCAGAAACATGGAAGTAAGAAGCCCATGTTTTGTGCAGAATGAAAGACAGACTCTGGATGGGGCATCCAGGGCTCTCCGAAATGAGGACTAGCTTGTGGATCCAATCTGAGCTTTCTGCTCATCCAGCATCTCCCTGGGCCCTCTCCAGCTCACAGATGGTGGTCCTACTTCCATGCTTTTTGTCACAAGTTCCCCACCTGAAAATGGTCCTTGCCATCTCAACCAGTCCAGTCCCTCCATTCTTCAGGGTCAATGAACACCAGTTCCTTCTTCCCTTTCTCCCTCCTGTCTTCCTCCACCATGAAAGCAGTCCACAGAGGAGCACTACACTTAGCCCTCACATACTACAAATGTGCATGACAGATAATCCCCACAGGAGCTCCATGCGTAGGCACTTTTCCAGGCACTGGTGAAAAAAGTCACCGAAAGAAGGAAACCCCTGCTCTCACGGAGCCTGCATTCCCCTGGTCCTGATGAATCTGCTCTTCTTGTCTCTTGGGTATTTCATCCCTCTACTCAAGTAATTCCAGACTGTCCAGAACAATCAGTTTGGAGGACAATCCAGCTTTCTGTCAGCACCACCCGTGCCTACCGGGTTGTTTTGGTGGTAGTGGGTGTCCTACCAGTGGTTCTTTGAATAGAATGCCATAGAGAACCTGTTTTAATATTTTATTTTATCTTATTTTATCTTATATTATTTTATGGAGAATCTGTTTTAAAATGAGACATGACGTACAGTCTTTAGCAAGGAAATAAACAGGGAGGATCTTCCAATGTCCGAGTACTTAAGAGAGGAGTTTAGAACTTAATATATCCTGGTCATTAATGGTCTTTAGCCTTACTTGGAGAGTGCCACTTCCCAATCCACAGATGCCCCAAGGGCATCAAGATGGACACGCTAGAGGAAGGGCAGGGCGTCTGTTCCTGGATTCTGCAGGCCCATGGCCCCGGGGCCACTTTCTCAAGTTGGCTCGGCCCCGGAACCATGGCCAGCTTGGCAGTGGGTAAGGTGGCTTGTAGCCTCTGCTCATTTCCGGCTGGTCTGTGGTCCCTCAACAGACCTCCACCCATTTTGCCAAAAGACACAGTGCTTTCCAGAAGTCTCAGCTGGAAACAGATGCGGGTAGGTAGTTTGTAGCTAGAAGGGGAGGGGCAGCCTGCTTCTTTAGGACACTCTGTCCAGTGTTAGAGGGTCTGGGGCCCAGTGCTCCACAGTTGGGGTGCAGGAAAATGCCAGTCTCCCCGACTCTTGGTTTCTCAAGTGCGTAAGTTCCAAATGTAACACATCACTAAGTGCTATCTTGAGAGACTCAAGATTGGCTTTTTTTTTTTTTTAATAAAAATAAGAACTCCCTTTTGTCAATGTGTGGGAATGGCCAATAGGCTGCTGCTTCTTCTTCTTCTTCTTCTTCTTCTTCTTCTTCTTCTTCTTCTTTTTTGCAGTATTTAGCCACTAAAAATATTTCCTTCATAAAATACATTATTGCCATTAAGACTGTGGATTACTTCAGAGAAGATGGGCTGTGTCCCAGCCCGTTCAGATCCCTGCAGCAGTGGTTCCCAAACTTGGGGCTTCAGGACTCTGTTACACCATTAAAAATGACTGATGTTGTTGAGAAGCCATTATTTATAAGGATTCTATCTACTGATATTTAATGAATTAGAAACAAGAACCGAGATGTTTCTGAGACATTTATTTATGAATTTACTTAAAAATAACAGTAACAGACTCATTATGTGTTAATATAAAGAACACATTCCTGTGAAAGAGAACTATATTTCCCAAAAATGTACTTAGTGAGAAGAGCGGCATTGTTCTGTGTTTTCGCAAATCCCTTTAATGTCTGGCTTAGTAGAAGACAGCCGGATGCTGTACCTCCTTGTGTGTTCAGTCTCCTCTGCTGTCACAGGGCCCATAGCCTCTGGAAAATGTCACTGCCCTCCTGTGAGAGGCTCAGAATAGAAACGGCAGATAACATCTTCGTGTATTACAAAAACAGCATGGGGCAACAGATTCCCTGGAAGGGTGCTGGGACCCCAGGAGGTTCCTGGAACACACTTTGAGAACCACTGACCTATAGTGCTGAGTCTGGTACTTCACACTGTGCTAGGCAGGTGGGGACCACAACGAAGCAAATGGACATATTCTCTGCCCTCCGGGAACTTCTAGCCTGCTGCAGGCTGAACTGTACCCCCACATTCACATGTTAGAGTCCTAATCCCCAGACCTCAGAATGTGACCTTATTCAGACAGCCGGTCTTCACAGGGGCTATCAGGTAAAGATGAAGTCATCAGGTGGCCCCGATCCTATATGGCTGGTGTCCTTATAAAGAGGGGAACGGGCTGTCTTGTACATGGCTGTCTTCTCCCCGTGGCTTCACAGAGGGGTTGCCTCTGTGAAGCCACGGGGAGAAGACAGCCATGTTCAAGCCAAGGGGAAAGGCAGGGAGCAGATCCCTCCCTCACAGCCCTGGGAAGGAACCAACCCTGTTGGTACTTTGATTTTGGACTTCTATTCTCCAGAGCTGTGAGGGAAGAAATTTCTGTTGTTTAAAGAAATCTGGGGTCCTTTGTTTTGAAGCCTTAGGAAACGAGTACGCAGGCAATGCAATGAATTTTGACCTGGGATTCAGATTCCTTAGCAAGAGGGGCATCTCCCTTGATCAACGAGGAGGCACGTTCCACTGATAAAGCTCTGAGAATTCAGGGTTCTTGACAGGCAAGCACAGTAGAAACCATTCTCCTGAATGCCTCTGCCCTAAACCAAGTTTATCCTTTGGTTTCACAAGGAAATAGCTGTTCCTCCAATTCCCTTCTTTGGCGTGATGCTTTCACAGGGGTGTGAGGTGAGCAGAATGGAAGTGAGAGCTGCCAGCTGCTCTTCGCCCTCTAGAGCTGTTAACACCCGCACACTACACACCGTCTGCCCCCCGGGTTAGCTCTGACTTGAGGACGGGAGAGCACTTTGGTGATGCTGTTCATTTTGACTGTCCGTGGTTGGTTTCCCCAAGGGCTGCCCTTTATAGGAGGTGGCCAGAACGGAGGGAAGCCTCAATGAGGTATTTCCTATATGTGCAAAATTTCACAAAATGGTCATGGCCGCCTACCGGCTATCTGAATGAAAAGCATGCAATCTGAGTTCGCGGAGCTTCTGTACGTCATGATGCTTGAAGTTCCCATTGCATTGGGGGCAAAGGACGGCTACCATGTCTTATTAGTGTGGCTCTTGGTGTCCACACGGCACGCACAACACATGTATTATGACCACATTTAGTTTTAAAAATAATACAACTTAGGACGCCTGGGTGGCTCAGTTGGTTGAGCGGCTGCCTTCAGCTCAGGTCATGATCCCAGCATCCTGGGATCGAGTCCCACATCGGGCTCCTTGCTCAGCAGGGAGCCTGCTTCTCCCTCTGCCTCTGCCTGCCACTCTGTCTGCCTGTGCTCGCTCTCTCTCTCTCCCTCTCTCTGACAAATAAATAAATTTAAAAAAATTAAAAAAAATAATACAACTTAAAGGATAGAATTTTCTTTGCAGAACACTTACAAGGTGAAAACTCTTAGTGCATCTCGGGAGAGAAGACATTTTCCTGGTTCCCCTCCACCCCCAGGACGCCAGGTCCTGCCCACGGCTCTGCCCAGCCTCAGCCTCCCCGGGACTCTCTCCTCCTCAGCCAGTAGTCACATTCTCCCTCTGCATGACAGCGCTTCCTCCCTGGCTGCTCCTGATCCCCGTCCCACCTCAAACCCCAATGCCCTCCTCTGATTTTGGCTTTGCTGCCTCCGTGACCCGGGAGTCTCACTTCCTGGGAGTCCATTGGGATCCCTCTCTCATTTCTTAAGTTTGCTCGGGCCTCATCTTCCCCACGAGAACCTCGCTGACCACTCTCTATTAAAAACATGGTCTGTATCCTCCTTCTGGCCCTCCCCATTCCACTCTGCCATTTCCTTCTTTTCAGACCCCTTACCCCATTTTAACCCAGTTCCCAGAACTTCTTGTGCATGCAGTTCACGTTAGTAATCTTGTCCATCGGGATCTGGGCTCCGTAGTTCGGGGGCGGGGCTTGGTTTCTGTATATTCAACAGGGTCCCAGGGTATGTTGATGTGCTGGTCCCAGCACTGGACTTTGAATAGCATGGTTCTAATTCACTCTACAAATATGTAATTATTTATTTTGAATTTTATTTTATTTTAAAGATTTAATTTCTTTGAGAGAGAGAGCAAGAGAGAGCCTAAGCAGGGAGGTGGGGCAGAGGTAGAGGGAGAAGCAGACTTCCTGGAAAGCAGACAGCCCTATGCAGGGACCCTGCAGGACCCTTCAGGACCCTGCCAGGACCCTCAGGATCACAACCAGAGCCCAAGGCAGATGCTTAACCAGCTAAGCCACCCAAGCACCCCTTTATTTTGAATTTTAAGGTTTCTCTATTACCTGCACTTGAATGGGTAATGAAGGGAAAGCTGGACGTAGAGATTTGATGGCCTTACAGAGACCTCATTGCCTGGCAGGGCAGCATCTGTCCTGACTACAGGGTTGGAGGAGAATTCATTAAAGAGTTATCAAATACTTAAGTAGGGATGGTTGTGTTTGGTCACCCCCATCTGCCGAGAGGCACACGGACACACATATACTCTTTTGCTTGGAACCAAAATTGAAGGTTGGTGAATTAACAGGAGTGAAAATCCAGTGAGATTTCGTTATCGAGACCCCCGTGCAAGGCTGAATTCTGTGGGAGTGCATTGTGATTGTGGGAATCAGCATCAGCTGCGTTAGGAATAGGCCAGTCCCAGATGTCAGAGCCCGTGGGAGCCTGCCTTGACCGGGACTTGAGAGGGGCGCCAGTCTGCTTGCTTTTACATCAGGAGCTCTCGGCTTAAGACTCAACAGGGGCAGAAGGGGCTTCGTAACTGACAAATGGTGCTGCATTTGTCATTTTAATTTTTGAATTAGTTTAAAGTGCCTGTGCTTACAGTAATGACCAGTTCAAGTCTACTGGGTTAGCAGACAGGGAAGGCAGATTGTCTTTTTTTCTAGGTAAGTCGCCCTTTCTAAGTAGAAGGAGCCACGTGTGATAGATGCATAGGCTCGTTCTACAAAACACGTGGGTGAGTAACAGCAAACCCCATCCCTCCGACAGAAGCCAGCTCTGCACGGGCCACAGGGCTTAGCAGGCAGAGCCCACCCCTCACCCACCGAGCAGGGATCTTTGTGCAGCTTGGGCCTGTACATCTGGAAACGTCTTCTCTCACGTGGAAAAGATGGGTACACATGGCCATGCATGGTTCTGCTTTCTCCATGAGTGTTTGGTGCAGTAAGTAAAGAGGTCCCAAATAAGGAGACAATCCAAAAGCAGAGGTTTAGATCCTTTTGTAGGCCTCATTAAAATTTTTAGGCCACCTGCTGTTCTGCAGTGTTTTTAAAGAGTGATTTTGACTTCCTAAGTAGACCAATTCACAGAGGTGCTCAAGCTGGGTCCTAAGAGAGCACTGTTAGTTGTGATATATGTATGTGTCGGTTGAAATTGTTGGATGAATTTACAATGAAGAATTCAAATGTATTAGGTTTTGAGATCAACACTCTCAGAGTCATAAAAGTCAAGTTTTGTTGGCAACTAGCTTGTTGGTGCATGAAAAGTGTCCCAGTGACAGCGTACTCCCTGGTGCTCGATGCTACATCACGGGAGAAGAATGAGCTCAGCCCAGAGCATGGACAAAGGTTACGATACCCTGGCTACTTGGTCTCCTTCCTGGGTAGCAACATGGACAGATTTATGTTCTGGAAAATCTTCTGCAAAGCACAGGCTTCACCTCTCAGCCCCAGGGAGGACGGCGTCATCACTCATAGGGCCAAAGCAGGAGTTTGGCAGGGAAGGAATCCTAATAGTGGGTGAGCGCTTGGCTCCGTCCACAGTGGGAGTCAGTGTCTAAGAGAGAGAAAGTGTCCGTGTCCGACTCTGCTTTATGTGGTATGCAGTCGGTGCCAATGATTATTCGGGATGGGGATGGAAAGGAAAGCAAGGAGGTCTTTGGACCTCGGGAGTGGTGGGGGCTCCCACGTGTGCTTATACTTGTGTTCCCTCCCTCACCTGATCGTCCCGGCTTCTGCAGACTTTGGTCAGTGGAACCACACTTTACTATTACTTCTGGGCTTTTTGTGCCATGCCGCCCTGGAGATTAGGTCCTAACCACACCTGAAGACAAGAAATGAGCTCTCAGGGTCTTGCCTACCTTCTCATGGTGAGCAAGGAAGAGGATATCCATAGAACATGGGCAATCACAATCTGGGACAGCATGGACAGAGCCTGGAGTTAACCTCTAAGATGAACTTGTAAAATCTTTTGGGCATCTGCAGCACAGGGGGGTAGACTCCCGGCCCTCCCCATGGCTCCCCCACAGCCACGTCTCCATCTCTGCTCAGAGACAGAGAACGGGGGCTTGCAGTTTGTACCTGGCAGGAAGAGTATGTCACTCATTAAGTAAAATGGATTCCATTTTGGTGCAAGAAGGGGTATCAGGAAACCTCAGGAGAGCAGATTTTGGAGATAAGGAGTACCAGCCGAGGCCTGAGTGGTGCGGAGGGAGCAGCTGCATCTGGAACCAGCGACTCCGTGCTCTTGCTGACGTTTTTACACCCTTACGCACCCCTCCTGACCGACCCGTGCATGTCGAATCTGCCCTCACACACCCATCTGGGAGGAACTGCCTCCATTCTGTTTTTAAAGTAAAGACTGCTGTGCTGCTCCCTTTCACAGGGAGTTTGGATTGGGAGTTTGAAAGCACAAGAGAGAAGCCTGATGAAAAGAGCGGAGCCAGCAGTGGTGTGGGTGGAGGCCGGGACATCTGCTGCTCCTAGCTTGCTCTTGCCAGGGTTTTCCATTGTGCCAGAACTTTCTCATGAATAAAATTCTTGGAATTTTATCGAAAACAATGAATCCATGTGTCAGAGATTCATGGATGAGACCAATTCCAGATGTCCAGGGCACTGTATTTTTAGCAGAAGCATGTGTGTTTTGAAAAGGCCAAGCCTAGTCCCGCCTGTTTTTCACGGAGCTCCTTCTGAAGATCAGATGTATGAGATGCTCTCCTGCCCTTGTGTTCAGAAATGGACTGTTCCAACACAGGAAAAATGTGAAAGACTGTGGGCCTGGGGTGCTGTTCTGAGGATCCTCTCTGCCTCTTGAAACCTGAATCACCAACCTGGTGAATAAGCTTCAAAAATGAGGATAGCATGGTCTCATGAGTTTCTTAGCCAAGCTGCTGTAGAAACATGTCCTTGTATATGTTTATTAAAAAACCTTTGAGGTTTTAGGGAAAGTTAAAATAGAGAGCATCAGGGATCCCACATGTTGGAAGAGAAGACATTTTTGGGAGCTAAAGGAATATCAACTGTGTGCCATGGGCTAGTCTAGGGAAAAAGAGGAATTATGTTCCAAGAACATGGTATCTCCATCCATCCATCTGTCCATCCATTCATCCATCCATCCATGATCCATCCATCAACCATCCATCCATCCATCCACCCATCCATCAATCCATCCATCCATTTACTCATATAGAGAATACCAACAGCATGCCAAGGGATTTACCAGTCATTGAAGCTACGGTTTTACCCAGAGGATCCAGGTCCTTTCACACATGAAACTTACATTTAATTGATATCAAACAAACTCATGTAGAATTGCAACCTAAGCCCTACAAGCACTGATCAGGAACTGCAATAAAAGCGGAGGTGCTTGCTTATTCTCTGCCCCATGTTAGATAAAGGTACTTGGCTTTTAAATGTAGTACGTACAAAGGTAAGTGACTAACTGCACATAAGAGAGCCATACTTTCCTGGCATCTGGCTTCCTCGAACAACATGATGAGAAATGGGTAGTCCAAACCACTGCTTCAACCACGTGGAGAATTCAGGTCAGGTGCACCAACTTCTATCGTAATGCGATAATAACTGAAATACAACATTAAGGTTTAAAAAAACCTATTACATATGCTGGCTTATTTGATCCAATTAACATCCTTGGTTGGGAGCTGGGCAGCTGTTATCAACACTGTCTTTGTAGTTAAGAAATTGAGAGTCCCTCAAGGGTAAGGCAGCTCTCTTTGCACTTGAATAAGCAAGTATGCAGTATCTCCAGCTCACATGGGACGACCTTACAGGTCTGGGGACCAGAATCTGCATCTCCAACAAGCTCCCAGCAAGCTCCTTTTGGGACCTGGAGCAGAAAGAGGTCCCCAAAGCTCAGGGAGCAAGGGCAGAATCCGGCTTCAAACTCGGGTCTTCTGACCCCAGATCCAACACCCCTATGCTGTACCGTGTTGTTTCCTACTTTGTGGTCGTCTCTATGCTCATCCTAAATTTGGTTATAAAAAGTGAAAATAGGGGTGCCTGGGTGGCTCAGTTGGTTAAGCGTCCGACTTTTGATTTCAGCTCAGGTCATAATCTCATGGGTCTTTGGATAGAGCTTCACATCAGGCTTCACGCTCAGCAGAGAGTCTGCTTCTCTCTTTCTCTCCTTCTGCCCCCTTCCCATAAATAATCTTTAAAAAATATATTTAAAAAGCGAAAAGAAAATCTGCTCATCTCAAATGAATTACTTAAAAATAAAAACTGGATAAAAAGAAGATGGGGGCTTTTGACCAATAATCTCTGAGTGTTCTCTGATGCCAGTGATTTGGAAAACAAACCACATGTGGAACACCAGCCAGCCACACACGAGGCCAGGGGCTCTCGAGGGTCTATGGGGGGCAGTAGTTACATTGCTTGCCTTCCCTCCCACCTAAAACTTACAAACAGGAGGCTTCCACACATGTTTTCACACTTTTTGTTCATCTCTAAAGAAGGAAAGGAGCCTGTGGGGGGAGAAGAAATACATTACTTTGCAGGAGAACAAAGAAGCTATGAACATCACTTATGTGTTGTTTTTTTAGGGTTTTTTTTTTAACCTTTTAATTGAGGCCTAATTGAACACAAAAAGTGGTACCTATTTAATGCATACAACTTAATGAGTCTGAAGTGAGTAACCACCCATGAAGCCACCACCGCAATCCAGGCCACAAACACATCCCTCACCTCAACAAGTTTCCTTCCTCCCTCTTTATTTATCTATTGCATGTGCGTGATAAGAACGCTTAACATAGAATGCACTCTCGTAGCCGATGCTCGAGTCAAGAGCACGGTGTGCTTAACGCCAAGCCCAAGCTGTATAGTGGGTCCCTGGGACACACGCTCCTCTTGCACATCAGAAGTCGTGCTCCCTTTCATTTCATTTGCTTGGAGAAATAGTCTCCTTCACTCTCCTTCCAAAGGCTAGAAAGGGCATCTGCGCCTTACCAAGCCAGTAAACAGAAGTCGTTTTAAAATTATGTTTGCTGGCTTTCTCCTTGCTCAAGGTGCAATCTCATTTTCGTTGTGTGAGATAGAGCTACTCTTTCTTGGAAATGTTTCTCTAAGGCTCTAGGCTTCCACAGTATTTCCAGGATGACTTGCTCCTCAATGAATGCTTTTTCCTTGATTTAGAATTCTTATTTTCCAGGAAGCCTTATTTTATTTGTATGTTCCTTGCTACATAGAGTCCCCAGTTTAGGCCTACCCAGAATTAGGGTAAGACCCTGCTCTGGTCATGTGCTCCATGAGGATGACTACGGATGTATTACCAGGGACACAGCCCATGGGTTCCTGGTCACTAGCTGCAAAACCCAATGATCTCCTAAGCATGGATCTTTTGTTGTGATGGGATGGACGTTTTCTTGGATCCAACTTATTGCATTATGTTGGGGCTGTAATAGGATCTCTTGACTTTAAGGGTTAGTAGGAACATTCCCAAACATGTGGTGTTGAGAAGCTCTTTTGATGCCAGTAACATAGGCACAAAGGATTCTGCCCTCAAAGTGCTTCTATTTTAATAAATGCAGGAGTTGGGGGAGAAGTAGGTGATCAAAGAGAATTCTAGGGGCCACCTTGGCCTGCCCAGGGCCAAGGAGACATCCAGTGAGTTCAGACCAGAGAAACTGGACAGGAAGTCATCAGGGGGCCCATCTGCATCTCTATTTTCCAAAGGGATATACTGAATGGAGGGAAAGGACCTTCTAGGATGAGAAAGGAAGACATGAGAAAAGATGGAAAGGAGGGAATTCGAGTTCTCTGCATGATGCAGGCAACATCTGTCCCAGTGAGTGTGCCAGAAGATGGGGAATATGTGAAGGTCCTCTCAAGGGCTCTATGGGTAAAGATGATGATAGGTAGATGGATAGATGTATTGTAGACAGAGAGGTGGGCATCTGTCTGTGTGGGTCAGGGTGTATCTGTACATCTGGATGTGTCTCCTGATCTCTGCTCCAGTCCTGTGTCTCGTTCTCCTAGCACAGAGCTGGCGTTGTTTGTTATCATCTTGTCTGAGACACAACACTGCCATATTGGAGAAATACGCTCTTTAAATGGACTTCATTTGCCTATGTGCATTTTTTCCTTTGAGGCTACTCCAAGATTTTTTATATTTTTTGAAGGACTGAAATAGCAACATGTTAAATGAGAAAAACGTGACACAAAGCTAGATGCTGCATTTAATCTATGATTTTAATGTTTCCCGCATTGAAGAGTTAAAAAGAAAAGAATACCAAGAAAGGGCAACAGTGATTCACACCCAGCTTGACAAGTCCTGTGTGACTTAACCTTTGTTTTTTTCTTTTTATTTCTGTGTGTGTGTGTGTGTGTGTGTGTGTGTGTGGTAATGAAAAGACACACTGGTCAGATGAAGTTTCTTATTCCATGAGATGTTGGCTGTATCTGAATGCAAAAAAAACCCCCACAAAAAACAAAAACAAAAACAACAAAAAAACACATTTAGAATAAAAACTCCTGAGCAGTTGATATGTGGTTGTTGGATGAATGGTGGGGGGTGAGGGGGTCTCCCCTAGGGGCATTGTCTGGAAGCATCCATTGCATGGAGTCTGGCTTGAAGACAGCCTATAAACAATTGAGCTTCAGACAACCTAATAAATAGCCATCCAATATTATTAGGTCTGCAGACATCCATTTACAGCCACCAGTGGCATGGGCTCTAACATGTGTATAAGTGGTGTTCCCATTTGCCGTATTTTTCCCATGTATTATTCATGGAGAGAAGTCAGGTGTCCATCCACAATGAACGCATCCCAATACATGACCATCAGTTTGAGTCTGAATAATCTGATTGACCAAAGAAAAGAACAGCTTTGTTGACTACGTAAGAAATACTGAAATGTATCTGGGGCCTAATTGCTGCATAGTTTTAACGTTCATGGGTGAGTCTGTTGGCCTTACAGGGTTCATTTCCATCTTCTGCTGATACCTTGATTCCACCCTAAATCCTGGGATTCAGGGCATTTATTGCCTCACCCTTTCCCACCTCTTCCTTCTACAGCCTCTCTTTCTAGATGGTTCCATCTCTTCTCTATGATAACAGCTCTGCTCTTCCATGGCCCTGAAAAGACCAAGTCAGGAAGCTCTCTGCACGTCACCTCCATTTGTCCATCCTCTCTTTCCTTCTCATAAGGCTCGGGGGGGGGGGGGCGAGGGTGAAGTTTTAGGGAGGGATGCTATGCAGAGCCCCAGACCCAGCTTCTATCTAGTTTGCACGATTGGCGTCACTCTTCTTCTCAATCCCGCTTTCTCACGCAGCAGTGATGACTGACTCTCTCGGACTGTTGTCAGAACCGAATGACCATATTTTGTAGATTTAAGGTGCCACTGGTTATAAAATGAACCATGATTTCATCTGGCACCAATGAGGAAGCCCATAAACAATGGCACACCATTGACCATAAGATGCATCCAGATTTCAGAGCTGGGAAACTGTGGAAAATGGTGTATCATAAAGTCAGTGACACAGGCTTTCAAAAGATATGCATGAAAAGTGCTTCATTAACAGGGCAACCTGAGTATTCTGTGATGGACCAGCTGTTTGTGAGTCCAGAGAAAGTGGGTGAAAGATCTCTTCCTCATGGCAGGGTGTGGGGTTATGTGATGCCCCAAATTCCCCTTGGCTCTGCATGGGACAAGTTTAAGGAAGAGTTTTGCATGGGGCCATAATGGGCTTCTCAGCCCAGTGGAAGAGGCAGGCTCCTGGTTTCAGATGACACAGACTTGCTGGAGTGGATACTGTGTTGTGAAAACAAGGACTTCTTTAAGAATGTTTTCTAAAGCGTGACCCTCGTCTTACTCAGTGTGCTTGTTCCATTTAGTTTTTCCACTTGTTTTTCCTAACGATTGGAGGCACATGACACTTGAAGCTGGAAATGAGTTTGGGAATCCAGTTCCGTGGACACTGAGTTCTGGCTGTCTTCTGAATTTTTGAAAACCATGGAAGGACCATGTCCCTCTGTGGGCTTCGCTTGGCTTCCACTGGGAAAGAGAGCTGATCATTCTGAAACTCACTTCCACGTCAAGCCAGGATTTCAGGGAAATCTAAGCACATTGGGTTTTCTGGATTAACAATATAGTATTTTTAACCATGGGGGATCATGAATTAGAAGCAAATAGGAGCCCAGACCCTATTTCCTAATTCTTTTACTTGAAATATAGGAGGCTTTCACAAATATTCATCTGCTTTAGGAAGGAATTTATCTTCTTCGGGATCCCTGACATCTTTTGCCGAAAATATCAGTGCACTTACAAAGTGCATTTGACTTTTTATTACTGTCTTTTTAAATCTCTGTGTTTGGATCCTTTGCTGTACCCACATCTAGTTCCTTGAAAATAAATTAAATTTTAGTCTAACACTATGAAATATCTAGTTGAGAACTCCCCCACTTTCTGGAACTATCTGTTGATGGTTGTCCCATGACCAAGATCCAAAGGAATGGTCCTTGTATGTTACTGGTGTTTTCAGTATTCATATGAAATAATAAACACACTAACACTAACATAGAAGCACCTTTAGTTTGGGGGCAATTTGCTTAGAATTTATGTGTGTCTCATAAGTTCATAAAAAATGACCTTGGTAGGCTGCCACTTGCCACATCAGACTATCCCAACTTTCCAGGAGCTACAGAGAAAACACCCCCCACCCACACACACACACTAGCACACACACACCAATCTAAAGTTCAGGTCTTTTTATAGTAACATAGAGGCAAGCATATTAAATTATGATGCCATGTTTCTGCCAGGTTTTGACTTTTTTTTTTTTTTTTGAGTTCTTTGCTATAAAGCAACCAAAGCCAGCTCCGCAGTCCTGCACCTGGCTGAAGGTTCTGAGAGCATAACCTGTACATGTTAACTAAGGCATCTGCCGACACCTTGGCAGGTAGGCACGTAGGTAGGCGAGGTGGCCACGGACCAGGAGGGAAGCCAGGTGGCAGGCAGGGAAGCAAGGACGGCTTCAGTCAAGGCCAGAGGTCCCCTTGCCGAGCTGGAGTTGAGGGATTCATGTGTTCCTGGTTACCAGCCTGTGTTCAGAGCTCTGTTCTGGTTTTAATCCTACTGGGCGAGATCCTCTCCCTCTTTGAAGTCCCAGAGCTGCAGAGGCGGGAGAATCCTGTGCAATAGCCTTTGTCATTCATATCAAACCAAAGGGATGATGAAGCCCCTGCCTCATAATGTGACTGAGTCTAATGGATGAAAAAACAGACGCTGCCGGTCTATGACGTCTGCTGCTTGTGTCCTTCTGATGAGCAGCAGTTAATTCTAGTGATTATCCTGTTGAAGTAGGTCTCAGAAAATGACCCCCGGGCCTCTTTTTACTCCCCACATTGTTAAAATGTGCCACATGGGCATGTGTGTGTGAGAGAGAGAGAGAGAGAGAGAGAGACTGATTTTGAATGTTCCCTTTTCCTGACCTGTACCTTAATTCTAGGTGTTCAGCATTCTTGATTGGTTATAATCACTCTGGAACATGCTTTTTTTTTTTTTTTTTTTTAATTGCTTTATCTTTCCAGAATGTGGGTTTTATTTCACTCTTCTTGAGATGTTTATCCTGAAAATCCCTCGCTTTGTGATCTCTTGCTCCTCTAGTGAACAAAAGCAACCTTGGACATTCTGGATCACATCAACTTTCTCATTTTTTTATGCAATGTTAACTTTGAGGAGAATTTTAAGCTGTGAAGAAAGGATGTGTATCCCCCTTATCTTTAGCTTTGCACGCTCTCCACCCCCAAATCGATCTCAATTAACTTTGATTTCTTTCTTTAGAAAACCATGTGCTGAAATAATGTTTTGCCAGATGTGAGAATGGGTTCCTCCCCCCATCTAAACACACACTGGAGCCTTGTCTGAGTTCTATGACTTCGGTCCACTTTTTCAGCCTCATGCTCCATTAATTTGGTCTTTGGCAAGTTTTGCAAGAGGACCCTGCTTTACCTAGGAAGTCTACTAATATTCTGACATCGTGACTCTTCCTGTTGCGAAAATCTTTTTTCTTTTTCACTTGTAATTTAAAACTGAGGCTGTCCCTTACACCTCACCTGTTTCTGCCAGGTTCTGAGATAAATTGCACATTTATTTGTTTCTCTTCACGGGCGAGCCGATGCTAACATGACGTAGTATGTTATTCCCCTCGGAGCCGGGCTGGGAGTCTGCAGGACCAGGCAGGAGCGTGCGTGGGAGGATGGCTGTCAGCCTTGTCGCGGTTCTGAGCATGCAAAACCTTTCTGTGCCGCGCCGCTATGGGAAGGGAGATTGTGTTCTGCAAGCATTCTGTAAGAAGCTTTGGTTTATGTCTTTATTAAAGACCACTCACCTACAGTAAGTCCCTGCAGTGACACTGATTTCCCTTCTACACCCACGTCTGGAAGTTGAGATGCCTCAGATTCCTTCCCTCTCCTTGTGACCAGGGGGAGAGCCACGTCTTCCTGTTGCCCTTATGCCTCCTGTGCCCGTTGCTACACACTGAGCCTTGGGCTGCTGCCTCGTATGGCTGTTGTCTGTGGTTGCTGTGTTTGGTTTTGCCCTGTATTCAAAGTTACCCTTTTTTTTTTTTTTTTTAATTTTTTTTTTCCCTTCCTCGTGTTTGGTTCTGGCTGGCTGGCTGGCACAACCTGTCCCTCTGTATGTTTTGTGTTACCGTTTCAACCGCCAGCGTCCCAAGTGTTCCACGCTGTGATTCGAGGGATTTTTAAGAAGTTGGGGGTGGGGGGGTGTTATGTAAGCACAGGCGTCTGGCCTCCACTCTGGGGGCCAGAGCTGGGTTTGTGCCTTGTGGTTCTTCCTACTCGCGGATTCCTAGCGCAGCGCACCTGGCAATGAAGTCAGTCCTTGGGTGGGCGGGGGACTGAGTAGCAGAGGACACTCTGGGTTTGGACATGTGGTCTGCGAAGTGGCATGTGTTTCCCAAGGATCCTGCTACTTCTGGGTAAGGAGGGAGGTCTGCATCTTATAAAGGCCGCTCTGTAAGGCTCTGTGACCAACGGGGAGCGTCCTCATTTATTAAAATACCAACTTGCAGAAGGAGGGAGTGCTAACATAATGATACCCCAAACCAAGAAATGGAAGAAGGACATCCCACGGGCTGAGGGGTGGGCAATAAAACACCCGTTCGACGGGCCCCTCGTTCCACAGCTCACTTCAAGGTGAGTTCTGGACCTTTCTGGATCTCACATTTCCTCGTTTGGGGATGAAGTTCTCCATCGTCCCCCCGGCATCAAAATTTCCATTTTAGTTTTTTAAAGTATGACCTGAGTAGCTCTTGCTTCTTGCCAGTTCGTAAGCTGTACTGAGGGTGCTAGAGGGCTAAAATAAAAATGAGCTTTTTCACACGGATTTTTTTTCCCTGTGATAGAGACCCAAATTGGGTCATCTTATAGTCCCTCGGCTATACTGGTGGATCATTCAAGTCACTGAAATTTCCGAATCTGATTTGCCTTTGCTGATTTGGCCATAGAATATGTACGTGTAGCCATGGGCTAGTCACTTGTGGGACTTCAAGCCCCAGAAGAATTCATGACCCAACGAGGAGGCGACTCTCTTTCCTTTTCACCCCATCATGCGAAGGACCAAAGATATGAACAGAAAATAAAGGAGAAGAAGAGCTAGTCAGGGATCCAGATATTTTAAACATCCTGGTATTTGGAGGCATCTGGATAATTCACAGCTTTCTTTTCTTTTCTTTTCTTTTTTTTTCTGGTTCATTTACCATCCAGATGTTCGCCATCATGGAAGCACTGCTTGAAACTCTATTTCAGCTAATAACTTCGAAGTGGAAAAATTCTTATCTTCGTACGTTTGTCCTCCAGGGCTCCACGTCCCCTTACTCTTTTCTAAGTGCATCTTCTTTAAAATCTCCTGGGCATGTGGCAGTTTTGCCAGATGCTTAGGTGTTACCCGTCCCATTTCTTTTTTTAATCTCCATGACCATTCTGTACCCTGTCTGCTTGAATTATAGATTGCATTTGTCAAATAATGACACATGCAATTGGATGTCTTCTAAGACCTTTGAAATTCAACTTCCTTGAGTTGAGATTAAAGTGGGTATTATCTTCGCTGCTTCAGTCAAACTGGCGAGGCTCTGAGACCCGCAGGAAAGTTTTCCCGGGCTGGCCGGTTCCAACAGTTAGAGTCTGGAGGGAAGAAAACCAGCTACTTTTTTTCTTCTCAGACGTAGACCTGGATACCATGAAAGCTTCCTAAACTGTGGCCCCCGGTTAGAAATGACTCTAAAGTCAGCAGCTCTTTGAACCATGACTGTCCTTCGGCATGTCCTGAATGTGTGTTTCTTTGGGCATTCAGGAAGCGTTATCGGTTGTGAGCGAGGACCAGTCTTTGTTTGAGTGTGCCTACGGGACGCCACACCTGGCTAAGACGGACATGACCGCATCCTCCTCCGGCGACTATGGACAGACATCCAAGATGAGCCCACGTGTCCCTCAGCAGGACTGGCTGTCTCAACCTCCAGCCAGGGTCACCATCAAGATGGAATGTAACCCTAACCAGGTGAATGGCTCAAGGTAAGGAGGCCCTGACTCTTGTTCTCCCGGACTTCAGTTTTCCTTATCCCTTGAGAAGTCCAAATGGAAATTAGTCGTGCTCCTCCAAAGACAGTTTCAGAAAGCGAGGCCATGGAACAGTAACATGGAGTGATGCTGAGAAAATGTGTTCTCCAGTGGTTTGCGTTGTGGATAGAGGTTGTAAAACCGGTAGTATATTTACGGAGAACTCTCTTTGAAGATGTGGTGTTCAATTCTGTTTCCCAGGCACGAGGGCTCTGTGGGAGGGGGGCCGTGACCACATATGGCAGAATTCATCTCTGTGGTTTTTATTGCCTGGAAAATAATGCTGTCTTGTATTTTTATGGAGGGAGAGTCCGCTAGTGGCCAGGCAGTGCAGTCTAAGTCCAAGCCATATGACTTGGCTAATGGATCGACTTCATGTGGCTGCCATCCCCTCCATCCCTCCCTCCTCTGTCCCCTTCACTTAACGCACCACGCTGTTTCCTCTCGTCTTTTTTTATGCTTAAAACCCTGCTCTGATGGCGTAAGGATTAACTTTCCTGCGTTTGTCAAGACACTGCCGCTGTCACCTGGAGCGTGTTTTCAAACGTGGAATAGTCCTTGACACTCGAAAGCATTTCATCAGCTGTGGGTTTGAAAAGTAAAGTTGATTTCAATTACGATATAATACCCCAGATATACTCAGAAAGAATATAAAATCTCAGGACAAAAAAAAAAAAAAAAGGATGTCTGTCTTTTTTTTTTTTTTTTAAGATGTATTTATTCATTTTAGAGAGAGAGAGAGAGAGAGAGAGAGAAATCCTGAGCAGGGAGAGGGGAAGAGGGAGAGAGAGAATCTCAAGTTAAATCCCTGCTGAGGGCAGAGCCCAAGGTGGAGCTCCATCCTAGGACCCTGAGATCATGACCTGAGCCAAAATCAAGAGTCGGATGCATAATCGACTGAGCCACCTGGGCACCTCAGGATAATGTCTTTTTGATGTTGCACAGTCTGATGTGGGAGTCATGAGAAGAACTTGCACTTGCTAGTGCCATATTAGGCACAAAGCCCTTTTCTACCTACTGAACTGCCAGTCTTGCAAGCAGCCCCGGGAGGAATGCTCCTCCCCATTCAGTGGAAGAGGAAACTGAGGCTCAGGCATTTTCTGGCTAACTCGAGATCACAGCTTAAAGCCACTGGATTCCAACCAGGGGTGTTTGACTCCACCCCCCAGTGCGTTTTCCACTCTCTTTCAACTCTAATAGGCCCCTTTTGCTACATACATATCTAACGCTTAATGTGCTTTTTGTAACCGTCATGTTTTATAAGTGCTGGAAACCATTGCGTCAACTTGTAGTTGACGAAGGTGCCAAGTCACAGTCCCTTAGCGGGAATGTTGAGGTGAGGCTGACGTGCCAAACAGGGAGACGGCAGATGTCAGGGTCTTCCCTGGCTCCGAGAAGTCCGTGCCCTCGGTGCATCTGGCTACTCTGGAAAACGGCAGTTGTAACTCTGGTGTCGAATCTTGCTACGACACCCGTCCTTTAAATGGGATTCAAGCCAAGGCAGGCCCAGCAAGGCAGTACTTCCCAGAGTCCCGAGAGGATGGAAGGACCTCAGTAGAAAATGCTGTCCAAGGGTCCGGAATAGCCGAGTCCTGGCCAGTTGATGGTTTCGTGTCCATATTTCATGGTAAACCTGTGCATCCCATAGAATGTTTCCATGGCATGTTAACTGGTCATCGTGCTGTAAGCACTGAGAGTACTTAGTACTTCTTCCAAGGCTAGCTGCAGGGAATACATCAGTGTGTGTGTGTGTGTGTGTGTTAGGGGGACCTTGCATGTGGGAGAGAGCGGGAGAGAACACTTTGGACAAAGGGCACTGAGGTGATTTCCAGTGGGCCATGAGCAGAGTGAGCCAGGCCCTGGCCCTTGTTTCCAGAGACTGGCCTCCCACCAGCTCTAGGAACTGCTAGTCTGCACTTACCAGCCTCAGAGGGAGACGGAGCAAGGAGATGAGGATGGTGTCACAGAAACAAAACCTTCTCCTGTTCCCATGTGGCTCTTCCTGAATCTAATAGGACATGTAAATAGGAGAAGACCCCTGTCTTGCAGGAGAAGTAGACACCATTTTCTTTGAGGTGGGCTTGTGCTTCCCCTTGGGATGGGAACGTTGAGCCTGGCCCACGGGCTGGGTCCCCAAGAAGGACAGGGCTCCCAGGAAGCTTCTCCTATATTCCTCAGCCCAGCTGATGGGGACAGGCCCACTGGTGGTTCCTCTCAGGTGCAGAGGTGGGTCTCTCTCCTGGGAAATGTGGTCATTTTTGGAGGAACTGATGAGTTTTCTTGTGAGGGAACAATGGAAACTTTGCTGCCTTTCTCTCTTAGGCCCTCCCCAAATCCTAGGATTGTTCCAAATGTTCCCATCACAGGAGTTTTAAAGGGAGTCCCAGCTTTTGAAGAAAACCGTGATGTGTTTTGGTGGTGGACACTGAGGGAAGTCAGCCTCGTAATCCTTGTCTTCCTACCGGATCCACGTTGGTATGTTTGACAGGTGCCATCCATGAAGAGAGAATGGCTGATTCCATCTACCTTTGATCAAGGGCCATATGTTTCCTTGATGGAAAATGGCAGATCTGGTGTGAAATGGGCAGGGAGGGGCTCCAGGAACCTCTGAGGCTTTGTAGAGTTTAGCTCTGATGCAGAGGTCAGCTGGTCACCAAGTGTCATTGTTACCCGTCCCCAAGATACAGGAGGTGACATGCATGGATCCTCTCTGTAGTGGAGACAAACATACTGCCCAGCCTTGCCAGAGCTCCATGTGTCTGCTGGAGTTGTGTGGCCCTGGCCTGGTGCACTGAGTTCTCCAGGGAAACAATGGATAGGCTAGACACTTGTTTTAAGGAATTGGCTCTTTCAGTTGTATGGACTGTCACATCTGAGATTTGCAAGGCAGGCTGGCAGGCTGAAAACTGAGGCAGAAATTTAGGCTACAGTCTTTCTCTTCCTTAGGGAGAGCTCAGTGTTTGCTCTTTTTTTTTTAAAATTTTTATTTATTTGTCAGAGAGAGAGGGAGAGAAAGCAAGCGAGCACAGGCAGACAAAGTGGCAGGCAGAGGCAGAGGGAGAAGCAGGCTCCCTGCCAAGCAAGGAGCCCGATGCCGGACTCAATCCCAGGTTGCTGGGATCATGACCTGAGCCGAAGGCAGCCGCTTAACCAACTGAGCCACCCAGGCGTCCCTCAGTGTTTGCTCTTTAGACCTTCAACGGATTAGACAAGGCCCACCCACATTATTAAGGATGATTGCCTTTATTTAATATCGATGGATGATAGATGTTAACAACATCTGTGCAATAGCCTCACAGCAATGCCTCAATTAATGTTGGATTAGTCACTGGGTGTGATGCCCTGGCCAGGTGGACACAGGAAACTTCGTCATACCTGGTGCTCCCAGACATTGTGCAGGTCGTGGTTGGTAGAGCCATTCCTATCAGACCTCCAAGCCAAGTTTCCTCTGGGTCGGTCATTTCCTTGTCACTAAGGGACTTAGCCTGGCTGGATGGGAAGTTGTAGAGGGGGTGGTACATCAGATCCATGGTTCACTGGGATCTAGCAGAGTACCGAGAGGTAGGTGGCCAGGCAGAGTCTTCTCTTCAGAGCGCGGCAGGCTGCCTGAAGGTCATGGAGGAAGGTAATACTCAAAATCCATCAGTGCAGCTAAGGCTTGTTGCATATAGAGGCCCGACTAGCAGATAGAAGATGGCTGTGGCTCAGACCTGCAGGGTTTGCTGACTCATTGCGTGATACTTACACACATCAGTTTCAGCTCCAAACAAGAGGCCCCGGACTTGCATTTGCTCTGCTATCATTCTGGAGACCTTGACTGGGCGCCTGACTGTATCAGCCCTACCTGAATTGTCAGGGGCAGAGGCAGAGTCATGGCAACAGGGGTCCTGCCTTGCAGGCTTGGTGGCAGAGACACTGTGGAGGAGGGCATGAGCACCAGGGACAAGGGTGTAACACTCCATCTCCTAGCATCTTTGGAGAGGCAGCTGCCACCTTCCCACCAGCTCTCCCGACCCAGAAGCCTCGGGCCAGGTGTACCAGGGAGTTAGAGACAGAAGCAAGAAGAGAAGTGTACCCCCTGGCCCCAGCTCAGCAGCCTCTTCTAACTGTCCTTGCTGGGAGCTTCCATGTGGTGGACTTTTATGCGGCACATACACCTCTTAGAGTCAAGTTCAAGGAGAATTCACCCAAGTAAAAAACTGGACTTTGGCTGCCATACGTGAGCTGTTCCCTTTGTGGCCCCTCGTTGCTCTTCCTCACTGCAAAGATCCCCCAGGACAGGAGCAGAACCTGACCCAGCTCCTTCTGCACAGAATACCATCCTTGGGAATGGTCCTCTCTGCCCCTAGCCATCCATTACCCGTAGGAGGAGAAGACCAAGTGCTTTGGGAGGAGGGAGGAACTTCATTCCTCTCCCAATGATGGAATACTGTAAAACCTCAGCCCTTATGTGCTCACAAGCTCCTGAAATGAAATACAAGTGGCGAAATGAGATCTGTTGCCGTTGTAATAGTGCTCTATAAAAAATAATAAAAGGAAAACAAGAGAGAAAGGGACCACTGCTTTGTGAGCCAACAGGGAAGTAATTGTGGGTTTGGCTTGGGTGCTGCTGTACCAGAGCGCACGGTTCTTGCAGACACTGATCTCACTGGATGCTGTGTAGACACGGGACATCATTTCCCAGCCTCAGTAGTCCAAGAACACCCCACCTTCCCCTTCCTTCACTCCAGCCTGACGTGCGAGAAACCCCCACGTGTTCACACAGCAGAGAAGCGTCCATGCACAGTCAGAGGGCCCTGCGGGTGTTGGAAGGGGGCTCGCTGCTCACCTGGCCTCTAAGTGAGTCCCCTGCTGATGGCCTTCATTTGCTGTGAGGTTGCTAAGCTGAAGCCACTGTAGAAAGGAAAGACAGGCTAAGAAATCACACACACACACACACACACACACACACGTGTCCACAACAAAATTGCCTTTCATGAGCAGGCAAGTAGCACTGTATGCAAAACAGCTGTTTTAGGGGATCTAAGTGTCTCTGACTCAGAGTCAGCTGGATCTCAGGCGTGTTGCATGGGATATCTCCTACATCCTTCCACAGGCGATGAAAATCCCATGCAGGCCCACCTGGAATTTCATCACAGCTGGAACATAGAGAATTTGTGTGCCATGCTGTGAATCTTGCCCCAGCCCCGTCCCCAGACCATTAACTTCTCGCTTGAGTCAGTTAGGCGAGGGGTTCCCCGGCGTGGTGACTCTCCAAGTCAAGCCCCAGGATCAGCAGCATCAGCACCAGCTGGGAGCTGTTAGACAGGCAGATCCTTGGGCCTGCCCCACACCTGCTGAATCAGACAAGACTCTGGGATGGAGCCCAGCACTCTGTGTTTTAATGAGCCCTCTGGGGATTCCCATGCTCATGGGGCTGAGAACCACTGAGAACCACTGTTGCAGGATCCAGGGAGATGAAAACTGAGTGGCCCGCAGAGTGAAGGGTCTGGGAGAAAACAATGTGCGGAGGATGGTCTGCTCCCTGGCCGAGGAGTACCTCCCTCACCTCACACCGTAGTGGGGTTCTGCCTGGCTGACTGTGCGGGGGAAGACTGGGTCTCGCCCCTCTATGTGGTCTGGGAAGAAGTTTCGCTGGATGGGTAACTTCAGCCCAGCCTCAGATAGCAAGGGCTTTTAATGTAGTATTTAATAAGCATTCCACCTGTGGTTTAGTAACATGACAGAAAAGGAAGTCACCTGATTGGTCCGTCTTGGCCTCAGACCTATTGGTTATGCATGTAGCCATTCATTCATACAACAAGTATTTATTGAGTACCTACTGTATACAGTCACTGTTGTAGGTACTTGACATAGAGTCATAAAACTCACAAAAATTCTACCCTGCTGTATTCACTTTCTGGTGGCGAAGATGGCCACCGATTCAGATAACTAATTAAAATATAGAGCTGATTAGTTCATGGTAAGTGTGAAGGAGAAAAATAAAGCCAGAAAGGGGGTAGCTGCTATAGGTAGGATGGCCTGAGTGCATTACCTCTAAGAAAACGACATTTGAGGAAAGTGCCAAAGGTAGTAAGGGAGAATTTCCCCTGGTTAAAAAGCAGAATATTCCAGGAAAAAGTAGTATTAAATACAAAGGCCCTGAGGTCAGCCTGAAGCATTAGGGGACAACTGTGACTGACATTTAGTGACCCAAGCCGCAAACAGGCACTGAGGTAAAGTGACTGTGGGCTTCACTCTGAGTGAGGCGGGGACCACGGGGGGCTGCAGGCGAAGCTGGGGTTTGATGTTATTCGGAATTAGCAGAGTCTCCCTGACTCCGGTGTTGAAGCTGAGACCTGTGAGGAGGCCTCTGCGGGAATTAGGGTAAGGGGTGCTGGGGCCTGGGTGAGCGTGGTAGGGCTGGCACGTGGGGGAGAGGTGACGGCATTCTGGATGTATTTTGAAGGTAGAACTGATGTGCTTTGCTGATGGGTTGGACAACGTCGTGAGACAGAGGGAAGCGGGGATGAACCCAGGGTTTGGGGGCATACCCCAGATGAGGTTTGGACAACCCACACTGCGAATCCTCCTGAGTTAGAGCCTGGGCCCCTCTAAGTAGCGGCATACACGTTGGGGCCACGCACTGAGCGCCCATAAACACCAGGCCAAAAGGGAGGGGCTCTTGCCTCCTTGCCCGAGTTCAGTGGATCTTAATTCATGAAACTGGCCGTTGCCGACCACAGTGATTGCGCCTCAGGAGACATTTGGCAGTGCCTGCAGACATTACTGATTGTCGCGACCGGACGGGGTTCCTGGGGTCTCACGGCTGGAGGCCAGAGACACTGCTCAGCACCCTCCAGTAAACCAGAGGATCCCCCTTCTTCCACCTCCAAAAGAATGGTCTGGCCCCGAATGTCAGTAGTGTCAAAACTGAGAAAACCTGCCTTAAATTAACATTTAACTGGTGTTTGCTTCATGCTGTGTTAGCTGCTATGAAGACGAGTGAAGAGAAGCTCACAGGGTGCTTGGGGGGTCAGTGGGTTAAAGCCTCTGCCTTTGGCTCAGGTCATGGTCTCAGGGTCCTGGGATCGAGCCCTACATTGGGCTCCCTGCTTAGTGGGGAGCCTGCTTCCCCTCCCCCTTGACCTGCCTCTCTGCCTACTTGTGATCTCTCTCTGTCAAATAAATAAAATCTTAAAGAGAGAGAGAGAGAGAGAGAAGCTCATGGTCCATCAAAGGTGAGGAAGCTCCTGTGGGATCACGTGACAAGTCCAGAACCAAGGGATGTTCAAGGCCCAGCTGTAGCAGGCGTGAGGGTGTGGCCCAGTCCTCCTGGGCAGGAAAGAAAGTGTCCAAGACAGCAGCATCCATCAATATCTCCACATCACACCTTGATTTATTCATAGATTTTAATACACAGTATGTCTTCCAATTTCTTCACTAAATCTATGAAATGGCATTATGATTCTACCCTTTTTTCCCCAATGAAAACCATTGAGTTTCCAAACATTTTCCTAACTTGCTCATGTCCACCTGTCATAGGCCTTGAGCACCAGGCCCAGGCTCCTCTCCACTCCCTCAGGCTGCTTCCTTTAGCCGCACAGCACACCTTCCTCCATGGGACAGACGAGCTACCCCTTCTTTCACTTGTCTCAGAGGCATGACACCGAAACCCTGACCATTTTGATTTCTTACGGATAGTACACTTTTAAAAACCATTTACTTGCCTCTCATTTGAATTTATTACAGCAGGTCAGTGTACCTGCACTCGCCTTCACGTTACCTTTGTCAGATGTCTCCAAACAAAACCACTGTTTAAAACTGTCAGCATGATGAGGAAAGAGACTTGCCGTCCAAGCATATCGGTGACTCTCAGTAAATATGCGCTGGGGTGACATTAAGAATAAAAAAGTCCTCGGGGTTAGGAGGGGATGCTTCCTGGGCCCTGCATGTTGTCTGTGTTGAGCTGTGCCCAGAAGCCCCCTACAGAATGGACTATCAGCTGAAGATCTTTTAATGCCATGTTCCCTCATTTTATGTGCAACACCCAATATATGATACTTGAACGTGGTTTGCTTGGACTCTTCTCTCTCTATGCCTTTCTACTTTGATTCTGGAGATTTGACTTAATGTGAATTTTCCTACAATTTCTATAAGGCTTCATGTATTATGTCAGGACAGTGAGATCCACAACAACACAACAACAACGCATTTGCTCCTTTCTGCCTCAGCGATCGGAATCAGACCGGCATACAAAATGCTTCCTAATTAAGCTCGGCCATCTTCCAATGTGTGGGTGGCACAGCGCTGGAGACTTGCAAGCTAGTGAATTTTCCGAACAGTGATAGTGAGGTCAGTTGGTAATAGCTTGTCCTACTCGTAAGGGACCTTGAGTCTTTACAGATGTCAGTTCATTGGGCTGCAAAAATGAGACACAGACTGAGAGAGCCTCACTCAGGGAAGAGTCAGGAGGGAGACAAAGACTTTGCCCCTGCTTCTCTATCTGGGGCAGACCTCTCCTCGATCCCTCTCCTCTGCAGCCACTCATCACTGTCTTTGCCATCTCTTGGGATGTCAAGTGGACGGGTGCCATTTTGTAAAGCAAGAGAGCCTGAGGGACTCCCACTCCCCATTATGACACACGGGAATCCCATTGGCTCGCTGTGGGTATTGGCAGAAGGACATGGGGCCTGCTTTGGCATTTTCTATCTTGAACGTGAAATCATTTTGGCCAACCAGAATTCACATAGCCTGTTATGAAAATAAAAAACTGAAGCACCTTGGTGGCTATTGGGGTTAATTCTTTCCTCTCTGAGCAATGAAAGTGTTTTGGGGGGGTAAAAAAAAAAGACAACTCCCAAGGTAGAAAATATGCCGCATTTCATCCTGAGCATGTAACTAGAGATCTTACTCTACAGAATATTTTATTTCCAAATGATGAATCCCAAAAGGATGCAATTCTCCCCAGATTTGAAGATCTTGCTGATACCCATTTTCAGCTGTAAAAAGAAATTAAAAACTTCAATAATGAAACTCAGGGAAACTTCAGACCCCTTTCAGGGACAAAGAACTAACTGTTGGGTGTGTTGGTGGTGACTTTTTAATTAACCGAGTCTTCAGCTGCTCTGGAGAAGGGGAAGGGGACCGGACTGGAGGGAAGAGACTGGGATTCCAGGTGTAAGAGGGCGTATTTAGTAAGGGTAAAAATAACACACAGCTGCGAAGACAAGCATCTACAGTTTCAGTCTGAGCGGGGAGCCCTCCATGAATCACTGCCGAGTCCCACCCACTGCTCAGGCCATGGGGTCTGAAGCAGCTTTTCCACTGCTTCTGATTCAGAAATAAAACAGACCCACAAATTACCCCAGCACTCTCCAGACAATCCCCTCCTTGTCTGGGGTCCTGAAAATACCTTTTGTGGTGACTTACCTCAATTCACGCTATGAAACTCGATTAGGAATTTGTTCGGTCGATTAGGTCTAAGTATGTGCTTTTAGGGTTCTTAGGAAGAAAGCCACCTGAGAAGGTGGTTTTTGGTTTGAGACAGGCAGGGAATACGTGCCCAGGCCAGCCTCCCACGGAGGGCCTTCTCTCGGAACTGACCTCTTTGGGTCAGTTTTACGGCAGAGCCGCCAGAGAAAACCTTCGTATTTCTCTTAAGGAGCTTCATCACCCAATAAACTAAAAAGAACATTCGGGAAGATGGTGACATTCTAGTAAAAAGTAATGAACTGAAGACTGTCTGAGAGTAACGTCAGCTTGCTTATCCACATAACAGCTGGGGGGATGGAGAATGTGGTCTTCAAGGGCAAACGTAGGTTGACTCGGGGAGAAGGGCTTCCTTCACTCAGATGCAGATACCAGGAGAACAGGGATGCCAGGGTATCCCTAGCACCTGGGGCAGGGCCTGCAGACTTGCACCATAAATACTGGTTAAAGGGGTGAATGAATCGAGAAGACCCATGGCCAGGGAGAATCTAGGGAGTGTGGGTTTATCCAAAGGAGCTATGGCCCAACGAAGGGCTTAGTTTGCACATAGCCAGCGAGGATTTGTATTTGGGGAAGATCAATCTGGAAGTAAAGCCTGTGGTGGAGAACAAGGCAGTGACAGTTGTCTCTTAAGGGCAAAAGGAATTCATGGATAAGAAGAAGGATGAGTCTTGAAAAAATAGATTCTATTTTATAGAATAGATAAAATAGATAGATGGTGGGTGTGTCTCTATCCACTTCTAGAAAGAAGTATATTGATGTTCCAGATTTGATTTTGACTTGCCTTGGACTTTTTCTAAGGCCCCAGTAAACAGTGAGTGGAGGCTAAGTGTTGTGAAGTAAGGGAGAATCACAGATTTAATGGGGCTAGTGAGCTCAGGGTTGTCGCCTGGGGCTGTGTCTGGTGACATCCTTGGATAAATGAGGCCCATTCACACAGCACAGATGACAGTGCAGGGCTGAGGCTCCATTCTGGTCAAGCTAATGCCCACATCTGTGCCATTCACTGTGGGCTCTTTCCATGACGGAATCTCCCCTGCTGTAACTAGTCTCTGATGGGAGAAAACCAATGTCAGATGCCACGTTTATTTTGTTTTTCAAAAACAAAGACCCGACTTTAATTTCCCAGTACATTTTCACAGCTGCATTACCCTTTTTAAAAATAATGTATTATGTATAGCAGCAGCTAAATGAAGCTTTTGTCTCTGGCTGCATTCCACTTGACCTTAAAACCTTAGACCCACTCTTTTCCCGATGGTCCAGCTTCTGTGCTGGTCCTCCGTTCTTGGGCTCACATTCTGGATCAGATTCCTTCCTGCTGTGCCTCTTAGCATGGGGACCTCTCATTGGATTTCCTGCCACGCTCACCAGTGTAAACCCATCGTCTCTGTAGAGCACCTCAAGGAAGTCTTGTGGGGAGAGCACTTGATATTCAACTGGAAATGGAGATGATCAACATGTTTTAAAAAACTAGACTAATCAAAAGTCATACGTATGTCCACATCAACACACCATCTTTGGTCTCTCCCTAGAGGCCTTGCCTTTGTCTGCATGTGGCTGCTTCTGTACAGCTCACATCTGTGAATCTCCCCATAACTGCCTTCGGGGCCACTCCCAGGATATCCTTCTGAAAATACTCAACAGTAACGGAACAGTGTTTTCTGAGGGTCTGTTCAGTTATGTCTCCCACCCAGGAGAATGACTGCTCATGGGGACTTACTATGTGAGGTCATAGAGTGTGGTGGCAAAGTACTTGGACTCAGGACCCCAACAGCCTAGGTTCAAATCAAGTACGGTCTAGAAATATTTGTTTGTCCGCAGTGCCTTAGGCATTCTCAGAGGCCAATATGAGTTTAAAACACAGAAATAGAAGATTGTGGAAACTGGCATCTATAGCCTTCCCTCTCTCAAGATCTTTCTCTCTCCATTATTTCCATTATTCTTGATTTCCCTTCCCCGATCTCCTGGGTTGGCCAATTCTTTGTAGAGTGTCAAGAAATGGCAAGTTTGGAGGACTCGCTGAGCATGTGTCGTCTCTTGATTTCTGCAGCCAAAGCAGCTGAGATCTGCGCGCTTGGAGCGCTCTGTTTTGTCACCAGCCACACTGCTGCTGTGTGGAATGCTCTAGATCTGTGATCAGATCCTGGGAAGGATATTGCTTGCTCTGTCACCCAGTTCTCTGCAGGAGAAGCCATGAGGGAAACCTGTGCTTCTGTGGAATAATGGAAACCACGTCAGTTAATCCCCTGGATTTAACCGTAGTAGACACCTCCTGTGAAGTGGAGTATTTGTCTGAAGTACTTGTCCTTCGTGACTGGCTTATGTCACTCAGCATAATATCCTCAAACTTCGTGCACCCTCAGAGATCGCAGGATGTCCTTCTTGTAGAGGAGACTCGCGTTCCACTGCTGTATACACCACATTTTCTTTGTCCGTTCACCCACGGTGAACAGTTAAGTTGTTCCTGCACCTTGACCATTGTGAATAGTGCTGTAATGAACTTAGAAGTGCAAGTATCTCTTTGAGATTTGGATTTCCATTCTTTCAGATAAATGCGTGTAAATGAGATTGCTGGGTCATATGGTTGTCTTTTCTAAAGACTTTCAAGAAACCTCCACTCTCCGTCCCATTGCAGCCGTGCCATTTTGCAGCCGCACCAACAGCGTGCAAAGGCTCCAGTTCTTCTACATCCTAGCCAACATTTATTATTTTTTGTTTTTTGTGCTAGCCATCCTGACAGGTGTGGGGTGATCTCTCATTATAATTTTGGTTTGCAAAATTAATGATTAAAAAAATTATAATAATTTCTGTATGCCCCAAAAAGAGTCATTGAGAGAAATAACTTGAGTGATGCCTATCTGCAAAAAAGAAATTCATCCCCCCCCAAAATAAGATACATTTCGCATTCACCAAATTAATTGCCCATTTAGCAAGCGTCTAATGAATTGCCTTAGAACTTTCTCAGAAACTGCTGGAAAACATATGCAAGTACTAAGAATACAATATTTAAAGGGATGCACTTTGCTCTGTGCATTTCAAAAGCACTGCATTGAAGACCCAGATCCTTTATCACCATGGAGTACAGATCACATGACCCTCTCTCCCAGGCAGGGCTTGCTGCCGGTGGAAAACCAACCAGACTGTTCCTGGGAAGCTTCTCCCTGCTGACTTGCAAACCTCAGAATGCCCAGCGTCTGTGCAGCTGCTGAGCTGTAAGCCAGGAGGTGGATTTCCACAGCCTGGGGCTTTCCTTATCACACCTGGGCCGTGAGTTGAACATGTTTTTATTGGGAGACTTTTAAATAGACACTTGTCAGTTCTCTGAATCATGCTAAGATTTTTTTTCTTAAATAAAGTGGTGTCTAAATAGATGCCTCAGGAAAAAAATTTTTTTTCTACTCCAGGAATTGTCTCTGTCTCCTGCTTAGGTTTTTTTTTTAGACATGTCCTGGTTGTGTCCCACACCTGTTGTACTGGGTAATGAATGGGAGCTAAAATAATGTCCTGGATTAGAAACGGTGGGGTGCCTGCGGGGCTCAGTCGGTGAAGCGTCTGCATTCAGCTTGGGTCATGATCTCAGGGCCCTGGGATCAAGCCCCACTTCGGGCTCCCAGCTCAGCGGGGAGTCTGCTTCTCCCTCTCCCTCTGATGCTCCCTCTGTTTGTGCGCGCTCTCTCTCTGTCAAATAACATCTTCAAAAAAAAAAAAAAAGCAATCGTGCATGTGGAACAATGCATGCCTTAAGCCAGACTAACACATGGGCAGGGAAATCTTGATGCCCTATTTTACCTTGAAAGGACAGCATCTTCCCTTTCCTTGGTGGAGGGGTTCTGCGCAGGGGCTAGAAGCATGGGCAGCAGGTGAGGCTGTCCAGCTTCAAGTCTTAGTCCTGATCCCTCCTGGCTCTGGGGTCTGAACAAGCCCCTTTTCTTTTGTGTACTCAGTTTACATCTCCAAAAAATAGAGATGGTGCCCACTTTTGCTGTCCCAGGCTGTGGGAGGACCAATAATGGTTTGGCTCTCAGGACAGGTCCCACCTGTATATATGCTCCTCACTGGGCTGTTAAAATTCCCAAGAGAATAAACAAGGGGAAATGACTGAGAAGTGAGAACAGCACACCTAGGGCCCCTGGGCCTTGATTACCTGCTTGAGACTAGCATGTCGGAGGCCTGCGGGGAGACACTCTCCCTTCTCTGGGACTGGAGTTCCCTTAGAGTTTTTACAAAAACTATTTGACATGATCAAGAACACAGTTCCATTCTATCTTCCTCCGAAGTTAGAACAGAGTACAATGTTTTGGAGGAGCAGCTTTTGAAAATTGGGTCTGGGGGGCTCATGTGGCTTTTTTTTTTTTTTTAAACAATGAAAGCTGAATGGGAAGGCTTACCTGTCTTGCTGGAGAAGAGAGGATTTATGGTGCCTGGTATACAGCAGGCACTCAATTAAAGCGGTCTAAACGGATGAGCAGATGAGGGAACCTGCAGTGCTCACCTAGACTTTTTCACTGTAGCTGGAGTCATGTTCATCCGCTGACCAGCATCTAAAGCATTTTCCCAAAAGAACCAAATCTTAGACTCTGTCCTCTAGTCCCTAGTAACTCCTCTCCTTGAGGCAAATAGAGCAAAGCACACACCCTCCACTCAACTGATGGAATTTTCCAAAGGGACAGGAAACAAAGTCTCAAGTGAAGACATTCCAGTTGTGATATTAGGATGGTGCTTCTAGAGATAAGTGGTTGAAGCCAGGAAAAGTAGCATCAGCAGGAAATAATGCATGTGTAGGCCACAGTGGAAATATAGAGAATCCACACCATGGGAACCCAGACTGTTTTTGTTTTTAAATTTCCTTCATGTTAGCACAGCTGTGGGGATGCCATGAAGTAGGACCATGTATTTCCAGGCCTTTGGTAAGGCCCTAGTCCTCTGACCCTGACCACGATCTTCTCCCATAGACGTACCTGCTGCTTCCTCAACTTTAGCCCTAAACTCCCTCCATCAGCACCAGGCACGTGTGCAAGCGATGCTGGGAAGAAACCTTGATTTTTCAGAGTTCTGAAGATACTGAATGAACTCTTCGCAGGGCACTGCCCCTCAGGCTGACCTTTCTGTCCACATCTTTGGCTCTCGAATGAACTTCTCCATCCCACCCCAGCCCCATCCCACCCGAGAGTGCCTGTTTGCCTCCAATGGTTTTGATCTTCTCAAATTTGAAGGTCAGGTCCATGCCAGGCCCATAGTTCCATGATTCCACCAGTTGGCTGCAGAGCTCCAGCTAGTGAGGTGTGGTAAAGTTGAAGAAAAGCTCATTGGAGTGGAGCCCACAACCTCAAGGCCTTAGACACTGGGAGGGGAAATCCAACATCCATCGACAATTTGGAGATTCCCAAGAACATGAAAATCCTGTGTTGGGTAGAGCCTGAGAGGCAATTGTCAGAAATCTACCTTAGAAGATGTAACCCAACTGTCAGGGCCCCTCAGCTACAGTGATCTTGAGTTGACGATCTGTGGGTTCACCTTCTAAAGAGCATCGATGTATTTTCCTGTTTTCTGGTTAAGCTGGATTTTCCATTTGGGGTTTCCCTATTAGATACTTCATCATATCTTATAACCTTCAAATCTCACTAACTAGATTTATTTCTAGAAAAAAAGGCAGGTTTGTCTTTATTCAGAAGACTGTGACTGCCTTAGTAACAGCAGCTCTGTGAACAGTTCCCGGGTGCCATCCTGACCCCTTTCTGCATGCTCAGAGCTGGCTTCACACCACATCTCAGCCTCAGGGCTGCTGAGTCCTCTCTCCCACCTCCTCCCAGGGAACCAGGCCTGCTTCCTTCTCTGCTTTGCCTACCTGCCCCTCAGCTGGGGACAGACACGGCAAGCCTTCAAAGCTCCCAAGATTGGCTGTAGGGATTTGAAATTGGATACAAGGATTCTTCTTTCATTCTGAGTCATTGTAGGATAAGCCTGGCAGAGTGTCTTCCGAGCTGGGGTCGCCTCTGAGCATCTGTGTACCCAGCCTGTTTTGAGTCGCAGAGAGAGGGCAGTGGCAGTTCGCTGTTCCCTGCAAGTGTTTCCAAACAGCTGTCACCAGGGGAGTTTTGACATGACAGTTTCAGAAGGAGCTGGCTTAAGAAACAGAAGCCAGGTGTTAGCTCTACTTCCCCTGTGCCTGCCCTGTCTTTCCACCAAGCATGGGCACCGTATTAGCACAGCTCCAGCTGCTGGAACAAAACAACGCAGCCTGGGGGCTTATCCAATAGGAATTAATTTATTTCTCACAGGCCTGGAGGCTAGAAGTCCAAGACCAAGGTGCTGGCAGGGTTGGGGTCTGGGGAGAGCTCTTTCCTTGGGCTGTGGACGGCCACCTTCACAGTATATACTCAGAGGCAGAGACAGAGAGGGAGAGTCCTCTGGTCTCTTTTGCTTCTTGTAGGGACACTAATCCCATCACAGGGGCCCTCATCAGCATGACCTCAGGGAGACCCTCACTGCCTCCCAAAGGCCTTACTGTCAAATACCATTACATTGGGTGTCAGGGCTTGAAAAAAGGAGTTTTGGGGGGACACGGTCATTCAGCCCGGAGCAGACACCATATATGGCCTTGACACCTCTCTCCTCCTTCATCAGCCTCCTCACCTTGTCCTTCCTTGGTTCTCTTGCATATCACAAGAAGGCTGGGAGGCAGGCTTCTTGGTGGCAGCAATAATGGAAGGGTTTATCTTCTTCCCTTTCAGGAACTCCCCGGATGAATGCGGCATGGCAAAAGGCGGGAAGACGGTGGGCAGCCCAGACACTGTGGGCATGAATTATGGCAGCTACATGGAGGAGAAGCACATGCCGCCCCCAAACATGACTACGAACGAGCGCAGAGTCATCGTCCCAGCAGGTCAGAGGCTCATACTTTCCTCTGCTCAGTCTGCAAACGGCCCCTTTCCAGAGCCTCATTCCACTTTCTCTTCCTGCCTCTGGCTTCCATCACCCTCACTGGTCTAAAGGCATTATTGTACATGGAAGCCAGCAGGAGTTTGGCCACCTTGGGTGAGCTGTTCACTGATGTGTGTGTGTGTGTGTGTGTGTGTGAGTGAGAGAGAGAGAGAGAGAGAGAGAGAGAATGGAAATCCATGAAAAGTGGCCTTTCAAAGGAAGAATTGCCCTTTCTCTGAGATTATTTGGTGTTAGGTATTTTTTTTTAATGAAGTGTTATTCATACTAGATGGTAAGCTTTTGAAAAGAAAATCTTATCTGGTAAAATAAAAAGCTGGGAGCAGTGTATTGCTTTTTCTCAAAGTCAAAAATTCCAGCTATCCCTGGCCTATAATGCAGATTCTGAGAACTGGAGTAATTCTTTGCCACAGAGGTAATTCTAAACTCAAACCAAAGCAATAGCTCTGAATTTGAGGAAAATGCCGGGAACTTACTTTTGAGCAAAAACTGAAGAGAAATAGGAGAGATGGCTTACGTGTAGCTCCTCAGAGGAAATACGCCACATAAACCCAAAAATACCAGGACCACAGTGACAACTTTGTGAGTCCTTAGTTGATGTCAGGATTTTGTTAAGCAGTTTGGAGACACCATCTCAGGAAATCTTGGAAAATAAGAATCCATATCATGATTCCTCTGATAAAAAAAATGGAGCTCCCAGAGGTCAACTAACTTTTCCCAGGGCCTATAATAAACAAGATATCCAGTTAGAGTTCAGAAAGGCCTTTCTGGTGACTTTGTTCTCTTCCTGGAGGTGCTGGATTCAGTCTCGACTCCTGATACAGCCCTTGTGGGCTTCTGGTCACCTTCTGGCTCTGCCTCAGGGGCCTGGACTTACTGTCACTTCAGCCTGAAACCCCTGATTCCAGGTAGTTCCATCCTTCATCAGGGCAAATGTCTCCTCAGAGAGGCCTTTCCTGAGGGCGTCCCCACCTAGAGTCATTCCTGAATCCACCCATGGATCTCAGCCCCCACCTACCTTATTTGTCTTTACAGTGTTCTCTCTCATCTGTCATAATACTGCACATCCATGTTGACTGTTTGCTTCCTCCCTCCTACAACCTCAGCTTCCTCCCTCCATACAACCTCAGCCCCCCAAAGGCCCAACGTCCATGGCCAAGCACAGGGCATGACATGCAGGAGGTACTCAAAGAGCATTAACTGAGGGGGGATTGGATGAAAGGATACCTGTGCGTGCGTGAGGTTTGCACAAACTTGACTAAGCCTTGCTCCAGGGGTCACCTAAATTCATCTGTGCGAAGTGTGATGGCGAACGGGCTCCAGTCCCCTCCATGGTGTGATTCCCATCCCACTGCCCCTTAGTCTGTGTACAATCACGTTCATGGACTTCTGTCACCTTCCACATAGACCACAGTGCATGGAGAATGTGGCTGAACATCCGGCTTGGGCTCATGGCCTGAGTGTCATTGCAGGATTGTCACAGGCAGTGTGGGGGTAGGTGGGGGTCTTCAGTAAACTGCATGGAGCTTATTTGGTGTGGTTGATATGAAGGGCATTGCTCTTGGGGTTCTCTCTCATCTTGAGGCATCTTTTGAGACTTTTACTGAGGACAGCAAAGGTGAAGTCTCATGTGCACCTGATGACAGGGACAAAACGGATTTTGATGTTGACTGAAAGGCAGTTGATTTTCATATGGAAGCCCTGTATTTGGTTTGCTCACCACAGCTGAGCTACTTATCAGAAACCCATGACTCGCTCTTGGATCATAGAACAGAAGGTGGTTCCTGCTGATGGGGAAAAATACAGAGATGCAAGTGTCCAAGGCATGTGCCCTGGCTGTGTGGTTCCTAAAAAAAGGCTGAGGGAGCAGGGGTGTTCCTGGGGAGGAATGGAGGAGAGGGATGCTGTTACCTCAGACGCTGTATGGATATGAACAGGATGAGGTAGGAACCCAAAGGGTGCCCACCCATACCTGTCTCTCCCTTAGCCTTGTTTCTTAAGAGTGTCATTTCTGCAGTTCAGGCAAAACAAGGTTTTTCATTCTTTAAGACAGGAGAACCAGTCTGAGGAGAGTCTTGTCTTTGTTCCTCATAGAATCACAGACCCTGGAGGTAATGTGTGGTGACCCTCACCCTGTTTACTCCTGAGGTCATATTTCTCTCCTGTGGTCAATGTGCTTTGAAGTCATCAGTATCATTCCCAGCAGGGACAGACTTGAGGCATTCTACCTTGTTGAGAAAACAGGAGAGATATTTATATCTCAGTTTAATCAAGTCAGAGCTTCCGCCATTCCTGATATTGTACAGTAGGTGCTCATTAAACATCAGTTGGGAGGGTGGAACGGTGGTCATGCAGATTGGCTCACACTTAAGGTTTTGTGTAAAGTCTGGTTTCATCCCCTGAAGAAAGTCCTCTTTCAGCTGTTCCCTCCTTTGGTTGCTTCATGCCCATGCAGGCAGTTAGTCAGTTAGTAGTGTTTGTAAGAGAGTTGGCTGTGGCTGGTTTTGCAAGTTGTGAGTCTTTCAGTTATTGGCCAAGCTTCATGTGTGTGTGCTCATATAGAGACACACAGATGAACACACACCACACACCCACCCATCCACCCACACCCATCCACCCACCTGCCACACACACACACACACACGCACACACACACGGGCTACATTGCACAATCCAGATAATTCCCCAATGGGGCCATGAGATTGCAAGCCCTGGGGGCAGCTCTGTCAGCTGCTGGGTCTGTACCTTTAACCCTAGCTCCAGGACCCAGGACCCAGGTACCTCCTGCAGGCACATCTTGGCCAGAGAGCTCTCTGGACACACAGATGGAATTCTCCAAACCTGCTTCCACCTGGCCCATAGAGTTCCTACTAGTTAAACACTTCAATGGACACTCAGAAGTGCTAATCATAAAGATAGCTGAAAAAATTATTTACGTCTAAGCATCTGCTTTTAAAATGCAGACCTTTAAATCTTGCACAGTTGCAAAAGGTGGGTGTCATTTGGCTCCAGGGTGTCAGCAGGCAGTGAGAAGGGGATGCCTCATTCAGCACGTGATTAAGAGTTCATAGGATCAAAAGGAAAGTAATATGGGAAAGATGGCCTATCTATTCATTCTGAGTCTGGAGGAAAATGTATTCCTCGGTTTGTTGTAGGAGAGGAGCAGGGAAGTCATGAGAAAAACAATCAGTGAGACCAGCAGACGTTCCAGAAAGCCCTGGCTTATGCCTGTTGACCTGGAAAAATTGTAGATCGTGCCTCGCCCTCTCAAAGTTCACTGGTTGGACAATAAATCACATTTGTACTTTTTTATTTACCTGTCTGTCTATTTGGTATACATCTGTATGTCTAAGTCTACATCTTAGGGGGTTGGGATTTTCCTGACATGGTTGTAGATCAGAATGTCATTAATTGGAATCAGTCTTAAAAGGAGCTAAACACATGTGGCCTGGTGAAATGATATTTTGTTGGTTGGCTCAACTGGATTTGGACGTCGACTGAAAAATGTTTCTCCAAATATGATCAGAACCACTTGCATTAGGGGGGACTTGTGATTTGAAAATGCACACTTCCAATCCATTCTTAATCTGGATGTGGGAAGGGTCGAGGATCCCACATTGTTGACACACTTTCCAGGTGATTCCATGCATAATACGGCGTGAGACACTCTAATCTAAATAGAAGGCACCAGATAAATTTTACATGAATACACCTTATCCATTTTCACTAAACACAAGCTGGGTTACTTTTAGAAGTGGGAGTGGCCAGGAAAATAGGAAATAACTAACAATTTCACATTGATGTCTCAAATAATTTCAAAAATTAAGAGTCACGCATTTGGTGGGAAGGAATTTTGTCTTCCTAAAGTTTCTCCTTGAGGATGTATTTTTGGGGCCTATCATTGGTAGCACACTAATGTAACATGGTGTGACAAATATACTCAAATAAAAAAGAAGAATAAAATAAAATCAATAGAAGATAAAATAAAATAAAATAAAATATGCAGAGACCATGCATAAGGGCACCCACAGGAAAACCCAGGACAGTTAAAGGCACAGAAGGCAGTGTTAGAGTGGCTCCCCAGGCTCCATTCTGACAGCCTGGGCTGTGCAGAGTATGAGGCCTGTAGGCATTGGGCTGCATTCCTATCAACAGCCAAGACAACTCGGGCACGATGTAAGCATCTGACTTCCGGGTGTTCCCACATCTGCCTCGTCAAGTCTGTGAACACAGATCACTGTTGAGAAACAGATGGTCTCCACTGCACCACGGGGCCAGTATTCTGAAGCACCTCGGTTTCACGACATCTTATGAAGCATCTGCCATCAGGGATGCTGTCCCTCTGGGTACCAGCTGTAGCTCTGGCGGTCCCTGTAGCTTTTTCCGTATTGACAATGCTCTTGGTGATGTGCTAACCAACAGGGCTAACAAAGAGGAAGGCATAGTCTTCAACCACTTTTTTTAAAAGTTGCAAAATGCTGACCAAAATGCAATAGGACGTCGGGTGTTAGCAGCTTACATCATTTTGAAAGATTTTTTTTTCTTTGCTCTGTTTTTATTCCCTAAAATGGGTGCAAAAGTGTTGGGCTTTTCAAACATTTCTACTTTTTTTTCTCTCTTTTTAAAAAATTTAAATTCAGTTAGTTAACATATAGTATATTTTTAGTTTCAGAGGAGAGGTAATTGAGTGATTCTTCAGCCAAACATTTCTACTTTTATTTTCTAAATATCCACTTGAGCATGAGCGGTCCTGGCAATCAGATGTCTCAGAGATAAAGAGTTGCCACATTCGCTTGTTTGCTTCATTCATTCACTCACTCACTCATTCAGTCACTCACTCACTCGTTCATTCATTCATTCATTCACTGAGTGCTTACTGTGTTTCAGTCACCAAGAATAAAAGCTTTTCTATGATTTAAGACGCCCTATTCCTACTCCCACAACACCGTGCATGGCTGGAACTCCTGGTATTGCGTTTTCTTCAGACCCTCCTCACTGGGTCCTTTTGCAATTCATGAGAGATTCAGTGAAGACTTGCTACTCTTATGCCTGTCACAAAGGAATTGACCAGAGCCTGTCAGAAATAGATTAGACCCATTCACATGAAGTCAGTAGTTCCTGACAGAAGAGTGTGGGATTAAGAGCTCAAATGACTGATTCAGACAAATGTTTCAAAATATCGGAGGAAGTAGATGACAATAAACATGACAGGTCAAGAGATACTTCCTTGGTACCATTTATGATATGATTCCCAAATACCTTTTCACCTGCCGCCATTTCTTTCTGCCACATCCTGCCCCTGCCCCCCACAGCCCTCTTTTCTCTGCTCACAAATCCTTCTTCAGGGCAAACTCCCCTGTCTAGGAAGCCAACCTCGATCTTTTGGCAACATAATTGCTTCTCATAAGACATCTTACCAATTCTTTTATTACCATGCTTTATTTCATTCACATGATATTCTAGAATACATTCCACTCTTACTTAAATACACATATACTATTTAGTCCCATGGAGGATTTGAGATGCCTTGTGAACTGGACTACTGATAAATATGCGAACCAAACTACTGATCAAAAAGAAATTAGGAATCAGTCCTGAGGAAATTAAAAATATTAATGGAAAACCAAAACAGGAAAGAAGAATGCAGCCATTTTGACTACATTTGGCCAAGCTTCCAGTATGGCTGTGAGCTTCCTGGCAGCCAAAATAAAAAGTCATGTGGGGACATAATCCTTGTTTTTGCAAAGAAGTTTCACAGGGAAGGTGATGTTTTCTTCAATTCTGAACCCTACACGTAGGATCCCTGGACTTTACCTTGGGGTCCACCAACGCTGTAGAGATGATCGTCATTCTGCCATGATTATAGAGCTCCATTTCGCCAGAGTGTTTCTTGTGAATATCCTTTATAAACAGAGTGAATTACATTAGAGAAAGGCTTTATGCAGACAGAGGCCATAGGCCCAATGTGAGTCTTTGCTGGTCTGGCTTACTGGAAAGTCAAGATTTTGAGTTCTTGGAGTGGCACAAGGCTCCTATGGCTTTCTCATGATTCCATCTAAATATCTCCAAGCTGGGCTTTGAGAGCAGATGAACAACAAGTCATAGAAGAATATACTTACTGCCCAAGCTCAGATGGTAAACCTATTATGTTTGAATCTTTATTAGAGTTAGTTATTTATGAGCTTGTCTATTCTATTAGATTGCAAGTTGGAGAATATGTCTTTTGAATTCTTAATCACCAGACGAGGCAGCAGGAAGCTTGTGGCCTGTGTGCAGAGGTCAGTCAGTGTGCTTATTGAGTTAATGGTAATCTGGATTTAGTTAGCAAGAATCGTGGAGTCACAGGAGTTGGAGGTACGAGACTCTTGATGATCTTAGTTCAACTCTGTATTAGTCAGGACTCTTCAGAGAAACAGAACCAATCTCTCTTTCTCTCTTTCCCCATGTATTCATATATTATGAGGAATTAGCCTACGTGATTACAGAGGCTGAGAAGTGCCACAGCCCACAGTCTGCTGTCTACAAACTGGGAACCCAAGAGAGCCAATGGTGTAGATTTCAGTCTGAGTCTTAAAGCGTGAAAGCCAGAGACCTGAACTCAGGAGATGGATGTCCGAGCTCAAAAGCCAGGCAACGGGAGAAAATCCTTCCCTCCTTTCTCCACTTTTTTTTTTTTTTTCCATTCAGGTCCCTGTTGGTTTAGTTGATGTTACCCACCCACACAGGGGAGGGCAGACTGCTCTACTCAGTTGTCCAATTCAAATGCTGATTTCTTTTGGAAACACCGTTACAGACACACACAGAAATAATGTTTAACGAAATGTCTGGATGTCCTATGATCCAGTCAGGCTGCGATAGTAAACCATCACAAACCTCTTCCTTTACACATGAGAACATGGAGCCCTGGAAGGAAGGGACGCACCTCTCCCAGAGGTGGTTGCACAGGTAGGTAAGACCAGAGCATGAGCTCATGTCTATCTACAGAACTTGTTGGTAAGACAACACGTTTTCATTTTACTTCATCATACCACTAAACGCTCCCAAGCCTCTCTCCCGCTATGTCTACATCATGGAGTGTGCTTCTGTAAGCTTCTGTTTAAATTGCTTCTGTGCACCAAATCAAGCAACCAGACAACAAACCAGCTAAAGCTGAAATCCTAAAGTCAAAATGAATTACATTCCTAAGCGATAATTTGAATAGTGATTGAGGGAATTGCCCTGGGGTTTTATGTGTGACTGAAGTCAAAAACACAGAAAGATCGTAGAGTTTCCATCTGTTGAGTGTCCACTGTTGTCAGGTACTGGGCCATCCACTTTATAGAAAAGGTATTATCTCATTGAAATCCCACAAGCACCTTATGGTGTAGGTATTATTTATTATTCTTACTTTATGGATAAAGAAACTAAAACTAGAAAAGCCAAGATCATGGCTCAGGATGTCCCAGTCAATAATTTGGGAAAGCCAGGATTCGAGCCTAGTTCTGTCTGACTTCGGAGTCCGAGTTCTTATCCTGTGCTACCCTATCAAAATTACCCAGGGAGGAATACAAGGACACAGAATGGTGGGAAGTGTTTGTTAAATTGTTTAGAGATTCTGAAATGGGCTTTTCAAAGGAGATGAGAGGAAGAAAGAAAGAAAGACTAGAAGAGATGTTCAAAATAGGGGACTGTGTTGCTCAGCACGTAAGTGCTACATTTCTGGGATGGGATTGAAAATAGTTTAGATTTAGCATGAGTGGCTGGATGGATGTTAATGAATATAGAAAAAATTAAGATAGATGAATTGGTTCAGTTTATTTCATGTGTAAGTTACCCATGGGACACCCACCAACAAGGCAGTCTGGAGGCCATGTAGAGCTTAGGGTTAAGATTCATTTATCAGGGGTTACCACTCCTGGATCCCAAACTCTGTCATTTTCTAGCTCTGGGATCTGGAAAGTCATTTCATTTTGGTGTTCTTTGGCCTGCAGCTGCACCAAAATAAGGAGGGTGGTAATGCCTACTTTGTATGACACTGTACAGATTAAATAAGAAAATACATGTGAAGTGCATAAACAAGGCCAAGGATACAGTAAGACCTTCAAAAATTATAGCTTTTCTTTTCACATTTGGGTCAAGCATTTGGGAGAAATCCCTAGACTCAAAGCGGGAGATCTGCAGACATACGCATATGGTGTGGGTTGAATTGTGGCCCCACAAAAAGGTACACTGAAGCCTTAACTCCTAGTGCTTGAGGACATGACTTCACTTGGAAATAGAGTATTTTTAGAGTGCATCAAGTCAAGATGAGGTCATGAGGGTGCATCTAATAAAATGAGTGGCGTCCTTATAAAAAGGGAAACTTTGGACACAGATACACACAAAGGGAGAAGGTCTTCTAATAATGGAGGCAGAGATTGAACTGGTGCAGTTGTAGGCCAAGGAGTGCCAAGGATGGCTGACCACCACCAGAAGGGAGAGGAGGCAAGGGAAGGATTCTACCCACAGCCCCGGAAGGATCAGGGCTCCGCTGAAGCTTGCTTTCAGATTGCTGGCCTCCACAAGCCTCAGACAACCTATTTCTGTTGTTTTAAGTCATTTAGCTTGTGGTATGCAGTTACAGCCATGCTTGGAAACTAATATGGTATGCGTGTTATAACACGACATGAGTGTAGACAGGAAGTCCAGGGACATCGATGGAGTGAGGACCACGGGCAAAACTCTGAGGACACCAACATCTAAAGAGGTGCAAAGGGAAGCCAAGAGGGGAGAAACTTTAAAGTGGGACAGGTCATTGCATCTAAGACATCATGAGCATAAGCTGTGTTGTCATGGTATAACCAAGGAGATGCACCAGGGGGAAGAAATGAAGGAAAACAAAATCCAAAACCTAGATAATCCACTCTAGAAGAGTTGAGAATGACTCCATCTAGTGAAATAGTTTGGTATGTCAGAATGTCAAAAGTATGTTTAGAGCCCAGCAAAAATAATTAATCATGTATTTTTTGGATAGAATACTTAAAGAAATTGTTGAATCTCAAGCAGGCTGAGGACAGGCATATTTTCTTGCAGTGTCTGGCTCTTTGTAGGGTATTGCATGGCTAATATGTACAATTAATTTTTTGACAGTTGATTAAGTAATAAATGCATGAAACAGAGCATCGCATGAGCTTGGTTGACCATATGCACTGGAAATAGGGAAGTTTTCAAGTAAATAGGTAAAATATATGCTGAGAAGACTCTTGGTCCTAGTAAAATGTTTAAAAGGAACTTAAGGCATCCCTCTTGCAGAGCCTCTGGAAATGTAGCATGGAGTCTGACACGCTTTGATATGTCTAGCTGTGGGAAGAAATTTAGTGAGTTCCTTAGTGACTCAAAACAAGAGAGGAGGTGAGAACAGAGTAATCCCCCCTCCTGTTGTCACTTCCTTGTCAGAGGTGGCATGGTTGCGGGGGGGGGGGATACCAGTGTCTGTAATACACAGATTTGGGTCTTAAAGGGGAAAGAGATGAGGTCTTGATCTTGCACAAAGCATGGAGTTGGACCTGACCTCTTCCTATGCACACATGCACATAACTGAGTTTCTTACAGCAACCCCAGGCTGAGAAATTAAGCATCGCAAAGTGGTCATGGGCTGAGGACAACCTCAGACACCTGGTAGAAGGACATAGTAGATCTTTCTGGATAGACTGGTCTTCAGTCTAAACTTTATACAGAGTTCCTGCATATAAAGGTTCCCTGAAGATGACTCTGTAACTCCAAATTACAAAAACAGGAAGAAACAATCTACCTAGATCAAGATTCAGCAGAAACAACAGAAAACATGATTAAGCCCTTGAGAGTGTTAGATAATTGAAGCATGGGATTGAGAATATAAGGTAGGTAGATTTAAAAGTGGTTAAACACACAACAGAAGGAACCAGAAAGAGATAAGCAAGACATTATGGAAAAGAACAGATAATTTTGAAGAAGAAGCAGGAGAACTCCTAGAACTACAGAAAAAGATGTAAAAGTATCAGAAACTCAATAGATGGGTTAAACAGATGATTTGAAAAAGCTGAAGAGTGAATTAAGGAAAGTAGACTTGGAATTGTTTTCAGGGTGCAGGACAGTGACAAAGAGATGGAATATGAGTGAAGGTCAAGGGCAGGGAAGGGGCTCGTGGTAATGTGCCATGTAGATCTAATAGAAGTTCCAGAAAGGAGGGAATCAAGAGAATGGGCAAGAAGAAATATTCAAAGAGATAAAATCCGGCTTTTCAAAATTGATGAACAAGACCATTTTCCAAATACGGAAAGCATCAGACAGAGAAAGAAAAAATAAGATTAAGTCCATAGTAATCACATTCTGGCAAGACCACAGAACACTAAAGACAAAGTACTTAAGAACCAGGAAAGAAAAAAGACTATCTAGAAACAATGACATTTATAGGGACAGTAAGCTTTTCAGCAATGACATGGAACACTGAAGGCACGAGAAGAAAATCTTCAGTGAGCTTGAAGAAACTGACATGATTCTAGCTCTCTTCTGGGCTCTTGACTTTTTTTTTTTTCCTTGCCACAGACTCATTCAGTTGCTTGGTGAAACCAATGTGTCCTTTAAAATAAACTTCAGGGGGATGTGATGAAAAACTTCATTATGAGTGCATTGTAATCCATTCTGTAAATTGTGGGGGAAGTAGATGCTTTCAAACAAAAGGTCAGAGTTTGTTGCTAACAGACCTTCACTTCAGGAAACCACAAAAGATTTAATAAGCAAAGAAAATGGATCCTAGAAGAAAGGAGTGAGATAAGAAGGAAATGGGAGCAATGAAATTTGTTGATAATAAGAACAGATCTCAAGAGAAATGGCTAGAGTAAGAACCACAGCCTCCTAAGTAGGGAACATAACAGTAGGGTAAAAAAAAAAAAAAAAAAAAAGTTGGATAATATCGTATAAGATGAAGGATGGGTGATGAGCTCTCAAGACTTCCAAATTCCTTGCTTTCTTTGGGAAAAGGATATATTTGGTGATTAAATTTGGATTTTGTTTAAAGATTAACAAGTAAAGAAATAGATCTAGAATGACAAATAGCCAAACCAGTAAAGAAAGGAAAAAAAGAAATGAAGAAAAAGAGATCGATTTAGTAAGACACTTGGAAAGAAAATACAAAGCAAGGCAAATAGAACACAACAAGGTGGCAGAAATCAGATAGATGAGTAACAATACATGTAAGTAGGCCAAAGTTGTGGTTAAAGACAGAGCGGTAGACTAGATAAAAAAAAAAAATACTCGAAAGTCAATTAAGCACAGTTCACAAAAACTGTAAAGAATGACAGCAAACAGGGCACCTGGGTGGCTCAGTGGGTTAAGCCTCTGCCTTCGGCTCAGGTCATGATCTCAGGGTCCTGGGATTGAACCCCACATCGGGCTCTCTGCTCAGCAGAGAGCCTGCTTCCCTCTCTCTCTCTGCCTGCCTGTCTACTGTGATCTCTCTCTGTCAAATAAATACATAAAATCTTTGGAAAAAAAAAAAAAAGAATGCCAGCAAACAGATGGAATAAGATGTACTCGTCAAATTCTAATCAAAACAAACCTGACAACAGTGGAAAGAGAAATCAGGAAGCACTATTGGAGGTAACTGAGGGTTAATACACAATAAAAAAGGTTCCATTCATGAAAACCATATGACGGTGATGAATTTGTATGTACATAATAACATAGCCTCAAAATACATAAAGGATTGTAAGGAGAAAAAGGCAAACCCACTTCAGGTGAGAGATTTCAATTTGCCTTTCTCAGCAGTTGATAGATCAATGACCTGAAAATCAGGTATATGTCGCCAATCTTGACCCTATGGTTATTGGTAGAAACCTGCACCTGACAGAGGATATACCCTCTTATGAAACTCTCAAGGGGCATTTGCAGAAACTGACCAAACAGTAGGCCACCAAAAAAAGAACAACCAGAATAAAAGAAAATCAGTCTTGTATGGACCTCATTCACTAATTCACCATTTCCAAAAAATTAGAAATCAGTCACTATCCAAATGATAACTGAACCTCATCTATAAATTAGGAATTAAAAGGTTCAGAAAAAGCCTTGAGTATAGGCTTTTTGAGTTCAGATTTCAGTTTGTGGTCAAGGGAAGCCCAAAGTGAAGCCAGTTCTCTCTGCTGAACCTGCTTTGTAAATGTGAAGTCTTTCCCTGCAGGGAGACAAAATGTTAAATCTTATTTTTGCAGGCTTTTGAGTGTCTTGGATAGCAGATTGGCAGACTTGCCCAGGGCCTGGTTTTATAAACAAAGACATCATAGGGTTGTGATATGGCTTAGAGGTACATTTTCTACTGGTATTTTTTTCTTAAACAAGGGTGATTTTTTGATCTGGAAGACAATATTTTACGGGGATACTGTTCAAGAAAAGTGGCACTTGGGCTGATATTCTGACCGGTTTGACTCTTGATTAACCTGACTTTAATTCATTACTCTGGGGTGGGGGGAGTCTCTGAAACAGGATGTTTGCCTGCATGAAGTATTCTGTTTCGTGAAGATTCCTTATGTCTTTGGCAATGCAATGACCTTTTGCCTGATTTAAATATCTACTTAATACTTTCCTGGCAGCAGTGGGATGCTACTAGGTCAGAAAACAGTTTCAGGGAAATGTAAAAATAATTCCAACCCTCCACCCGTGCGCGGCCTGCCACCCCCACCCCCAATGGTAATTTCAACAGTGCCACTCTTGAAGTCTCATCTTTGCTTTTATTATTTTTCTTTTCATTTCAACTTTATTGAAATAACCTTCATAAAACTTGTGGCTATTAACCATGGAATCAAAGATACAAATAAGAGGCTTCAGAGACAGCTGACTTCTTTTTCCCTTTTCCCTTGGACTTCAGGGGTTTACCATTTTGATGTCCATGAAATGTGGACTGATGACACAGCTGTTTTCCAAACAATTGGCCTGGAGGTTGAAAACAAAACAACTTATCTTCAGCAGTTTGTGATTCATCTGACAGAAGCACCTCCAAAAGCTTCTCAAAAATAAAGCGTAAATCAGACTTTTGTGTTTAGAGGAAGAGGCTGGCCCTGCGATAGGAGATTGTTTATTTCATCTCCACGGACTTTGCTGTGTGAGATCCACTGTGTGGACGCATTATTTCTTGGCGATGTTATGGTTGGCAGAGTGCTTTCACATACATTATCTCATTTACTCTTCTATTCCCCTAACATTTTACTTAATTACCCCCAGAAAAAGAAAACAAGTTCCAGGAAGGTTAAGGTTTACATCTAGTAAATGGTTGAATCAGAACCCAAATATTGGTATTCTGGCTCCCAATAAAGCCTTTTATTTTACCACCAAGTTTGCTGTGCTTGATGTAATTGTAATTTGATTCCTCAGACATTTTTAGTGACTCTGAAATCTCTGGATCGTAAAGTCCAGGCTTCTTAGCAAGATATTTAAGGCCCCCTTGATGGGACCCCAACTTTCATCTCCATCCTTCTATGTCTGTGTGTTTCCTCTCCAACCCTCTAATCCAGCCACATCTGATTTCTTCCTTCTCCCTCAGCACCACAGGGGTTTCGCGCCTCGGCAGGTATGAAGCTGGTTCCCTGCTGTTTGCCTAAACTAAAGGGCTTCTCCATGCTCCATTCACCCAAATTCTGTCAAATACTTTTCCTTGACGCAGGCTTGACCCGAGCCCTTCCGGTGAAAACTTTACCCTTTTCCTTGGCATCTCTCTCTTTCCTGGCCACCTCTGAATCTCCCATAGTATTTGTGTATACAGTATGTGTATACAGTAAATTCTCAGCAATTCTTACTTGAGTCAAAGGAATCTTAGTCCTTCTCCTATGGGAGTCATTCCTTCGGTCCTTGAAAGCAATCCATCATGAAATCTGGTGACGGGTTCTGAGTCGCACTGCTCTCTGGAGGCTAAAAGTGTGGAATGGCATGCCTTTAACATAGCCAAAGTTGATGCTTGGCTGGGGTTCATTCTGTGGCCCCCTCTCCTCTCTCCTTCCCATGCATAGTTAGGGGTCGGGGAAGGAGGTGAGCTCTGTTGAATCTTGTGGGACCTTGTGAGCCCCTTTCTGTGATGGCAGCATGGGGCAGAAGAAGAAAGCTTTGCTGATATACCATGGGCCATGGAGGAGACTGGAGAGACTCTACTGGGCTCTCTGTGGAGTTGAAGGGAGAGCTGGGACTCAGCTGGGACTCAACACTGACCTGAACTCCACAAAACGCTACCTATGGCTGTGGCATCCGTGCTGGGCCCAGGTACTGGGGATTTGGGGGCTTACTCTGGGCCTGTCATTGGCGCGGCCCCAGAGGGTCATTAGAAGTGCTTAGCTCTCAAGAGCACTGAGGATAGACACCTAAAGGAGGTGGTAAGCAAAAGTGAGGGGATAAGCAGGGGCTAATCCCACAAGCAATGGATGGTGTTTGGGCACAGGCATAGGGTGTTGGTTCAGGAGAGAGCAGGCAGTTGTGTGTGGCTGTAGGATGAGGGGATGGGGAGTGGTTGGGAATGACACCTATGAAGACAGTGGGGTCTGGCAAACTCAGGGTCCTGTGCTTCATGTGGGGGAGATTGGGCTTGTCTCTTGAAAAGTATTCTCTGTTATGACACCTCCAGAGTAGGTCCAGAATAATGGCACCCCATGGACAGGTCAGAAAGGAACATCCTTCTTTACTCTATCATACCTTCTTCACTCTATCATATGGACATCGTTTGTTTTTCATATTCTTTGCTTATAGGATGGGGATCCCTATAGGGTGGGGATGTAGAGATCCATTCCCAAAAAGATAACTGGAGTAACACAACTTCAAGTAACTTTATTCTTTTCAAATGAAGCAATCCCCATTAATAAACCATATAAGAAAGTGAGATTAAAATTTTATACCCTTGAAAATTTTATAAAAACACTTTAATATATATATATAATTTAAATTTAATTAGCCAACATATAGTACATCATTAGTTTCAGAAGTAGTGTTCAATAATTTTTCAGTTGTGTATAACACCCAGGGCTCATCACATCTTGTACCCTCTTTATTTGTGTGTGTGTGTGTGTGTGTGTATTTAAACCCTTTGTAAGATCTTGCTTGGATTTTGAAATTGAGCAGAATACATTTTTATAAACAATTTTTAGCCTAAGTACTACATGTTATTGGAGAGAAAAAAAGAAAATACAGTTTAGTGAAAAAGTTTAGTGATAAAGAAAAAAAATCTAAAAATCTCCATCATCTTCTCTCCAAAGGCGACAGCTGACCTCTTATTGCTGGGCCCTCCAAAATTCTTTCCATGGATATATTTACATTTCTTAGCAAAGTTTAATTATGCTTCAGTAATGTTTTCAAACTTTTCAATTTAATCCACTTTGAGCATTTTTCCTATCAATATATTCAGTGGTATAATTTTAGTTTCCAGGTATCACAGGAACATCCCTAAATGTGCCACAACTTAACTAGTTCTCTTTGGTTGGACATTTAGGGTGTTTCCAATGTTATGCTACTATAAACACCCCTACAAAGAACATCCTTGAAAATAAATCATTGCGCACATCCTCTATTATTTCCTTACGATAAATTTCTAGAAGTGGAATTTTTAGTTCAGAAACGATGCACACATTTTTTTGGAAAGACATTTCAAATGTATTGCCGAATTGTTCGTTGGAAAGTGGTAGCAATTTATAGTTATGCCAGCAGTACAGGAGAACGGCTGTTTCACCAACCCAAAGCAAGAATGTTTGTCATAAGAACAATGCAGGTCGAGGAATTGGTCCCTGGGGTCTCGCCCATGAGTCCCTAAAAGGAAAATTGAATGAGCCGTGACAGCCCTGGGCTTAGCAAAGGAAACCAATTAGTAGCACACCAAGGGACCAAAGAGAGATTAGACTTCTTTTTTTGGCTGTCTTCCTAATATGTCATTTTACCATTTTACCATGAAGCCCATGACTTTTGGGAAGATGTTTATATATCATTTTTAGAATATCTAGTTAAACCATTAAGAGAAGAAAATGCATTCCCAGAATGAACTGATTTCTAGGAAGTTGGTACCAGCTCCCCCTCCCCACCAAAAAAATAGTCCTTCTATGTTGTTAAAGGCAAAAACAAAACAAAATCATGAAAGGTTTGGCTAATGGTGGTGGGATTTAAGAAAAATGACCTGGGGAGTATGGCCGACAAGAGGATCTTCTGTCCGAGAGGCCATGACTGTCCTCCACACAGAACCAAGAGGCACGAAGGCTTGAACTGGGGGTCATTAAATATGATCTGTGTCTGTATAATGAGGAATTTTGACAGGCCATGAGAAAAAGAAGAGAGAAGATCTATAAAAACCGTCTGGAGTTTTGACCATTTTATCCCCCAAGGTCAAATCCTGACCCAATGGCAAACAGCCATCTGAACTCAATGGTGAACAAGTTAACCTTCCGTATACACACTCCATTTTAAACAGACTAACAAAGCGTTCCCGTATGTTTGAATTACACAGGAATGCACACACCTTCCTGTCAACAAAAACTGCCATTTCAGATTTTGTAGATGGCACAGAACCAGCACTCTCCTTGGTTTTCAGATTCCATGCACTGATTGCTTGTTGAGAGTGTGAGTGTCACAAAATCGGTGGACATCCCATCCTAACCAGAAAAATTGAACAGGTACATTCACTACACCCCAACAATTCCACATCTAGGTCCTCTCTTCAGGCAAGCACTGCCCCGGTGCTTGCAGGTGGGTCATCTGAGGATCTGATGAAAATGTGGGTCTGGAGTGGCACCTGAGGTTCTGCATTTCAAAGTAGGTCCCAGGTGATGTCGATGCTGCAAGATCCCAGGACCACACTTTGAGCAGTGAGCCCTTGGGGGTGATGGTCTAAACTTGCCTGCACATAAGAATTACCTGGGGAGCTTTTAACAGTTCTGATCTCCCAGGATGAGACCAGGCTCAGCTTTTCCCTCTCCCCGTGATCCCAGTGTAGACTCAGGGTTGTGGACCAATGCAGATGCCTTCACATGTGCATGGGGAGATGGACACTCAGATGTTCCCTGGTCAGTAAATTGGGTCTATGAATGTGAGAGGGCCCAAGAGCTGCTTACCTGATTGAATAGTCCTACATGGATGAACTTGGACACATTTTGAAAATTCAGATATCATTCATGTTAAGTTTAAAAACACAGACAGTACACATAGTTGATGTGGCAACAGTATTCAAATGTACATAGGGATGATGAGTGTATCAAGTTCAGAATGGTGGTTTCTTCTGGAATGTTCAGGAGGGGAAAGCAAGGGGGTGTATTCCATTGGATTTGAAGTTATTTCTTTCAATTAAAATAGATATGAAGCATTAGGGGAGACAGAAAGAGACAGAAGGAAAAAGGAAGAAAGGTAGGGAAGAGGTGAGAACTCTAGCTGTTTCTCACTATTACTGCTATTTACTTTTGCAAACTTGAAATATCTTCCAATGGCACACATGTCCCATTCTTGAGTAGCCTGAAACATCAGTAAGATGAGACAAGGTTCTAAAGCTATTAGTTATGAAGTGGTTTGAAAGGATGACTTATCCCTACACCAAATTCTCACTCATTATGGTCAGAGCATCTTGGCATGCCCAATCTCTAAGGGCCTGTCCAGAAAATGAAGGTCAAGGCTGTCCTTTCACATGTATAACAAATATAGAAAGGAGAAGCAGTCTCTGGAGGTTGCAGCAAGCTGAGAGACCCTGGGGTTTAAACTCTGGGCTCCTACTTCCTGCCTGGGTGTCTCCCTTCTACCAGCATTTGGGGGCCTTAAATATCCCTCCATCCAGAGTGTACGTGTGGGATGCCCCAACTGTATTTCCATCGAGGATTGCCTGCTCTGTCTCCTCAAGGCTGTGCCCTCTGGGGGCACAGATACCCCCAACACATAGCAGTGGAACGTGATGACATTGCCAGCATGGTGTGGGGTGTGAAAGTCCCCCAGCCTGTCCCCTCCCCCTGCAGGTGCCAGGTAGGTGCAAAACCAAATTCTCTGAGGGAAAAGCAAGGAACTGACAGCTCTCTCTTAGAAATACTAGCTCATCGGAGGTGCTGGGGTTTTGGTTTACTTCCACTCTATTTCCAATTTTATGGATTTTTTTCCAGTATTTTGTACAAATACATTTTTTTGTGTGACAGTAAACATTTTCCTGATTTGTGTCTTGAACTTTTTATTTTCATATAAAGATGCCCATGGTTTAATAAGGAAAGAATGTTGCCATATTTTTTTCCATTTTTAAATCAATAAATAAGAGTGAAAAAAATGGAAAAAAATTTAAAAAAAACCTGTCCCCACATTAAACTTTAGATTTTCTGAACTACCAGAGGAGCAATGGTGTGAATAATCCTAGAATTCCAGAACAATTCACTTTAAAGGCAATGATCACTGCGTGTGAGTCAGTTGGTGTTTTTGTTGTCTTTCCCCCATCACCTTCTTTTGACAGGTCACTGAGCTGGGCTGGAGGCCGTTCTTCTGGGACAGTGGGAAAAGGGGCCGTTCTGTAAAGCTGCAGCTGCTGGGGATCCTGCCTGGGAGGTAGCTCTGCCCTAGAAATATGTCTTTGGGAGTTGACCGGTTATGTTCCATCCCCTTCCAGACCCTACGCTGTGGAGTACGGACCATGTCCGGCAGTGGCTGGAGTGGGCAGTGAAAGAATACGGCCTTCCAGATGTTGACATCTTGCTGTTCCAGAACATTGATGGGAAGGAACTGTGCAAGATGACCAAGGACGACTTCCAGAGGCTCACCCCGAGCTACAACGCTGACATCCTTCTCTCGCACCTGCACTACCTCAGAGAGAGTAAGATGGTCCCCGCTTGGGGCCGAGATCACTGGCGTGTTGGTTCTGGCGAGCCTGAGCCGAGAGAGTTCACAACAGTCTGTGGACAGCTTCTTCCTGCCCTCACCCATTCTCATTTAGGGTCTGAGACAACCAACTGCTTATAAGGCCATGATGTAGATGAACGTGGTGAGAAGCAGCCAGTGCTTTTCCCAGAAGCCAAAAATTCACGTTAGCCTTCAGCTCTCTCCACCACAGTCCCCTCCATTGAGCAGATCACGTGGCAAAGGGAACCAAAGCTGTATCTGGTCACACATGATTGAGCCTTCATGGTGCCTCACACTGAAACAAAAACAGAAAGGCTCCTACTGCATGGGAATTACGGGGTTTATCCTCCCTAAAGCTAAACCAAGTCCCCTCCCGATCCCACCCACACACAAAAGGAGGGAAGTTTCCATTTGGGATCATGAGATGTGGCTTCACCTGACAGAATGGGAATGGCATATTGGCGATTGAGGGCATGAATTCACCAAGTTTGCTGCATGCTTTAATTTGTCCGACGTCAAGCATGGTTAGCAGGAGACAGAGGAGGGACAGTAGCGGGGCGGTGTGAACTCTGGTGTGAATGCTTTGCCTGGCATCCTGACCACTTACTCCCTGAATGGAATATGGGCCCATCTAGGGTTTAACACGCTAACCAGCAGCAGGGCCATGGAGAGATTTCCAAGCATCCCCGGATAGGAGGGTGGGAGTGGGGAGGTGTTTTTCTTCCTTCTTTCTTATTTTTTTAAAGGAAGGTAATTCTCTCTCTCTCTCCCTTTTTTTTTTTTTTTCATTTTGATGTTGCTTCTGTTTTGTTTTGTAGCTCCTCTTCCACATTTGACTTCAGATGATGTTGATAAAGCCTTACAAAACTCTCCACGGTTAATGCATGCTAGAAACACAGGTAATGCTGGCCCTGCCCCTAGCCCACAGGCTGCATGCTTTCAAGGTGGCAGGTGGGATGGGCAGCTCATCAGGAAGGCAGAACCCAGAGGATGGTTGAAGGCAGGAGGCTCTTGCGGGAGGTACCAGAGCCTACAGGCAGGGGGCGCCCTCTGGTTTCTGAGCACTGCCCATTCCCTAGGACGATCAAAGGACTTGAGATGTGCAGAATTAGCCTTTAGCCATAACCTTAGCTAAAGTTTGCTGGATTATAATCTGCTGCTATTATTCCCCAAATACGTGCTGTGCTGACTATAGAGACTAAGAGCATGTTCGATATGAAGGGGCCCTTAGTATTCTTTTTTTTTTTCTATTTCCTTTTTTTTTTTCTTTTTTTATTCTTCAAGGAATGTGTTCTAGGACAAGCAGGAGTTTTATTTTTCCCGTTTAGGAAACGTTTTAGGACATTTGACTTGTCTTGACTTTAGTCTTCTTGCACAGACTTCGAAAATTTGCAAAAGGCAGTAGTAGAAAGGCATGCTCATGTGTTACTTTTGGTGAGCTTTTGTTGAAAGGGAAGCTATAATAATTTTGGAGGATATGAAATTAGTGGCTAACCCAATCCCTGCTATTCTATCTCTAACCACAGATTCTGCATTCTCTTTGTGTATTGCCTGAACCTGGTAGACTTTAACAGGATGCTTTGTCCCTGCTAACCTTCCCCTCCCACCCTCCTTATAGTAGAAGCTGGCTTTCTGCAGATGAATGTGCTCCTGGCTGGCCTCCGTTGTCTCCCTCTTGATAGAGAGCAGTGTAGAAGCATGGCCACAGGCTGCTCACCCCACTGTACCAGCCTGTGGGGACCCTCTGCCACAGGGGAGGGGAAAAACCTGCATGTTCTGGCAAGGCGTGGGTCACTGGCTTGTAAGCCAAGAAGCCAGTTCATGGCCAGCCTCATGTGGAAGTACAGCCGTATTCCAACCATTCGCCAGTTCACTTTAAAACGTGTCTTGTGCGTGAGTCTAGGTCTGAGTGTTACAATGAAGTTGCTGCTTAATCTTGGTCCTCAACATTCAGAACATTGTTCTTTTAATGTGAAGTAAGAGAAAAAAATGCTTCGAGTCAGTCTTGTGCTTTTTCAGTGGAGGTTACACACATCAGCCTACTAATGACCTTGTGGCCAGAAATAACAAATAACTTAGACAAAGTAATTTCCTTCTCTTAGGAAACACCTTTGAGCTATACACATTTTCTGATAATTTCGCAGTTGTTTTAAAAAATGCATAACACTGAGGGAAAGTTTCAAGAAGGCTCTGTTTTCCTTACTTTTGTGACTGTGAAACATTGAACAATCGAAGAAAAGGACAACCAATTCCAAAGGGACCGGACTGCAGAAAGAGAATTTTTTTTCTGCTAACGACAGGAGCATTGATTGAGAGAGAGTTGGGGAAACATGCATTTGAATAGAGATGGGGAATCATTTTTAATAAGATCCATATAGTCTTTGACAACATATTTATAATCTTTTGGTATGATTTTCCAAGGACTCTGTCAAATGTTTTGTGGATTTTTTATGCAATTTAAAAATGAAAATATGCACCACAGAATTTTTTTTTAATAAAATGAGATTGTTGGCGGGGAGGAAGACACACAGATGGGCTTCAGCAAGAAGCTGTAAGAGCAAAACATGAGACACTTTATCACAAATGGGGCACAGGACAGCTTGCCACCCACTTCCCTAGTCAGAATCAGTTTTTGCCCCTTGTGCCTGTCCCTTCCTCCCCAAAGTCTGGAACAGCAGGCTCGAGGGGGGTGCCTCCCTTTGGTATCATAGGGCAAAGTCGATTTGGCACAGTTGCTGAGATCAACAACCACAACAACAGACCTTCACATGTTTTGTCTTTCCTTTTGTCTGCAGGGGGTGCAGCTTTTATATTCCCAAATACTTCAGTATATCCTGAAGCCACGCAAAGAATTACAACTAGGCCAGGTACGAAAACCCCCCTGTGTGATCTGTTCCTTGAGAGACATCCCAGGATGGCCCATGAGATCCGTGACCTAAGTCATGTGAGTCAGAGGGAGCGGATCCTGGGTCTTGAAGAGAGTCCTGAGCAGTCTCATTCTTCCTCTGTGGATTAGGAGCCTAAATTCGGTCAGACCCTCTCATTCAAAGATCACACCAAAGGTCCTCGACTGCAGAATTCAAAGCAGATCAGCCCCTTCATGAAGCTACTTTAAAAGACAGATGGGCAAAGATGGTCCCCGGATGCCTGGAGTAAGGAATCCCTCTGCTCTCGGGGTCATGGAAGGACTTCCGTCCTTGGGGGAGCACACGAAGCATGAGGCATCCCCTTAGCACTAGGCATGGATTCCCCGGATGTCACAGGAGCCCGTCCTTCAGGGCAGAAGCATGTAATAGATAAAATTTACATCAGACTCTTACTTTATGTCTTTCCTGAGGATTTCTGTAGATAACTGATTTACATATCGTTCATGAAAAAATAAGTATGATCCAAGGCTTATTAGTGACAAGCACACTGTTACATTCTGGGAGTCAGACTTTAGAAAGCATCCTGTCTTCAGAAAGCTGGGCTCTTTATTCCACAGATGTCCGGGGAGCGCCTCCTGTGTGCTGACCATGGAGGTAGAAAGGACCCAACTCACAGGCTCACATACATGTTTTGCCCAAACTTCTCAATGTTTCAGTAGAGCCACCTAGAGATGGACTCACACACATGAGTATTTAACCCTAAAGGCAACTATCATAGAGCCAGAGACAGACACGCACACATGAGCTGCTTCTAACGGCAGAGACTGTAGGAGCAGCAGGGCTTGAAAATGTACCGCCCATAGATGAAAAAGGATGCTCTCCAGGGAAGGGCCACACGCCAGTGGAGGACTAGATATTTGCAGGTGGACAAGTAGAGGGAGCACGTGCATGGCGTAGACCTCTGTCCCTTCACTGGCATTTGCAATGATAACATGGTGATTCAGGATAGCGGGCTGGTTTTTCCATAGCCGTTCATGGATCTGAGACTCATGTCTTCCTAGACCCAAGCTGTCACCCTTTGACCTCTGGCTCACATCCAGGCTGCACAAGATCCATTTTGAATTCATCCAGGACACTAAGCTTAGCATCACTGTTTCTTTCCAGTGAGAAAGACTGGGGACCAGTGAGCTAAGAAGCATGAGTGAAGAAGCTTCTCAGAGTCTCTCCCACCCCAGCACTGCCCTGTTACCACCTTAGTGCCATCAGGCTGCTAATTATCTTCTTCTTGAACCTCAGAGGAGGGTTTTTTTGCCCTGCTCCTGGGGAACACGGTGGAAAGGCTTGGCCAGAGTGCTTGGTTATCTCTGTCCCAGTAGAGACTTCCCAGGCCATTTCAGTGGGGACAAGACCCAGGGTCTAGAGTGAACTAGACCATGAAGAACCCCACCATTTACCTCTAATAAATGCATCCTTGGGAAAATGGAAGTGTAGGGAAATCACAATGGTTTTGTGAGCATTTAAAAAATATTTCCATCCAAACTTAAAAAAATAAAAGCTTTCCAAAATGGGGGCTCAGGGCTTGTTTGCTTGAAGCTGCCTCATAGGTGCCCCTGACTGAGGTGCAAAATCCAGGGATTGTGAGCTAGTGTTGGAGATTTGTCAAAAGATCACAACATTGGCCAAATCCATTGGTACAGCCCAATGGTCAGAACAGCTAGCTGGTTGCTCATTGCTACAAAGGACAGTGTATCCTTTTCGTATTTTAGGATATAGTAGATTTGGAAGATATGGCCTCCCAGGTATATGGAGAGGAGGAGGCTGGGAGGTGATGGCTGGGACACCCCCCCTGTACTTTGTCACGGGGAGGACAGGCAGCAAAGTCAGATGTACCTTGCATAGCTCTGATAAGGCTCTGCCTTGGAGCCATGATCTGTGACCTGGAAGAGACCACAGCTCCATATCTCCATACCAGTAAAGTATGTTTCTGAGACTCAGTTTCTATCAAAAATATGTCTTGATGACTGCTACTGTGAATGTCAGGGGAGATACACACATATTGGGATATGACTATAAAGAGTTTGAATCAGACCCAACAAGCCAGCACTATTTGCTGAAAGGCAGATTTAGGGGTTTAACCTTGGAGAAGAGAGTGACTTCTCTACTAGGTGGAGGCAGGGCTTGACCTTGAACGAATGCACACATGGATGTTTCACTGTTTTGTTCATGCCTCTCCCTTCTCTTTCCAGGCTTGCTCCTATTTGCTTTGTCCAAATGTTCCTGATTCAAAATGCACCCTCTTTCATGATCCCGTTGTTCAGTTAACATTTAGAGCCTTCTCTCCCCTACTCTTATAAAGTGTTAGCACATAGGTGTATCATTTTACGTTCTAGTTTTCATGGTCATGATTTCATGTTGTTTCATGTTTCTTAAGTTGTGTCAGTTAGAACTACCAGAAGCCCTTTCTCCACCTCCCTTGTAAGTACCCTCCTTCCTTGCTGAACACATGCCTCTTGGAGCCATGGTCCCTTGGGGTCTCAAGTGACATAAAAGAGACAGGTCCAACTTATCAAACCTTGCATCCTGGTTTTTGACCTCATGATGTGTCACCCCACCTGGTATCCTATGGGCAGTTTATAGGAAAGCTCTGGTGTATGCCAACAGGGACATTCTGAAGTCCTGTCTCTCCTCTTCCATCAGCACACAGCCCACATATCATGACATGCATCTAGAATGTGCTCAAAAGAGACTGGAGGGCTGAACCAGCAAATGCAGCCTTGACTTTGACTTTTCATCTGGTGATCTTCAGGGGTTTCTCAGGATCTTAAATGATTGGGCAGTTCGAGTTCACAACTTGGTGAAGTATGGTGTCACCAATCAAGTGGAAAGACAACCCAGCTAATGTACATTCTCCTACATCAGGTGCTTGCAAAGCCTATATCCCAGCTCATGGCTAAAAATGTACTCTGCATTTTCCTGGCTAGACCTACCAGAGCAACCTACACAGCTAGCAGGCAAAGGAATACAAGATGTTCCCAGATCCCCATGTCTTTGATAGAGGATTTTAGAAGCCTGGAGGATGGTCTGGAGGGAAACAAGGAGGGTGACTTAATCACATTAGGGTTGACTCCAAAACTTCCTGCCATTGAATAGGGGTTTATCGACTGGTCCTGGGCAATAGCTGTCTGTCTTTCTGTCTTCTCATTAGCATCTAGATTCATTGACAGCAGGCAGATCTCATCCTTCCATCCCTCCCCCAGCCCAGCTAGGGCCCTTCGGCTCTGCTTTGCAAATGTGGCATGGATCCTGCAGAATGCAGACGAGCTCTCTTGTGGTCCAAGTTCTGGTCCATTAAAAATAAAGTGGGCGGGTGGACGTCCTGAGGGCTAGAGGATGTTCATCTTTAAGCTTGATGAAAACAGAATACAAAACTTGGTGGACTTAACCCTGCAGGAAGGAGAATAGAATATACATGTTTTCTTGATTCAGTGATGCCCAGGGAAGGGAGTGGGTGTGGAGGAACAGAAGCTGATCCCAGCTCCCAAGAGATAATTCAAGGTGCTGGTATGGAGGGACCCAATGCCAGTCGAACTCCATATTTTCAGTTTCATGCTTTTTGATCTGGATCCTGGCATAAAACACACTTCTATGGTAACCCTAAGCTGCTCCTAAACACTTTTTATAAATTTTGGTTTCTAAATACACAGCCTGTTACAGAAAAGATAACAGACCCAATGCCAGAAAGCAACTCTTCTCTGACACGGGACCTTCTGCCAAGTGTATGAGTTAATTACCTCAGAGATCACACAGTTCAAGAGAGATGGAGAACGTGTTGAACCGAATGCCAAAAATTAAATGTAAAATCTGTTCTTAGTAGAAGTTCTGTGTCCTACTGTTAGTAAGGGACACATGGCAAATGCTCGTGGAGTCATAATTTCTCATGCAGCCCAAGAGGAAATCTGCCCAGCACCAGGCATGCTGCGGGGTGGTGTGGTTAGAGGGGTCCCCGCCATGGCCTCCTGTCCCAGTGTGGCTTCATTCAGTCCTGCCCAGTGTCCCCTCCCACAGGAGGGAGGCTCAGTGCCCATAGCGCGTGAGCGGTAGCTGATAAGGAAGCACAGGACCAGAATTTCATGAACGAAAACAAAAGCCTACTTATCTTCCATGGCAATATGTTTATGAACATGTTAATCATCGTTCATATAAACATCACAAATTCTTGGCTAAAAATCAGACTTGGTGTTATTTAGGTCCTGACTTATTTTCAAGAGAGGATGGAACATGGTTATATATCCTAAGAAGGATTTATGAAAAAAGGGTTTCAAAATATTTTTCTCTTGGTAGTTGGGTGTTTGATTTTTTCCAGTCACAATTTCATGAGCACGCTTTTATGTTCGGAGTGGGAGGGATCAGCCTGCTGACATCTGCTGTTCATTCTATTAGCATTCTCTCCGGTAAAAAAGACCCAAAGTAGAGATCTTCGCATGCTACTATTCACTTGTACTGACACACTCAGATCGCAGTTCTGAGATCCCTCTCTGCAGGAATACAGATTCCCGCCTAGAAACAAGTACTAGAAATTGTCTAGAACATGTTTGCTCAAACACATTCAGTGTGTTTCCAGGTCACCTGGGATCTTGTCAAAATGCAGATTCTGATTCAGTAGCTCTGGACTGAGGTTCTGCCTTTCTCCCAAGCTCCCAGATATTGCCAACATTGCTGGCTTGCGGACCACACTTTGAGGTCTAGGATCTAGAACATGTTTCGGTATTGTCTTGCTTTTTCATTAGCTCAGCAGAAGCCCCTTGTCAAGATGTGCCTGTCACCTCCTGAGTTCACCTCAATGCTGTCATAGTAGACTTGACTACATAGTAGACTATATATAGACTTGTCTGTAGTCTCCTTCTGAGACTATTCTGACACTAACACCTGGCTGACCAGTTCTTTTTAGACAAAATGCGACTGGACGAGGGTCTGTGTGCAAAGGGCTCCCAGAGACTCAAGTTGAGATTCAGTTGTAAATTGATAGCGGCTGCAGATTTAATTCCCATGTGCAACCCCAGCACCAGAAAAGTGAGACTCTGAGGAGCTGAGTGGGAAAAGGTTCTGGTCCAAACTGCAAAAATGCCAGCAGAGAAGGAGGGGTGAGCAATAGCAGTTTAAAAAGAAAAAATCATCTTACTCAACCAGCGCTATAGAGGGTAGGATTTCAGAGACCACACTGGTCGAGTTGCTTGTAGCCAGACAGACCAAATAAATTAAGGCAACTCTGGGTTGAATTTCACGTTGCATTTCAGTGGTATTCTCTTTGGGATCTGAAAATAAGGAGAGACGCATCTTTAGCAACATAGTCAAACTTTTTGAAGATGGACCCACCAGATTACCAATCTAAAATAGGGTCAACTCATCTGTTTAAAGAGAGGCTTTAAACTCACTGACTTGCCCTGCCCTCTGAGTGAGATTTTGTAGCAATATCCAGGTGTGCTGAAGTATCTGGCTGTGGCTTTCAGTTGGCTCAAAATGACACATGGCATTGAACTGAGTCCCCATCAATCCAAGAAGACATAGTTCTGAAGTGGATCTGTAATGGGATTTTGTGTAGAAATCACTTGATGTATGCACAGTTAGTAAGAATATGCATGTAATGTTCTGGAGTATATTTTCAAAAGAACCTTGAAATGACTTAAAATCTTCATAATCATTAATAGAACTTTGCTGAGGTTGCAGAAGTATAGTTAAATTTGCATTGCGAAGTGCAATGATGATTTACAAGACAAATGATAATGCATTGGAAATACAAAGAAATTACTGGCTTATGCTTCAGCTTGTTGTTGTTGTTTTTAACATTTAGTTATTTATTTGAGAGAGAGAGAGAGAGAGAGAGCGCATGAGCGGAGTAAGGGGCAGACAGAGAAGCGGACTCCCCACTGAGCAGGGAGCCCAATGCAGGGCTCCATCCCAGGATCCTGGGATCATGACCTGAGCCAATGACAGACACTCAACTGACTGAGCCACCCAGGCGCCCCTAGGCTTCAGCTCCTATGCTCATTGTTAACATGCAGTATTATTTGTCTTGTGATTGATTTCATGCAGTTCTTTTAGAGAAATTCTAATTTCATTTAGAGAAAGAAAAAAAGTAGATATTTACATAGAAAAAGAACAGGACACTTAAGACTGATCTAATATAACTGGGTGAGATTATTAAAAAGAAAATGAGGGGTCACTGAGAGAGGCAGCTGGCCAATAAGAGGATAAGTGGGCATGCTCATTTCCTGGCAAGAAGAAGAGAAAGCAACATGAGTGTGGTTTGGTGGACTTAGGGGCAGGCCTCGAGCAAGAATTGGTGGACTTACAAATTTGTGAGCACGGCTCTGGATGAGTCATGAAGATAACAAAGGGGTGAATTTAGGTCAGTCGTAGGTAGAAGCAGGTCCAAGTAGATTGTGAGAAACTCAATATGGTCTTGAGCTATGATGATTGTAGGAAGTTTCCTTGGAAGACTCAGCAAACTGCAAGAATCTGTCAGAGTTGTCAGATCAGTGGGTGAAAATGTTAGATCAATAGAGTAAACAAAATGATAATTTCTAAGCAAAACCCAAACCTAATGGAATGCAGGTTTGGTATTTCTATGGATTACTGGATTTCCATCCACAGTATTTATTCTAATAAACACAAAAATTATGACAATCACAAAAAACACAGAATATATCTATTATAAATTACATTGATCTTTTAGTTGATTTATTTGTCTTTGCAGATTTACCTTATGACCCACCCAGGAGATCAGCCTGGACTAGTCATGGCCACCCCACCCCCCAGTCGAAAGGTACAGTGTTGGCCCAGCTGCTTGAGTCTGCATGCCACAAGGCAGTAGATAACCATTGATGGAACACATAACAATTTCTGCAGCGAATCTATGCTTTTTCAATGCATAGAGTGTTTGTTCCATTGGCAACAAAGTGCAACTGATCTTTAAATGCAATGATTCTTTCTCTACTGGGGTTATGCCTACTTCCATACTTCCATAACAAAAAGAAACAAATGATGTAATGTATTTCAACAAGGACAAAGGCAAGTCTCATGAGATGTCTGGGCACAGATTAAATACTGGGTGATTTCCTCATCTTGGCCATTTTTGAAAGTATCTGTAACTTTATTTTCCTGGTGATTTCCCCTTTTCTGTTTCGTTTAGACTATAATTCATTTTAATCTGTTTCTCAAATTCTTTTTCTTTTCTAGTTTTGGAAACAGTGTTGTATAAATAATTTTTTTAAAATAATTTAAAGTGCCCCCCCTTTTTTTGCTACAATTTCTACATTTGGTTTCATTAGAAAGGAAATTTCTTGCCATTAAATGCGACTTAGTATAACAGTAAGACGACATGTTAATAACTAAGATAATTGTTGGAATGGTGCTATAACACCATCAAAGACTAATGGTTCAAACAGAAGTTACAGCTACTCTGTCCTTTGTTTTTGGATTTTCAGCTGCTCAGCCGTCTCCTTCCGCAGTGCCCAAGACTGAAGACCAGCGTCCTCAGCTAGGTATGTTTCCACATCTTGTTGGCCATCAAAAAAGTAGATTTAGTGCGCATATTTCTAAAATGTGTCACTTCCTAAATGAAATTAATGAGATTTTATCTTCTTTATCATGGCTCCATATATAAAATGTGGACCAAATCATCGGTCTATTCAATGGGGACGGCTTGAGATTTTGCTAAAACATTTCCGAAGTCTATGCAGTGAATATGGACAAAACATTCTGTTGCACGCAGGCTGTTTCTTTGTGACAGATGAGTTCTCATTTCACCTTCAGGCCATGTGCTGCATGCCGGCATTCTGCCAGGTCCAATGTGAAGGGCATTGGAGGGTGGATATTGCCAGTATGCCAAGCAATAATGGACAGCATAGCGCCAGGGCCAAGTGGGGACATATCTCGTTTGCCCAATTTCTGTCCAGGGACTTAGAGAGAGCTGGGTGTTGGGAACCCTGAGCCAAACCTGCACTTGGTGGCCAGCTAAGAGGCCTTTAGCAAGAAATTTCTCTCAGGTTCCATGTGACATCTTACTCAATATAGGAAGTGGTTCTCGGTGACTTTGGTGTATGTGGGGGTGGGGTGGGGTGGGTACATTCAACTCTGAAATCTGGAAACAAGTGGGTTAGCATTATGTCTGCAGCGGCATGATACCGAGTCATGATGCGGTCTTTGGTCTTTGAGATTTGACTACTTCTTCTTTTTTTTTGTTTTTGTTTTGTTTTTTTCTGTAGATCCTTATCAGATTCTTGGACCAACAAGTAGCCGCCTTGCAAACCCAGGTGAGATCATGCTGGCGGTTTTGCTCCTAACAAAGTTACCCTTTTTGGCTGTGGCTGTTTTGTAAGATTAACTTGTATTGGTGAGAAATCCCCTCACCTGAACAAAGTTGAGTTTAGATCTCATTGGATTATTTACCTAAGTGGGAAAAAAATGGATCATATTAGGAATTAAGACATTAGCTTCAGCAAAGAGCAGTATCAGCTAACGTAAGCTGTATCACCTCCCTTGGGTCTCCGACAACAGACATTTATTGCCTCACAGGCTGAAGGCCAGACATCCAAAGTCCAAGTGTCAAGTGTCAAGTGAGGGCCGTGAAGAATGATCTGCTGCAGATCTCTCTCCTTGGCTTGTAGATAGCTGTCTTCTCTGTGTGTCTCTTTACCTGTCTTCCCTGAGCGTGTGTGTCTGTCTGTGTCCAAATTTCCCTTTATAAGGACCCCAGTCATATTGGATTAGAACCTACCTTGATGTTACTTCCACTTGGTCACCTCTACAAAGACCCTATTGCCAAATAAGGTCACATTCTGAGATCCTGGGATTAGGATTCCAACACAGGCATTTTGGGGGGACACAACGGAACCCATCGCACAAACCAATTAAGTAATATCTTGAAGAGGAGAACCTTAATTTCCACTGTAAGGCCTCAGATCTAGGATCATCGTCAATGAACTGTCTGATTTTGAACTTAGAGGCTAGAAGAAAGTGCGCGTTCTTAACTGGCCCCCGTGTGACCCGTACCTTGCCAAGGATCGTCACCTGTCATCACATTTCAGTGCCCACCAAACTGTTTTATTTGTTTGTACTCAGCTTAAAGCCAGCTGTGCTGGCCTCAGCTTCAGGAATTCACGGCATCAGCTTAGCGTTCTCAACAGCACATGCAGATACCAGGACGACACAGGTGTATTGCAAGGACAAGCTGGAATGTATATTTCCTAAACATTACATTGTTTAGGCCAAAATCGGATTGGAAATGGAAAAGTCCAGATTCAATCAGCATGCATCCCTGCAAGGGGATCCATATATTTTTTTAAGCACATGAAATATCATCATTATTGAGTGTCTGAAGCTTTGACATTCGGTTTTAGGTAATGTTCACTAGTTCAGCAAATACGTTTAGGCATTTGAACTAAGGGACTGTTTCATTTCCTACTCCACCCTGGGAACCGGATCAGGCACTTGATAATTATTTGTTGAATAAATGAATGTGGGGAATAAGGAGACACTGTCCTTGACCCTCACGGACCTGACATTCTGGTGGAGAAATGAACACAGGTGGTTACAACCTCTGTCCACGGAGCCACGGGCTCTGTTCCCTTCAGCGAGCATCCAACTGGTGGCCAAGGCTCCTGGGTCTCTGGTGCCCCCTCATCCCTGTGCTCACGTATGACAGCTCCATAACTGTTCAACTAAAAATGATTACCATGTTTTGAGATGACTATTATCAGCCGTGCTTTAGGAAGACTGATCTGGCCACGGTGTTCAGGATAGATTAGAACGAGGAAAGGAACAGAAGCAGAAGCACTCTGGGGACGTTAATGGAATCATGTGAAATAACAAATACCCCCCCACCCTGCGTAATGCCCAGGCAGGCTCTCATGTTGCTGGGGCTGCCACGTGGCAGCCCAGACAGGGTATTGTGTACCTTCTGCAGGAGAGGACTCAGAGATCCAGCAACATTAGGTAACTTTCCCGGAGTCACACAGCCAGTAAGAAGGGAGGTGGAATTTGAGCCTTGACTGTCACCCAAGTCTGGTTTTATTTTCTCGTCCTATGCCGCCCCTGAGTAAGCACGAGGGAGGAAGGAGGGCTTGGAGAATGGAGGCCAAGAGAATAGAAAGGAAGGATTTCCATTTAGTTCTACGACAGTCCCAGTTCAGACACTGGGAAAACGTCTCGGTGCCTGGCAGGTGGGCAGGTGGGCAGGTCTGCACTGGGGGCGAAGACCGCACTTTGTGTCACAAAACCATCCTCCCTGGGCCTGGGGAAGGCGCCAACATCCCCACTCAGGGATGGAGGATGAAGATTTCTTTTGCCCCGTTTATAATGAATTAGGCCTCCTCTCCATCTCTTCTTGGGCTGCACGTCAGTTGTGTTCATGTGGCCTTCTGACTCCAAACCCGGAATGTCTTTTATCTTCCTGTGAATGAGAATGCCTCTTCCTGTTTGATTCTATTTTCCCATTCTCTAATAAATAAATCCTTCATCACTTAAAATTGCTGCCTTTGCTCTTTGTACAGTGCAAGCTCTACTTAATCATTTTAAATGGAAAGGTGACATCATCGTGCATATGTGGGCAGGATAATGAGAGCATCCCAGTGTCTCTTTCCCAGATATTCATTTGATGTGCATTTGATGGGCTGTATTTCTCCTGCTGAGAGGTGTGTCCCTGCAGAATTATGTGATGGGTCATGTATAAGCCACACAGCAGCTTTCTGTCCCATTAGAACGGCTGCACATGTAAGGTGGCTTCTCTAATGAACTGACGTTGACTTTTCTGTGAACGTGCTTTCTCGGGTGGCTCCCTTGATGCTAACAGGATACCCTTCAGTGGTGGGCATGAAGTGTATCCAGCGTCACGTGCACCTGGACACCGGTGTTAGGGATGTTTTTGCCATCTGTTTGGAGATGGGAGTCTTCCATTGGGGACTTCCCAAGCTGTGGGCCCAGGGAAGGGACAACCTGGAGAGGGGTAAGGAGTGTGGAGATGTGTGCGGAAAGCAGGGCCTGAAAGCAATGGTTTGTGCCATGATTTGGCATGTAGGCTTGGAGTCTGGGTTCCAACCCCTGCTGACCTTGGGCGGGATAAGTCACTGTACCTTTCTAGGCTCTAATGTCCTCACCTCCACAGTGGGATCTTGATTTTAGGGGGGGGGATTAAAAAGACATATAAATATAAAATGTTCAGGACGGTGCCTGGTGCATAGTAGGCTTTCAGTGACCATCAGCCAGCCCTGAAAATACTGTTTGCTGTTCTTCGTGGCTGAAGGGGGCCAGGGGCGGGGCGCAGTGTGCAGGGAAATGTGTGCACAAGTGGGGGGGGGGCACTTGGCTTCCTTTTGTCATCTTATAGCTCTAGGCAAGGTGTGTGTCTCTCTTTAAACTCTTGATTTTCAGCTCAAACATTCATGTACTGAATATATCCTTATTGTGACCCAGCGAGATAGTACCATTACCATCACCCCCATTTTACAGAGGAGGGCACTGAAGCATGGAGAGCTGGGTGAGTTGCCCAAGGTCCGGTATGTGCCAGTGCCAGGAGTCCTGAGAGCCAGTGATGATTCCAAAGTGGTGCTTGCAGCCACCGTACTGCCCTGTCCTCTACCAAGTCCTGCCGGAGCCACACAGAGCCTGGGGCAAAGCTTTCCCCCTGGGACGCACCTGCTGCCTGAAGCCTAACATGGTGGAGGGGCCAGGCTGTGCACAAGGGTTTCTTTGCAGCATAGCCTGCTGCAGTAGAAAGTGGCCCCAAAGGGCTGCCACCATGTGCTCATTGGGTCCCCCTCTGCTCTGCCCCTCCATCAGGTGGTGGTCGTGGTGCCCCGCTCTGGGGACACCTCTCCTACCGGACCCACAGCTGCTGTGTCATTCCCAGCTCTGCTTTTCTCTGTGCTTTGTAAGCCTTTTAGATATTTTGCCCTTTTCTGCTCAGTCAACCTTCTTTGCTACTGTTATTTTTCTTTTTTCCTTTAATTGCATTTAGAGACCACTTTCCTTCTAGAAATTAAAGGATTGCCTTTCATTCATTCTATTTCAGGCTGCACCCCTCCCCCTTTCATCCCACTGGGCTCTCCTGTGGGTGGACAGCCGAGAGGTCTTTGTTTTTCCCACCGGTCCTGGCTATTTGGTTAATTACCCTAGACAAAACCAAGGCTGTTACCAAGACAGGGCAAGAAAACAGATGTAAAGCGTTTTCCAGAAGGAAGGTGATGGACCAGGGGGGAGGTGGCTGCTGGGGGGCAGACCCCAAATGTAAGAGCTTCTCTTTCACTTTCTGTCTTGGCCAGTGAGCAACCCAGACCCCTCTAAGGCTTCCTAAACCTTAGGTATCCTTGTTTTGGGTTCCCTGTTGTGTGTTCTAAAATGCACCTTTATCGTGCATCAAATGTTACTGTTTTAATTGCTCTGAAATTTGTGGCCACAAGTTAACCTCCCACGGGCTGAGTTCTCAGCAGCCACGTGCATCCTTGACAGTCCTTTCACAGTGACAAAACCTGCCCTTTACTGGGAATACAGTGGATTTTGTTATGAATATTAAATTTAACAATGAATGAGCTTGATGTTGTGTTGCACTTTGTAACATTTACTTAAACAGGAATTGGTTTTCCATTTTTGCTTTTGTGCTCGGGTTTGGAAGCTGATGAATTTTGTTTATAGATCTCTGACTGCCATAGACCCTTGAAATGCTCAGAGGCCTGAGCCCTGTGTCTTCAAGGCTGTAAAATGGTCTAGTAAGAAATTGCTCATCTTTGAATTTCCAGCCATGAATTTAGGTCCCTGGCTTTCTAGTTCTTCAGGAGCAGGAGAGATAAGAAACCACTCTTGTCCACTGGTTCTCTCCTATACACGTTTACAAAGGAAATGGGCAAGGGACAGATTCTTAAGAGCAATGCCAAGGTTTTAATAAATACCAAGTATTTTTCTGGCTATTTAGGAAGTTCTGTGTATTTATGCAAGATCTGTGGAATTAATCTTTCTGTGGGAGGAGGCTGGCAGTGAATATTTATTTTCAGACAACTCTATGTGTTTATGCTGAAGCATAAGTTGGAATGTTAAATAAAAAAATTTTTAAAAATCCATGTTTTTCCCTATTCCCAGGTCCAATATGGAATTTTTTTCAAGTAGTAATCCTTTGGTTACAATATATATACTAAAACCATATGGTTTTCTCATACCATCCTTTGTGTTTTTTTAAAAAAAATGCATATTAATGAGATGTTGGGGGCAACAGAACTTGATTGGGAACAGTTTGAATATGTGGTTTGGAAAAAGCATAGGCTTCCATTGAGATGAACGACAAGCTGTTAATATATTTCAAATGGGTTGCAAGACTGAAAATGTCAATTTTCCAGAACACATTCAGAAAAGGCTGACCTTTCTCACGATGCTATTGTATGGATGAATTCACAAACATATCCATTTCCATGTAGTCAATGTGGAAACAAGAATTTACGAGTTGGACAGCTTATATAGGGAGCTAAGGAGGGGAGAGGATTTAGGAAAAAGCAAATTTATAATTGATTTTTGTACAATGTCAGTTCCCTGAAGAGTTTCCAGTTAAAGTTACTTTAATCATTTTATCACATATATTGATATTTACTGAACGTGTAATAAAGAGTAATCTTTTTGGTATAAGCCCAAGGCAGTGCTGTAGCTGGAGTTTGGGTGGAAAGACGTGCCTCTTATTTGCTTGCAAAGCTTCTCAAATCTGTTCAGCACATCTTAGCTTCTTCCCATGCTCAATACTGCTGTCGATATTTACATGCTTCTCTCCTGTGGGGAACCGTAAATCATCTTACAGTGGTATAACATGGTGGCGAAAAGATATGCCTGGATGTCTCTCAGAATTTATTAAAACCTAAAAGCCACATCCACATGTCTCCAATGGGATAAAAAAAAATTCTGGCCATGCCCCTCCACCCCCAAACTATATGAGATCTCAGGTAAAGCTGGAGTCTCATTTGGCCCCCAAAAGGCTCGCAGCCACGCACCGTTCTTCTTCGGGAAACTCTCCTGAACACAACTTGTATCGCAATGTGGGGGCAACACGTGGATTTCCGTTACGATGCAGTTGCCCAAGTACTGGAAATAGGTGATCTGGTTTGAAAAAGAGCCAACCTTTTTCTAAACTTCCTCATTCTGAGTGGGTTAATTCTGTTCTAGGAAAAGTTTTGACAGAATTGCTTTCTGGGTGCCAGCAAAATGTTATGTTAGAAATAACGGTGTTTACTTCCATTCTCTAGGTTTTTCCATAAACTTTTAGAAGTTCATTTCCTAAATCTGACTTTTATTATTTCGCTTGACCTTGCCAATATAAATGGTATTAAGTCATTATTGCCATCGACATAATGGCACTTTCTGCTTCACAAAATAGGAAAAATAAACCCTTTCACCCCTGAAATGCAAAGTGGACTTGGCTGGTCTTCTAAGGAAGTCAGAAATGGATGGGACCAACGTAAAATTGGCCCCATAGGAATTCTTTCCATTCCAGAAAGGACTTGGATCTGTGGATCCGCCTGATAGTCACCAAGGATCCTCGCCTTGGGTCAGGTTCCCTAGACACAGAGCTTGGGATAAGGATATACTTGTAGAAGTAATCAGTAAAGCGTGTGTTTCTGGGAGAGAGGCGATGATGAGGTAGAGAGGGCAGGGGTCAGGCTGTGGGGGCTAGTGGCCTTACCCAGAACCTTGCCATGGTCTGATCCCATGGGGAGATCCGGAATATGAGCAGCTCGCACAGTTGGCTCCTCCCTGGGGCAAGGAGATAGGCCTCTCATCCATGGTGTCAGCCCCTCCTTCTGTGGGCTCCCTGGGGTGGGTGAAACAGTTCCTGTTCAGCCAAGGGTCGTTTGCTGGAGAAGAGAGGGGAAGGCTGTGGGATGAGAGCTGGGGCCACCCCCAGCAGCTGAGGGATGGTGCATGGGCGGGTTAAGGTATTTGCGTGGAACACCACTAGCACCCACTTCTGTCACTGAAGAAACAATGCCTTCTGCTCAGAGCCTGTTCTCACGGGTATCCCGTTTCCTTTTCCCACCTCACTAGGGAGTGGACAGATCCAGCTCTGGCAGTTTCTCCTGGAGCTCCTGTCAGACAGCTCAAACTCCAACTGCATCACCTGGGAAGGCACCAATGGGGAATTCAAGATGACCGATCCTGATGAGGTTGCCCGGCGCTGGGGAGAACGGAAGAGCAAACCCAATATGAACTATGATAAACTCAGCCGTGCCCTCCGCTACTACTATGACAAAAATATCATGACCAAAGTCCACGGGAAGCGCTACGCCTACAAGTTTGACTTCCACGGGATCGCCCAGGCCCTACAGCCCCACCCTCCAGAATCATCTCTGTACAAGTACCCCTCGGACCTCCCTTACATGGGCTCCTATCACGCCCACCCTCAGAAGATGAACTTTGTGGCCCCCCACCCTCCGGCCCTCCCTGTGACATCATCCAGTTTCTTTGCCACCCCAAACCCTTACTGGAATTCACCAACTGGAGGTATATACCCCAACACGAGGCTTCCGGCCGGCCATATGCCCTCACATCTGGGCACTTACTACTAGAGCCGGGAGGGAGGCCTTTCCCAACAGCATATGATCACCAAGAAATTGCCACAAACTCTATTGGAGAACGTGAATCAAAAGTGCCTCAAGAGGAGTGAAGTAACTTGAGTGGCGCTGGGGAAGGAAGCCAGGGAAGAGATCCAAAGACTCATGGTGGGAGGGAATTACTAAAGTATTCTACAGGAAGAAAGAGGATGCTACAAATGTAATGTATACAGACATATCATGTGTGGACCAAACCTGTACAGGACATTAAGTAGAAGTATGATGTCACAAGGACAGAGTGCCAAAGAAAGCGTTCTTGAGAAGTGTACAAACTTCCAAGGAGAATTTGGGGTCCTGCTGGTGCCAAGGGGGGATGAGAGTCAAGGGATAGTGGTAACGCAGTCTTGACCTAACACACCAATGAAATGTCATTGTAAGGAAAACTACCTGTATTTAAAAATAGAAACATATCAAAAATAAAAAAGAGAAAGAAAAGAGACTGCGGCCCATGGACCAACGACCACATGGAACTCAGCGACCCTTGCTGTTTTGGAGGGAAATCGGATTCTTTCCATTGGGTGGAGAGCCACCAGCTCTCGCCAACCCCTGAAGACGACCCAAGGCTGCCAGCTTTATCCCGGACAGTATTGTAGGGACTGTGAGCCCGGCGGGGAAGCGGGGCTGAGAACATGCGTGCGGACAGTGAGCGTGTGGGTGTAGATGGAGGGCAGGAGGAGGTGAACAGAAGGGAGTGGAGGAGGAGGAGGCCACGGGGCTGGGAGAGACACTTGTCAAGCAGTAGAGACTGGACTTAGGACAGTACAGAGACTTGGAGAAGCGAGTGGAGGAGACTTGCGGGTTAATTGGTCAGTGTTCTACCAAACGCAGTGTTAAGAGAAGAGTCCCGCGCAGCGGAGGAAGGGGGAAACTGTAGGATTCCCGAAACAAAAATATGCATCTCTCTTTGTTTGTTTGTTTGTTTGTTTGTCAAAAGAAAATTTTAACTGGATTTGTCTGATATTTAAAAGAAACATTCGGGACCTCATCGCAAGGTGGGGGTTCCAGTCCCCACAGGGTCAGGTAAGAGGTGGCCTCCTTGGATGTTGCCATCCGAAACCACCGAGGCATTTGGGTTAGGCAGAGGCTCCGGTTTCCCTGTCGAGTCACGAACGCTGTGCGTTTGTCAGAATGAAGTATACAAGTCAATGTTTTGTTTTTTTTTTCCTTTTTATATAATAATTATATAACTTATGCATTTATACACTACGAGTTGATCTCGGCCAGCCAAAGATACACGACAAAAGAGACAATCAACGATAGAATGTGGCCTTGACTTTTAACTCTGTATGCTTAATGTTTACAATATGAAGTTATTAGTTCTTAGGATGCAGAATGTATGTAATAAAACAAGCTTGGCCTAGCATGGCAAATCAGATTTACGCAGGAGTCTGCATTTGCACTTTTTTTTTTTTAAGTGACTAAAGTTGCCTAATAGAGACGTGTGCTGAACTTTTGGGTTTTGCGTTAGAATTTTATTTTGTCCAGGAACTCATGCAAGTGAGAGCCAAGCAAATAGGGTGTTAGGCGCCCAGACGGAGCTGGCCTCTCCAGGCCCTTCTTGCTCACATTTTCTTATTCCTAGCCTCTCCTGGAGCAGAAGGACCAAAGGTTTCACATTGGAACCTCCATATTTGTGCCCAGAACGGAAAGAGGCCTCTGAAGCCGGGGCTCTGACAGATTCCACATAAATGTCTGGACAGAAAATCTCCCTTAATTCCTTCTGTGATCCTAATACATTTGTTGAAGGGCGAACGAGCCGCGGCTCTCAGTGCAAACTGTATTCTTGTTGGTAAATAAAGTGTCACAGAGAGCCACAATTTCTTGCTCTAAAGAAAGGAGGGATAAGATCTAAATTTGCCATGTGGTCTCCCTTTCAGAGGACCTGGGAGTCGCCTTTGGGAATTCACGGGCCCTGAGCCTGACATGTCACCAGACACGGTGTCTATGATCTCGTGTCGATTTCCCTTCACATCTTCTCTCTTCTTTGTGTCACAGATGCCTCCAACCTTGGCCAAGGTGAAAGCAGTTTGAGCAGGGGATACAAAGCAAGTGAGAGACAGCAACACTGAACAACTTCTTAGCCTGAGTCAGTTTCTGAATTGGCCCATTTCATAGCTGTTTTGGGGCTTGTTTTGCACTTTGTAATCCTTTTGCTATGATTAAATCGAGTTGCCAAACCTCTGTGCTATGGATATTTTGGCAGTGGTCCTTCAAGTCGGTAGGATCTGATTACCAAAGCTTCAGACACTCTGCATTACTTGGATTAAAAGAAGGCCAACCATCAATCATTTTGCAGCAGCTTGGGAAGGGTCCATAAAGTGCCTGTATCTCCTTAGGGAGAAAAAAAAAAAGCATAAAAGCTGGCAGCTGGGGTGACCCAAACCTTTCTAATGGAAAAGATCAGTCATCTTTATTTCGCAATGCAAAGGCAAGGATACCTACAGTCTGCATATAAATACGAGTTTACTGGGATAATCACTCAATTCCACTCCTCCAAGATTATATCATGAGCAAAATAATAAAAAGAAGACCTGATTATCATATTCAAACTTAGCAGATGTTTTCAGTTAGGTTCTCCAACACACCCCTCCCCAACCCAGATTATTAGCAAGCTTTATGGCAAGTGTAAGCCATAGGGATAATTTCAGATAACATGACAATGCTGTGTTCTCCCAAATAATCCTTACATTACATCTCAAAATAACATTAGCTCTCTGCTCCTGTCTTAATCCGACTCCAGAGCACTCTTCAGTTCATATTTGTAATTGAATATGAAACTTTTCTCCCTCTGCTTCTCCCGTCTCTGGGTTTGCCTTCATGGATGGTCCCTGTCCCTGTGCAGTGTCACTTCTCCTGGCGAGATATTTGTCTACTCTTGTCTTCTGTGGTCTCTGGGGCTCTGTCATTAGTGGGATCCTTGCAATAGCCTTTTGGGCACTTGGTGGCCTCTCTGCTCTTCCCATATCTCAGGCAAGACTTCATTTTTGCTCCCACTCTAATGTCTTTGCCAAGTCTCGGAAGGTTGATGGTGAAGAAGTCTGTCAGGACTAATGCATTCGGAAGAGTCATTGCCCATCCCAAGCACCTGTCTGTGTCGCTGCAGCACCTGTCGCCTGGGAACAAGGGCCTGGAGGGGCCTTGCTTTGGATGGGGGCGTGGCAGAGACCCCTGATGCTCTGGAGCTGGGAGGCGATGGCAAAGAGGGAAAACACCGATGTCCCGCAGGCCCCCGAATGGGCCTTTAACTGTGGACACAACATGGCATTTTAAAAAGCCTTGTTTAATTGGTCTCTCATCACCACACCTGATTACGAGCTCTGGGATGGCTACTCAGAGAAAAAAAACCACTTTGGACTACTCAAAGTTACAGCAATTTTTGTTCCTTCTCTTTATCTTACCCTTGGTTTTAAGAATGTGTGAAAATGTTTTTATATCCAATGAGGAAAAGGTTGGATATAGAAGTCAAATATTAAAGGGAACTAGGACCTCTTTATTTATCAGAGAGCTGTGGTTCTCAAAGTGGGGTCCCAGGGCCGGGAGCATCAACTTCACTTGGGAATGTAATAGACATGCAGATTCCCAGGGCCCAGTTCAGACCTCCTGAACCAGAAACTCTGTGGGTAGGGCCCTACCACGTGTTCTGACAAGCCCTTTGGGTGATTCTGATGCATGCTGAGGTCAGAGAACCACTGCAGCAGAGGGAAAGAAAATCTATGTCTCCATGTGCGATGTTCAGTGGGAAATCTCAGTCCTGTACGGGTTTTCTTGTGGCCACATCAAAACCCACCATCAGGGAAGCCAGTTGACTCTGGACGTGTCCTCCTGAGTTATGGGCCCTCTGAGCAGCTCTCCTCCCTACAGTTAATTTGTCCCCATGTTTATCAGTTATCTACTACCCAAGAACACATGACCATGAATCTAGCAGTTGGAAACAATGCACATCTATCATCTCACACTTTCTGTGGGTCAGGGGTCCAGACACAAGGTAACTGGGTCCTTTGCTCATGGTCTCACCAGGCTGAAATCAAGGAGTCAGATAGGACGGCGATCTCATCTGAGGCTGGGGTCCTTTTCCTAGCTCACTGGATGTGGCAGAACTCGGTTCTTGCACTTATAGGACTGCGGTCTCATTTCCTTACTGGCTGTCACTCTCAACTCTTCGAGGCCACTTAGAGTCCTCACGGCATGGCCCTTTCCACAGCAAGGCAGTTGCTTCTTCAAGGCCAGCAGGAGACTCTCTTTCATGTTGAATCTCTTGGACGTTTTTTAAAAGGCTTACCTGATCGGACCAGGTCCACCCAGAATAACCTCCTTTTAAAAATTAACACAAACTTACCCATCATATTCACAGGTCCTGTTCACACTCCAGTAGAGAGGTTTGGGAAGGGTATGTGAAGTTTGTTAAATGTAAGGAAAGCTTAAATTCTTGTATCTTAAAAGAGAAGATCTTATTTAACCCTTTTGTGTTTTAGATTTACTTACACACATAGCCTAGAGCTCAGTTTTAGTTTTAACATTGTGAAAATATTAAAAGAGTCTTGTAACTTTATTCTTTTTTCTCCTGCTGCAAAAATAATTAAACCAATCGTATGAAAAACAAGGGGGGGGGGAAACGGGGATCTTGGGGACCAAATGAGAATTCTGCCTACACACCATGGTTATATGGCCTGTCTTCTAACTTGTTTTAAGTACCTCTGATCAATCAAACCTCCTTAAAACTGCCCAGTAGACCAGCCACACCTCAGTGGCCTTGTATATCTGAAACCATGTGCTCCATGGCTCCCTCTCTCACTGGCATGTGGGCCTCCTTCAGCTTGTCTGATGGTCTTATGATGACCAATCTGAAAAACTTCATGTTGAAACTGTAAGGGCTAATGCTAATTGCTCAACAGTATTTACATAGTTTTTTTTTCTATCTAAAAAGCAACCCAAGTTATTTCTGTATAGAAGGAAACATGCATGCTTTTCTAACTTATACTTTTTATTGTAAACCAATTTTAGAAAGCAAAACAGCTCCATTCATTTTCTCATAGAAGTTTTTCACAAAATATTATTCTGTCAAGGCAAGCCATAATACTATTTGATTCTGATTTGTGCCAGAACATGTTGAATTACAGACTTATGGAGGAAGCAAGTTAAATGTTAGAACTTTATGAAAAAAAGAAAGGAGTTTTTCATGTTCCATAGACATACAACATTTTTCCTGAAGAAAATAATACCAAAATGGTAGTCAAATTTCAACCTGGGAGGACTTCATGAACTGTTTTTGAGATTTTACAAGGTTGTGACTGGCTGAATAAGCATGGCCAAAGAATACTAAAAGGTAACACTCACCTGGGAGGAAGCTTTCATGGACAGATTCCGGGCCTCTGCCCTTGACCTTACTTATCCACACCTTCCTAGGATGAGGACATAGAAGGTACACTGAAGACAAGCCCGATGGGTTATTTGATGAATAGGTTACACAAGGACATTGGGTTATATGACGAATGCAGGATTCCAAATAGCAGGCTGAAGGAACAGGGCAAATTTGACAAACCTGGTGGAACTCAATGATGTTTGGACCTGCACTATGTCAAAAACACCTGGGATCAGAAGCACAAGTGAAAAGAAATGCACAGTTTTGTGGGCATGTAGAATAACCAGCATTTAATGAGCTAAGCACTGGACACCATACGAAGCACTTCAAATGCATTATTTCATGACTCCTTCTAATTGCCCTCGTGATACGAATTAAAAGTAAAGCTTCTGACATCCAGATCTGACAATTTGCTTTGTTTACCCAAGATAAGTGGATGAACTGATACTTGTTCCCGTACTATCTGACTCCTAAACCTCTACGCTTAATCTGTTTTTCCTCACGACTGCCTAAACTTAGGTTGCATTTTTCTAAAATGGAAGGTAAAAGAGGAGTTATTTATTCCATTTTTGAACGATTCCAATATCATTTCTGGACGTAACACTGGGGACACAGGCCAGTTAGAGCAAGTCCAGTGGAGAGAGATGAGGGGAATGAAGGAATGCAAGACCATGCCATGGAGGAATGACTGAAGGCAGGGTTCGGTGGCTCTCATGGAAGCAGGGTTGTATTTATGGTCCATCAATCCAGGACCCAGCATGGTGCATGGCAACATTAGGCTGTCAGTAAATGTCTTCAGCTGTGTGCACGAGTGAACATCCAGAAAAGTAAGGTCTGGACCAAAGCTGGACACCGTGGGGTGCCCACTGCCAGACTCAAGGAAGAGCTCTTTAACAGAGAAGCCGCATCTGGAATGGCCAACCTTGGCCCAGGAGCTCCTGGATGCGGGTGTGCTCGCTAGGGACCACCTGACTATTTACCAGATGTTGAGCAACACTGGGTAAGTGGACCACTTAGCTGTTTAGGACTTTTTCACTCCTATGCAATTCGGGTTCTGCCAATGATTAAATGTCATACATGCATATCCAGAGATCAGGGAAGAGGGGTCTGAGATGCAGGACAGCTTGGTAGCCTCCCTCTGCACACCCTCCCTTCTAAGCGACGAGTACAATCGGGAGTTAGAGTCCTATAGGTGCTAGAACCCTCCCATCACTCGCGACGTGGCTCTGTGTCTTCGGGTTGACTCGAGACCACCCTGCTCAGAGGTGAACACATCCTGTCTGCCGGGGACACAGGGCTGGGCGCAGGGCCAGAGGCGGCCGCTGGTGGCCCCGCTGAGCTCCCCTCCACGTGTCCTCACTGGGAAGGAAGACCGGCCTCCTACAGCACCGTGGTGGGGTTGGTTGGCCACAGCCTGCTCAGCATTAGACATGGCACAGCTACGAGCACGTCAGGCTGTCCCCGGAGGCTCGGCCCAGCTCCGGACGGACGTTTTCGCCTCTCAGCAGGCACTGGAGCCGGCAGCCAAGGCTGGTTGCCTCTTAAGAGCCTAAGGAGGGGTAGGGGCAGAAGTTAAACTGTAAGAAAGAAGTCGGGGTAGAAGCTATGAAGCTATAAAGTCTCCTGGCTAGAAGGCAAGGATCTTCCAATAAATTGGGGGAATGTAGCGATGGGAAGGAAATGAACGGCTTCCTTTAGAGAAGACAAGCCAAGCAAGAAACATCTGCTTCCGGTCAGGGCAGGTCCCGCCTCTTCCTGTGGGAGCCAGCGGAAGAGGCGGGGCAGAGCAAGGGTAGAGAGGGACTCCACTGTCTTGCTGCACCACCAGAAACACGTTTAGTGGAGAATAATTGTTCTGCATTAACAGTGGAACCAGTTTCAGCTTGGTCAGTAGGACAGTTTTCCTTAGAAGAAATCCCTGCTCCCCTTTTTCTTTTTTTTTTTTTTTTAAGTAGACGCCAGGCACCCAACAAGGGGTTTGAACTCAGAACCCTGAGATCAAGATCTAAGGTGAAATTAAGAGCTGGAGGCTTAACCCACCGAGCCCTCCCCGCGCCCCCCGCCAGGCGCCCCTCCTTCTATTTCGTGACGCGACATTGGGTGCGTGTCCGCTTATCCTTTGTGTTCCTCTGGCCCAGCGCGTCTCGAAGTGGGATTATGCAGCAGTCACTGGGTTTTATTTTTTATTTTTATTTTTTGAAGAGTTTATTTATTTATTTGACGAGGAGAGACAGATCACAAGTAGGCAGAGGGGCAGGCAGAAGGGGAGGGGGAGGCAGGCTCCCTGCCGCGCTGAGAGCCAATGCGGGGCTCGATCCCAGGACCCTGAGTCCCGTGACCTCAGCTGAGGACAGAGACTTCACCCACTGAGCCACCCAGGTGCCCCAGTCACTGGGTTTTAAACCATCGCTCTCCAGTCCATGCTTACAGCTAATTGCTTTATTCCAATTAGGAAGAAAACACTGATGCGTTCTATAGCATTCACTCAATTAAAGCTGAGTCCTTGTTAAGATATTTTATTCAATTTCAAATGGCTATAAAGCAGGAGAAGGGGGACTTGAATGCGAGTCTCTGACTCCAGAGCATAGGTGCTGCACTGCTCTACCTCTCAGAGAAAGCTGAATGAAGGGGAAGCCTCATAGGATGGACAGCCGTCCTAGGACAGGCAAACAAATGATGATTCATGCGATGGTAGGAAGGCAGGGGAAGGAGGGAAAAGCTAGTAGGAGAGGAAGACAGGTGGAAGGAGGCTGAACGGTGAATGTGTGACCAACAGTTGTGTGTGTGTTGTCGGGGATGACTCTAGCCAGCAAGAGACTGAGCGGGGATTATCACTGGAGGCTTCATGACAAACCCGCATGAAAGGACCCTGTTCTTCCTATGGAACGTCACACAAATCACATCAATCGGTGATGCAAAATCAAGCCAAATGCGTCCAAGCTACAGAATATTCAGCTTCAGTGGACTGAATATCTTTCCAAGGATTCTTGGAAACTACGTCTTCTGTTAATTGCCTTGAGAAGTCCCTCTCAGGGTGCTCTATCTGTTTACAACTTGGGAGCCCACCAGAATTTTCGCCTTTCTTTGTCTAGTTCTTCAGTCCAGTTCCTACATGCTTCCAACAGTGGACCAGACTTTTTAGGAGTGGTTTGTGGAAAGAATGTTACCATGACTATTAGAGTTCAATATAAACCAATGAGGAGCAAGAATGTCTGCTTTCATTTACTCAACAAGCATGTAATTGGTGTCTTTGGCATCACAGCACTGTGAAAGATACAGAAAAGTCTTAGAGTTCTTGGCCCTGGAGAGATTATAATCTAGAAGGAAAGGAAAAGGTACATGTAAGCCTCTAGTATGAAACTAGGCAATATATGACTGCACATGAGTATTTCAAAAAAGGAGAGGTCGTGCTTCGTGGGCTGATCAAGGAAGGCTTCTTAAAGGAGGTGGTATTTCAGGAGGGGGAGGTGTTTGATGGATACACTGTGTTCTAGGCAAGGAGATTTTCTTTTCTTGAGCAAAAGCATGGGATTAGAAGAAAATTAACCTTCGTGAAAGAAACATGCCAGTCATAGAGAAAATGAAACAGAAATCAAGGACATTTTGATTTATAAAATAATGAAATGTCAAATAGGATCTTCATTCTTGTGCATAATGATGACATCTGAGGTGTGAGACAGGACATCTCTTGAATCTGTGAGGATCACATCTGAAGAGGCGTGATGCTTATGGGTCTGACCTACTATGGTCTATTGTATGAAGGAGGGTTGAGGCACTAGAGAATAAAAAATGGACTCTGCACACATCTTAAAATATAAGTATTCAAATGATAGGCAGTTTGGGAAAACATTTCTAGGACTTTTTTGTTGTTGTTCAAGTGACCCCTATCTTTTCCTTGGACTGAGTTTATATTAACAATTTCTGAAAAATACACAAATATTGAGAGCTTATCTGAAGACTTGAGGTTGGAGTAAGTGAAAGAATATTTGAAGTTATCTCAAATTGTTGTGAGATATGAGAGAAATGTGATAATAGCAATGCAGTTTCCTGGAAGGACCCTCTCTACCTTGGAGATAGAAATTCATTAACTCATTTAAAACAAAGGTCTGACCTACAAGAGAAGATATGAACTTACTTCTAGCAGACTCAAAAGTAAAAGGAACACAAGCCCTGCCTTCATAGACTTCAGAGCCTTATGGAATTCATGTCCTCATTTGATAGTGAAAGAGACTCTAAGAAACTAATACACTTCTTAATGCATGGGGTGGAGTGTCTGGGTGGCTCCGTTGGTTAGGCATCTGATTTCAGCTCACGTTCATGATCTCAGGTTCCTGAATCCAGCTCCATGGGGCTCCCCCCTCATCAGGGAGTATGCTTCTCTTTCCCTGTGCCCCTTGCCCAAGCTCATGTTTGCTCTCTCTGTCAAATAATTAAAAAAAAATCTTAAAAACAAAACCAAAAAAACTTGGGGCAAGAAACAAGTAGAGCCTGACTGAGCTCATCATTGTAATGCTTGCCAGGTGCACTTTCAACCACTCACTGCTGCAAGAACTCAACTCAGAAACATTATGAAGCTGGGTAGCTGCTTATTAGTATATTTACACAGGTGCTGACCTTTGGTGGAATGATGCATACCTATTATTATTATTTACTTAGTACAAGTACCTGATCTTAACTCTCAGCACCTCGTTCTTCCAACACTAGGTCCAGGATGGAGTAGCTGGAGTTGAATTTATGAAGGTTCTTGAGGGAAGAACTATTGAGAACAACATGTAAGAGATAGGAGTGCTAAGACAGGAGGGCGGTTGGGAGGAATTACCCAAAGAATGGGAGATTTTGCTCTGTGGGATTCACAAACAATGGGGAACTGCACCATAATGAATGTTTAGGCCCTGGAAAATGACAGGAATTCAGAGATGTGGCTGAATGGAGCCCCTAGAGAGCTGGAGCCCAGTCCTGGGGCTGGACCATCATGGACCTTGCTTGACACTGAAGCAAGATTCTCTATAGTTTGGGGCAATGAGTGTGCACTGAACGCAAGAAAACTTTCAATTCCAGGACTGAGAAATGGAGGTGCCCATGGTGATGATGACACTCAAGGATTCAAAGTTCTCACCAACTCCTGGTGGAGTCAATTTTGTTTTGATCTTAAAATAATATAGTTTCTTACACTAGATTCATATTCATGTATCAATATACTTATCTCAGTTATTGATAACATATGTGGAAAAAAAAGAATATTTAAGATCAACAAACTTGCTCTAATGAAGTTAAGGAACGGTTCCCAAAAACTGAAGAATAGACTTTGTTTTCAAACACATATGAATCATTTATAAAAATCACCATATTTAGGCTTATTAGGCAAATCTCAGCACATATAAAGGATTAAAATAATAAATTACCTTCTCTGACTCAAAGTAATTATGCTACATGTCCACTAAAAAATTTAAGGAGAAAAATTATAATCAAGAAATATACTAGCATTTTCAAAAAAATATAATGGAAGCTAGAAAATATTTATGACATAATAAAATGAAAATATATATCAAAAATTTGTGGAATGTAGCTAAAGTACCACATAGAAGTTTATAGTCTTTAATATTTACATTGGAATAGAAAAATGGATAAAAATAGTCAACAAGATAGCCATTTTTAAAAGTTAGTACAAGAACAGCAATACAAAAAAAAAAACCAAAAAACAAAAAAGTAGAAAGTGGGATATTATAAACATGAGGGCATGTTTATAATATAAACATTATAAACATTAGGGCATGTAAGAGTGAAGATAAGAGTTATAAATATAGAGAATTAACAACAAAAGTGGTTTTTGGAGAAGATTAATAAAATTGAAAAATGTGTGGTAAAATTGCTTAAGGAAGAGAGAAAATGCAAATTAAGTAATAATTTAAAATGACTAAGGGAGGGGTGCCTGGGTGGTTCAGTGGGTTAAGCGTCTGCCTTCAGCTCAGATCATGATGCTAGGGTCCCGGGATTGAGCCTCACACTGGGTTCCCTGCTCTGGCAGAGAGTCTGCTTCTCCCTCTTCTTCTGCTCCTCTCCTCTGCTCCTGTTCTCTCCTACTCTCTCCTGCTCCCTTGTGCTCTTGCTCTCTCTCAAATAAATAAATAAATAAAATCTTTTAAAAAAATGACTAAGGGAATAGAACTATGGTTGTTAGGGACCTTTAAAAGATGAGAGGGTATTGCAAACCAATTTATGCCTTTTTATTGGAAAATTAGATGGAGTTGACAAATTTTTATAAACAATAAAACAGACCACACATGGCACAAGAAGAAATAGAAAGCCTGAATAGTTTTACAGCCATTAAAAAAAATTGAATTAGTAGTTAAATTCTTCCCACAAAAAACCCTACAAGACGATGGCTTCATCAGTGAAATCAACCACATATTCAAGGTGCAAACAGTTCAAAAATCACTCCCAAAATTATAAGGAATATAAAAAGAAGAAACAATCCTCAATATAATTTTTTTTCTCAATATAATTTTTGATGCACGACCTTGGTACCAAAATCAACAGACAGCACAAAAAAGCCAATCACACTTCTGAATGTAAGGTGCAAAAATATTGAACAAAGTATTAACAACAGAATTCAGCCACATATAACAAATCAATACATTATAACCAAGTAATGCAAAGTCAAGTGATCATTGGAAAAATCAATTAGTGTAATCCCCATATGAGCACACCATAGGAGCAAAATATTATCATCTGATGGATACAGAAAATTATTTAATATAATAAAACGTATAAAAATATAATAAAAGTTCCGGGGCACCTGGATGGCTCAGTGGGTTAAGCTGCTGCCTTCGGCTCAGGTCATGATCTAAGGGTCCTGGGATTGAGCCCTGCATCGGGCTCTCTGCTCAGCAGGGAACCTGCTTCCCGCCCCCTCTCCCTGCCTGCCTCTCTGCCTACTTGTGATCTCTGTCTGTCAAATAAATAAATAAATTTTAAAAATATATAATAAAACTTCCATAAATTATTAACTATTAACAAACTGAGAATACAATGTGACTTCTTTAACCTGATAAAGGGTATCTATAGAAAACATCCAACAAATGTAAAACTTAAAGGTTTAAAATTGAAAACATTTTCTTTGATTTTAAGAACAAGAAAGATGCCTACTATTACCATTTCTATTCAAAATAGTTTTGGTGGTTCTCACTGGAATACTAAGGCAAGAAAAAGAAAAATTTAAGTATTAGAAAGAAAGTAATGACTATTTCATTATTCACAGAAAATATGGCTGTGCATATAGAAAATCCAAATTAATCCTTAGGTTAATTTTTTTGAATTTATAAGAGTTTTAGAAAAGTTGTTGAAATAACAATTCAGTTGAGTTTCTACATGCTAACACATGCACTAGAAAATTAAGCTTAAAATGTATTATTTACAATAGCATAAAGTATGTGATGTCTAAGAATAAATACAATAAAGGTATGCAAGATCTCTATAAAAAATAATAAAACTTCATTGAGAGACTTCAAAGAAGATTTAAAGAAATAAAGGGATGATCATAGAATTGATGATTCAGTGTTATAAAGATGTCTATTTGCAAAATCACCTAGAAATTCACTGCAATTCCTGTCAAAAACTCCCCAAAGTTCACTGTCTTTAATGACATCTTTGAATGAAAAAAAGCTCATAATTTTAATATAGAGAATTTTATTTTCAATATTATATTTCTTTCATATTTTTAATATATTTCTTTTATACTTTGTAGTTTTTGTCATTAAATTATTTTGCACCTCAAGGTCATTAGCATGTTTTCCTGTAATTTCTTTGAGAACTTTTATATTTTGCATTTTAAAGTTTAGTTCTTAACCACATGTTATTGATTTTTACGTGTGGTATTACATGGTGCGCCAATCTATTTTTTCCCTGATGTATGGTTTCCAATTGTTCTAGCTCCATTATTTAAAAGCTCATTTTTTGTGCACTGATCTTCACTAGCATTTCTGATTATATCAGGTATTCATACATGTTGAATTTTTTATGGATTTCTCATCTATTCTATTGGTGGCAGTGAAGACAAACTGCACACTGGGAGAAGGTATTTGTGACCCATATAACCTGTGAAGTACTAGTATCCAGAATGTACAGCCATTATAAATCAATAAGAAAAAAAAAGTAGATATGTAAAAGAATTGAAAATCTTACTTTTCAAGAGTCGAAACATTATGGACAATAAATGTATGGATGGTGTTCAAGCTCATGGTAATTCAGGATATGTAAATTAAAACCAAAATGGTGTCCCTTTACACCCACCATATTGGCAAACATTAAAAACTCCAATGAAAAGCAATAATGGTGATGATGGAAAACAAAGGGAGTGCTCATGCACTGCTAGTAGGAGTGGAGACTGATACAGTCTCCTTGGAAAACACTTGGCATTTTTTTGGCATTCACTGTAGAACAGATGAAGTGTATATCCAAAATTCTGCTAGAGAAATTCCATAGAAAACCAGGAATCTCCCGCAAGCCCACTAAGATACATGAACCATAATATCAATTACAAGCATGCTTGTAATAATCAAAACTGGCTACAACCCAAGGGTCCACCCACATTAGATTAGATAAGACAATTGTGGTATATTTATATAATGGGAATACACAAAATAACTAAAACTCACAAACTTAATATTGAGCCAAAGAAGCAAATAACAGGAAAATCTACACAATATGATTCCGTTTATTTAGATTTCAAAAGCAAGCAAAGACAAACAACATATTATTAAGAGATCATGTAATGGCATTTTAAAAATATGAATAAAAGCAGACTGAACATTTCAAAGTCAAGACAGTGATTACCTGTGAGCAGGAAGAAAGGAGATGGGGTTTTTAAAGACCTGACAGTGGTTTATAAAAAAAAAAGACCTGACAGTGTTTCATTTCCCATTGTGGTGGTGATTTCTTTATTTGCTATGTGTAGTCATTTTAAACACTTATCTGAAAAAAAAAATCCACTCATCTGTACATTCAATTATCTTCCAGTATAAATGTCGTTCAAATGCTATGGCAAAAAGAGGATAAACACAGACTCAGTTCAATTTCACACCCATTAAAAGCTGGCTCCTGTCAGAGCAACATTTAGCAGCCTTGGGGATCATGCTGTATTCTGATTGTTCTCCCAGAGGATGCTGCATTTCCTCTGTGCATTGGCTCAGAGTTTGATTTGCACAATGGGTTTTGGTATTCCCCGGAAGGTTTACTTCCTCTGCCAAATGCTCTCTGTTGGTTAGTTACTGTTGAATGTCTGTGCAGCATTCTGTCTGCCCCTACTATAAGTCCCCTATGATTGTCCTCCCTTCAAGAGACAGAGCTTACTTAATCCCCCACTCTTTGAGTGGAGGATGGACTCAATAGCCTGCTCCTACTAAACAGAATGTGGTAGAGGTGCCAGGGTGTGACTTCTGAAATGAGATGATAAAAGGCATTGTGACATTTTCCTTGCCTTGTCTCTTGGATAACTCATTCTGGGGAAAAGCTGGCTGCCATGCCATGGGGACACCCAAGCACCACTATGAAGAGGTCCCAGAGGTGAGGAGCTCCTGCCAATCGTTAATCCTCCAGTCCCAACAAAATCTTCAGATAAGCTTGTTCTTGGCCAACACTTTGCCTGAAATCCCCCAAGAAAACATGAACCAGAATGACCGACTAAGCTGCTTCTGAATTCCTGACCCACAGAAGCTGTGAGGTAATAAGTATTCTTTGCCTTACCCCACTAGGTGTTGGACAACTACATTACACAGCAGTAGATAACTGTTCTCAGGATGGCTTTGGTCCCAGTCTGGTTGTATATTGCTTTGGACTTGAAGAGTTGCTTAGGTACTACAGCCTGGGTTGACCTCAGATCTACGAGGTACTCCTTCTGCTTCTGAAATATCTTTAGCTGACTCTCGACTCATTCCATTGACAAAGTATGTGTTGGCTCTCAGGTGTTCTGAGACTAAATAATATTACTTAAAAAAATATTTTCTCCCTCACCCTCTGACCCAATGATAAAGGGACATTATAACAATCTAGGACTTTGAAATTCTGGGTTTTATACATTGTAGTTGAAATAGTGTGGGCTTCCAACCACACAGGCAGGCACTGAGTTCTACCCTTTGCTGGTTGTTTGACTTTGGGTATAGCATTATCCCCTTGGAAGTTCTCTTTCCTCATCTGTTGCTCAAATAATAATCACTCAGTAAATATATGTCACGTAGGATTCAGTTTGGCTATGAATGAAGAAAAACAATGGCTTACTCAAGGTAGAATTTTGCATCTTCTCCATGTCAAAATCCAGAGGCAGATGGTTTAGCACTGGTATGACATCCATGATATCAGGATCCCAGGATATTTTTGTCTTGTTGTTCCACCAGGTGTAGTTATTCTGGTCAAGGACAGATGCGCTAACTCCAAAATATTCATTAAAAAAACAAAGTTGAACTTGGCCTAAACATCGGTTAGGGTTCTACCAGAGAAGCCGACCAATGGAATATAAATGTGTGTGCGTATGTGTATTTCAAGGAATCAGTTTCTGTACCTGTGGAATCCATCTGGGCAGGTCCGAGCTCTGCTAAGCTGGGCAGCTGGCTGGAAACTCTTGGGAAGAACTTCTTCAGTTTTGCTCCTAAGGTCCTTCAATTGATTGGATGAAGCCCACCCAGATATTAAGGATAATCTCCTTTTCCTTAAAGTGACCTGATTATAGATGTTAACCACACCTACAAAATACCTTCAGAGTGACCCTTGGATTGGTGTTTGCATAGTTGCCAGGAGTGACAGTTGCAGGCTTCAAGTCTAGTGAAGATTTATTTCCAACAGTCAACAAAACCAAAAGAACTGAGAGAATGGGAGAAGATATTTGCAAATGACATATCAGATAAAGGGCTAGTGTCCAAAATCTATAACGAATTTATCAAACTCAACACCCAAAGAACAAACAATCCAATCAAGAAATAGGCAGAGGACATGAACAGACATTTCTGCAAAGAAGACATCCAGATGGCCAACAGACACATGAAAAAGTGATCCACATCACTCGGCATCAGAGAAATACAAATCAAAACCACAATGAGATACCACCTCAAGCCAGTCAGAATGGCTAAAATTAACAAGTCAGGAAATGACAGATGCTGGCGAGGATGTGGAGAAAGGGGAACCCTCCTACACTGTTGGTGGGAATGCAAGCTGGTGCAACCGCTCTGGAAAACAGCGTGGAGATTCCTCAAAAAGTTGAAAATAGAACTACCTTATGACCCAGCAATTGCACTACTGGGTATTTACCCTAACGATACAAACGTAGTGATCCGAAGGGGCACGTGCACCCGAATGTTTATAGCAACAATGTCCACAATAGTCAAACTATGGAAAGAACCTAGATGTCCATCAACAGATGAATGGATAAAGAAGAAGTGGTATATATATACAATGGAATACTATGCAGCCATCAAAAGAAATGAAATCTTGCCATTTGCAATGACGTGGATGGAACTAGAGGGTATCATGCTTAGTGAAACAAGTCAATCAGTGAAAGACAACTATCATATGATCTCCCTGATATGAGGAAGTGGAGATGCAACATGGGGGGTTGGGGGGGGTAGGAAAAGAAGAAAAGAAACAAGATGGGATCGGGAGTGAGACAAACCATAAGTGACTCTTAATCTCACAAAACAAACTGAGTGTTGCTGGGGGAAGGGGGAAGGGAGCGGGGAGAGGGGTAATGGACATTGGGGAGGGTATGTGCTATGGTGAGTGCTGTGAAGTGTGTAAACCTGGTGATTCACAGACATGTACCCCTGGGGATAAAAATACACTATATGTTTATAAAAAATTTTT
>PISX010001205.1:0-208508 GCA_004024625.1 Mellivora capensis
GACCCTAGGAAAATGCCCTTTAAAGAAAAAATTGAATTAACTGCAAGACTAAAGAATCATGGGGAGAAAGCCATGAATTCCGCGCATTGCTTTCTCCTCCTCTGGAGTTCTGCTGCTCTCCTTGTTAAGTGAACTTGGTCTTGGCTGGATTTCTTTTGTTCTTCTGGGGGAGGGGCCTGTTGTAGTGATTCTCAAGTGTGTTTGCCCGAGGCAGAGCTGCACGGCCCTTACCAGGGGCCGGGCTGAGTAATCCGCTCGGTTTCGCTTTTGGGAGCTTTTGTTCCCTGAGCGCTTTCCGTAGAGTCCGGAGGACGGGAATGAAAATGGCAGCCTCCTAGTCTCTGGCCTGGAAGAGCTGAGATTCGGGGCTCCACTCCTCAGAGAAAAGTCCCGGCTACTCCATATCCCTCACCTCTGGCCGCGCTCCGAACTCACCCAGCCCGGGACCGGTTCAAGGTAACCCCGAGCTGAGAGCTCACTCCTCGGCTCTGTCTCTGTAGCCGGCTTCCCCACTCCGATACCTGGTAGCTCTGCGACACTCAGGCACCCCCGATCCTTCTGTGACCCTGCGGGACCTGGGGCCACGCTGACCCCGCGTGGGCTTCACCCCGGTTTAGCCTCTGGAGTGATGTCCCTCCATGGAGCAGACTTTTAAATTCCCGATTTAGTGCTCCGTGGCTCCGCCGCTTGCCGGGAGCCGGCCCCTCCCCCGCGGTCTATCCTCCCGTCGCTTTTGATTCATTTCTCCGCCGGTCCTACCTTTCAAAAAGTGGTCGATTTCCTGTTTCCAGAATTTCTGTTCTTTCTCTCTTCGATCTCCCGTTGGATTTGTAGGTGTTCGCAATGTTTTGATAAGCTATCTAGCTGATCTCCTGCTACCTGATGCCGTCTCAGCTGCTACTTCTCCGCCATCTTGCTCCTCCCCCCTAGAGTCTCTTTCTACCAAGTCTCTTATCTCTGCCCCTTACTCTCTATTCTCCCTGTTCCTGCTATAGACTCCTAGCATCACCCACCTGGCAAGGGTCCTACTGACAGAGAAGCATCTCTTATCTCAGATAATTGAAGCCAATACCTTATCAGGTCAGTTTCAGCAGGGAATTATAAAAATAATGATACACATACACCTTGTGAACTTATGAATGTATATTCATGCATTCATCTTTTAATGTAGCCAGAGCATTTTCCTGAATTGATCCACTTATTGGTGTTCTGCATTCTTCTTCCTTTTTTAAAAATTTTAAAATAGATTTTATTTATTTATGAGAGAGAGAGAGAGAGAGAGAGAGAGCAGAAGCAGGGAGACAGACAGAGGGAGAAGCAGACTCCCCACTAAGCAGGGAACCTGGCACAAGGCTTGATCCAGGATCCTGGGACCATGACCTGAGCTGAAGGCAGACGCTTAACTGACTGAGTTACCCAGGAGCCCCTACATTGTCCTTCTTCTAAAAACTATATCCACAGTGTGTAATAATAATAAATAATTAATAATAGTCTTCTTAAATACTTTCTATGTAGCAGGTACTCTTATGAGCTTTATTAATTTTAACTCTATTAATTCTCATACAAACTATGAGGTAGGTACGATGACTAACTCTATTTTATAGATAAGGAAGTGGAGGCATGCAAAGGTTAATTAAATTACCCAAAGTCACATAGCTAGCAATGGTAGAATTGGAACTGGTTTCATTAAATTTTGCTCTATGGGTTCTTAACCACTGTGCTACACTGTATTGTCTACTCTGAAAGTACAAGACTCACTATAGAATCTTTTCAGATTTTCATTTTCCCCCCAATTTTTTACCTTTGCTCCACCCACCCTTAATCCTACAACAATTGTTATACCTTTTTTTAGTCTTTCCCAAAGCAGGTAGTTCAGTTTTCATGGAAACATCAACTCTCTTTCCTTTTACACTTATCATTACTTTTGTCTTAAAATATTTCCTTAAAGTATGTAATTGCAACTAAAGCTCATAAACACATTTGGAAACAAACATTCTGACTCTTGGTAAGCAAGCAACTCATCTGGAAGGAGAAGGAATACAAGAGAGGGTTGGGATGGGTCTTACTGGCTCAGCATCCAGGATGTCCTGCAAATCAGTCCATGGATTTTGGAGACAACATTAGAGCTAGGATGAATGAGGCATTTCTGTTAAGAAGAGGTCAGTTAAGAGAATTTCTGTTTTATTTTGGTGTGGTCCTGACAGTTTAATTTTGCTTCTGTTTGCCTTGCCAAAGGACACATATCTAGAAAAATGTTTCTATGGCTGATGTCAAATAAATTATTGCTTATGTTTTCTTCTAGGAATTTTATGGTTTCAGGTCTCACATTTAGGTCTTTATCCATTTTGAGGTATTTTTTTGTATATGGTGTAAGAGGGTGGCCCAGTTTATATATGGTGTAAGAGAGTGGTCCAGTTTATATATGGTGGAAGAGAGTGGTCATTCTTTTGCATGTAGCTGTCCAGTTTTTCCAAAGAAGACATACATATGGCAAACAGACACATGACAAGTTGTTCAAATCACTCAACACCAGGCAAGTGCAAACCAAAACCACAATGAGGTCCCACTTCACACCTATCAGAATGGCTAAAATCAAAAACACAAGAAACAACATGTGTTGGTAAGGATGGGGAGAAAAAAGAACATTTATGAACTGGTGGTGGGAAGACAAGCCAGTGCAGACACCGTGGGAAACAGGATCGACATTCCTCAGAAATCATAAATAGAATTACCATATGTTCCCATAATTCCATTACTGGGTATTTACTCAAAGGAAGCAAAAGCACAAATGTGAAAAGATATATGTACCCCTATGTTTATTGCAGCATTATTTAGCCAAGATATGGAAGCAAACCAAGTGTCCATCCACAGATAACTGGATAAAGAAGATGTAGTATATATACAAAATGGAATATTACTCAGCTACAAAAAGAATGAAATCTTCCACTTGCAACAATATGGATGGCTCTAGAGAGTATAATAAGTGAAATAAGACAGTCAGAGGAAGACAAATACCATAGAATTTCATATGTGGAATTTAAGAAATATAACTCATATGTGGAATTTAAGAAATAATACAAATGAGTAAAGAAAAAGGAGATCTAAAAACAGACTCTTAAATATAGAGAACAAGCTGGTGGGTGCCAGAAGGGAAGCAGGTGGGGGGATGGGTGAAATAGGTGAAGAGGGTTAAGAGTACACTTATCATGATGAGCACTGAGTAATGTATAGAATTCTTGAATCACTGTATTATACACCAGAAACTATTATAATACTGTAAGTTAATTATACTTGAATAAAAAAGAGAGAGAGAGAGAACTTCTGTTTTCTCTCAGTTTCTAATGTCTTGCCATCCTGCCCAGGGCTTTAAGAATGTGTCATTTTCCTAAATGATTATGTCACTCATGATGCAGCTGAAGAAACCATTTCTGTGCAGCCATTTCTCCACTGCCACAAAACGAAGTCCCAAGTCCAGCATAAAACCTAAATTCTCAGTGGCATTTAAAGTTCTCAAGGATTTATCCCAAGCCACCTCTTAAAATACATTTATCTTTCCCATGCTCCAGGATTATTAATCTATATTGAGTTCGAATTGTAAAAACCCATAATAAACTTTATTAATAATTCTCCTAAGCAGAATCCAGACTTCTTGTTAATCCTCTGCCTCTCTCTTCATTTAAGAAACCACAATAGTTACAAACGTTTAGGAGAGGGCAAGAGGGGGCAATAGTATTCATCCTATGAACTCTCTAGGGCCCTGTGACAGGTTGTATTTTCCAAATATGGCTATGGCGATATTTCTGGTTTGACACGCTCTTCAGAACCTTGATTTTCCTCTTCCCAAGAGGCGATGTCTCTGTTTTCTCACCTTGAATTTGGGCAGGAGCTTGACAACCCTTCCACAGGTAAAATAGGACAGAAATGATGTTATATGACTTGAAAAGCAAGGGCACAGAAGGGACATGTGGCCACATGTGGCTCTGTCTCTTAGGACGCTTGTCATTGAACTCTGCCACCATATTGTGATGAAGTCAAACAAGGTTTTTTGTGGGGAGATCACAATCAGAAACGCAGTTGGTGAGGAACTCTCCAGCCAACAGCCAGTGTTAACTGCACCGTATGCGAGAGAATGAGCCTCTGATGATCCGGGCCTCTGCCTTCAAGCCTCCAGCTGAGGCCTGACAGTATACAGCAGAGGCAAGCTGACACCATCATGTTGTCAAAAACCCGACCCACGGAATCTGTGAACATAATAGCTATTTTTCTCCATGAGGTTTTAGAGTAATTTGTTCTATGGCATAGTAAGTGGAATAGGCCCTTTGGGCAAATATGTAAATAAATAGTATGTTTAGGAGTTCTCTTCCCAGAATTCTGAGTTAGAAATGGTTGAGGAAACCAGCCCATCCATTTGAGGATTATTTGCTCGATGCCTTCCCAAACTCCCAGTCCCCTTTACCATGGGGCTTCAACTGGAGTATGAAGTGATTCTTGGTGCCCAGACCTGTGTCTCAGCTGACAGACTCTCAGCCAGTGGCCTCTTAGGCTTTGGCGGCCATCTTGTCTGTGCCCCGGGCCTGTCACATGGCGGCCAACATTGTATTATCAGATGGTCCTTTTTTTTCTTTTGGGTACTCCCTATGCCCCCATAAATGTTTACAATGTTAGTTAATGCCATCCTCAGTTGTCTTTGGCAATTCAAATCAGTGAAATTATTGTGTATGTTTTCCCTGGGAAATCACTTTCTGCTATAGAATTTCTTCACATATCAATCTGTATTCAAAACCAATTTTTCACAGCATTGATGAAAAGGAGGCAAGAGTATCACAAAGTACTCTGGGTAGAAAAGAAGTAGGAGATACTTTGATACTCTTCGCAACTCTCTCTCATCACCAATCCCAAAACACTTCCTGCCTCCTCCCCCCACTCCCCACAAGCTTTTTTTCATGTTGTGCCTTTGCCTGGAAATCCCTCGAATTGTTATCTTTTTAGCTCAGTTAAACATGCCAACTCCTTTAAGCAGCCATGCATAGTGACAATTTTGTCCAACTTTATCTTCACACAGAATTTTGTTTAAAATGCTTTTGAGCTGTCCTCTTGTGGTTAAAATATTTGTATACAGGAGTTTGTACACCTACATAGTGAGGTTCTTGTTAGTTTTTATTTCCTCCACACATTTAGCAAAGTCCCTTTCACCTGACAGAATCTCAATATGAGATTATTGAATTAATTTCTAAATGAAAAGGAATGGCAAAATATTAGAATAAAGCTATATTATAATCATGAAAATTCAGAAACTTAAAACTGATTAGAGCCTCAACTTGAGTCTAGGGTGTGTGCATGTGTGTACATTTATACATTATACATTATATATATAATATAAACATATGTTATATTATATATATGTACATTTGATATACATTGGTATTTCATTTCCTTTAGTATTTCTACAAATTATTATATTATATTCTATAAATTATTGTTGTCACAATTTGGGTTTACTTTTTTTAAAAAAGATTTTATTTATTTATTTGATAGAGAGACAGAAAGAGGGGAACACAAGCAGGGGGAGTGGGAGAGGGAGAAGTAGGCTTCCAACTGAGCAGGGAGCCCAATGCGGGCCTTGATCTCAGGAAGCTGGGATCATGACCGGAGCCGAAGGCAGCTGCTTAACGACTGAGCCACCCAGGCGCCCTTGGGTTTACTCTTGTACATAAACTCAGATAAGACTCTGAGAGACTTACCTGAAAGAACTAAGAGATTTTAGTGATGGCAAACTATCATATATACCTAGTATTTTATCTGTATAGTTAGTGGAAGTGTACACTAATTATCCAGTTCTGATTAAGAATTAATAAACCCGGGGCACCTGGGTGGCTCAGTGGGTTAAAGCCTCTGCTTTCGGCTCAGGTCATGATCCCAGGGTCCTGGGATCGAGCCCCACATCGGGCTCTCTGCTCCGCGGAGAGCCTGCTTCCCTCTCTCCCTGCCTGCCTCTCTTGCCTACTTGTAATCTCTGTCTGTCAAATAAATAAATAAAATCTTAAAAAAAAAGAATAAACCCTACAGTGACTGATGTGAAAATTTGAACATGAGAAACGATAGAAAATATGAGGAGAAGAAAAAAGGAAGAAATTTCAGTGTTTAACATAGCTTTTACTTTAAGTTAAAAATGTGCTTGCGTATTTCCATTTTAAAATATTTCCTCGATGGACTGAATAGCTTGTACTTTGGAAGTGAGATAAACTATATAAAATAATTGTTTAGATGACAAGCGCCATGAATGAATTATTTCTTACTAATAATACAATATACTTCTTCCATTCAAAGATATTAATATTAATCCTTTCATTATGCAAGACTTTTTCCAGGTACAGCATTCCATTTAACATACCCATCTATTTCCATATGAACAGGGATCTGTGCTAATTTTACACTAATTCTTAAGATGAATAATTGAGATATTGGAGGCAACGCCTCAAAACTCTGAATCTTGTTTGGTGTTTGAAGTAACAAGTCCTGAGACATGAGTTAATCAAGAAAACTATACATAGGTCTTCATTAACATATTAAGAATCAGCCTACCAATAAAAAAATCACTGAACATGCACATTTAATGGTGTAAAATTCAATCACACTTAACTTAGCCTGAAAATACCAGTATCTTAATAATTCCTTGTATTTATATAGACTAGAACCTTTCCTGTGGAGAAAGCAGAGTTCTTTTGCATATCTTCTTTGATTAACCACATTTAAGAGGAGATGCCATTATCCACACTTGACAAAATATCAAAAAGGTGAAGTAACTCAGCCAAGGTCACACTACCAGAGAGAAATCTAAATCAGCTCTAGACGTCTTGGCTGCAATTAGCGCTCTCCTGAAGCTAGAAATAAACAGGGCAAAATATATTTCTATACTTGGACACTTCCAGGATATGATAAGGTCTCGGTTGGTCTCACCAACCTCTGCCTCCCTCCCAGTGCTGTATGCGATGAATAAGGAAGTGGAAAAAGAGATGAAGGAAGCACCTGGTAGGAGTTTTTGATTCTGGAAAAGGAATTAACTGGAAACCAGACATTTTTCTATGTGTGCAGCTATTGTGAGCTGTGGCTTAGTCATAAACATTTTATAGCATGGTTCAAAGTTTGCTGTAACATGATCCTTCAGACACAAAGCACCCATAGCAACATGGACTCCTTTGGAAATGCTAAAGGAAAAACCCTGCTGTGGAGGTGGTTCTGGGGAGCCCCAGGTGCTGGTTAATAATAGAAGGGGGAGGAGAAGTCTGAAAGGGAGGCGACATTGACAGAGTTGTTTTAGGCTCTTGACATGACCCTAATTCTTCCTTGGATCTAATTTTGAGGTTTGGTTGGTAATTGTATCTAGGTAAAGAGTGCCAGATAACAATGAAAGAAATATAGAAAAGGAAAAAAAAAATAGAGAAGGGAAGCATGGACTAGAAGTTAGGGTTGATACTAATTCTGGATCAGAAGATAAAAGCACATCTGCCCTCATTCTTGTGTCATGTCCTGTGACACTGGAAGTGAAACCCATTTGCTATCTGGGACTAGATGTTCTTTAGAAATCCTTGTAGTTATATCATTGTCTTCTCCTGCTTAAGTAAAGAGCTTTAAAAAAGTATAGAACGATAAAATTTATTTTCCACATGCTGTGTTCTGTTAATTACCCTCCCTGAATGCATAGAAGCATGGACTTTTTCCTGAAGAGATAACTTAAGGGAAGTTAAGTCCTACAAAGTCATCTCAACAGCAATAGGTAAAAGGGCAAGATGTCCTCTATTTAGATATGTCAACAGCAAAGCTCACAGAGAACGTGAACTGACTGATTCAACACGTTTCCAGAAGAGGAAGGTATATTAGAGTCCTGAAGAAAGCAAGGCTGAGAAAACTTTGCCCATAAATCAGCAATTACTGGTATTTAGTCAATATCACAGGTTTGATAAAGTGCCAGAGCCCACTAATGGTATGAGAACATTAAGTCTTTGGCCACAAAGTCAAAGCAAGACCTTGCTCAGATTTACTTTGAAGCTGTCTGGGCTTGGAGCTGTTGCTATGAATAACAAATCTGATGTTTTTCTTATGCCCTCATTTCCCTGCTGCACTTGAGCTGGGTGAAAACAAAGCCAGAATGGAGCGGAACAGCAGCTGGAGACGAGACACCACTGGTGGAGAACTCTGACGTACAGAAAGTAAAATTGGTCAAGCTCATGCAGCATTGGCATATGCCAGAATTTTATCCCCAAAACTGTTCTAATATTGGCTGCTGGCTTTCTCAATTACCTTGCAAGATGGGTTTGCCACAGTCTCCTGTAAGAGATGCCCATTTATGCCAACACTTCATAAATTTTTCTCTTGTATCTGTCCTATCAGTAAAACAGAAAGGGAATATGTATTATTTATCCTTATTCTCAAGGAAATCTAAAACCATCTAAAGGAGTCAACACAAATGTTCAACAAGATTCTATCCATTTACTTTATTCTAGTCACCACTGAAGTTGAGGTATTGCTTTGTAACATTAGTACCTGCTCATGGTAAGCCCTCACAGTTGAGATACAGTACTCCGCAGGGAAATGGCCTAGAGCTTTCTACCGGAAGTGGATCGCAGGGTTCAGCAGCATCTGGATCATCTCGGAACTTGTGATTAGTTCAGAACTCGGGCTCCACCCATAATGAGAATTACATTTTAACATGATTCCCAGAAGATTCATATGCACGTTAAAGGTTTTTTTTTTTTTAATTGGATAAATTGGACACGTAACATTGTGTGAGTTTAAGGTGCACAATGTGTTGCTTTGGCTCATTTATATATTGTAATATGGTGACCAATGTAGCAATATTTATCCCATTATATAATTATGGTATAACATTATTATCTATATTCATGATACTGTGCATTAGATCTCTATGGTTTCTTTACTACCTGTTACAAGTTTGTACCCTTGAACACCAGCATTTGAATCCTCCCCACTCCATTCCCTGGTAACCAATATTTGTTTTTTTTCCCCCTACAGGTTTAACTTTTTAAAAATTCCATATATAAGTGAGATTATACAGTACTTGTCTTTCCCTGTTTGACTCATCTCACTAAGCATAATGTGCTCGAGGCCTTTTTATGTTGTCACAAATGAAAAAATATCTTCCTTTCTCATGGCTGAGAAATATTCCATTGCACATTAAAGCTTTAGAAGTATTGGCCTATAGAACTTCTACCATTTTTACCTAAATTGTATTTGTCAGGTATTCCATATGAAAGAATGCCTGCTTGGATTCTGTCTGTAGTTGGAGGCACAGACAAGATTGGAGTAGAAAAAAACACCAAGCACAATTTGTATGTGAACTCCAACGCTCAGTCTAAATGAACATCAGTTATTAGTGGAAGAATAAAATACTAATACTGCCCATAGAAATATTAAGGTGGCTCCTTCCAACTTCAAAGAAAGTAGATCATAGACTCATCTGAATCTCAAACACTTGTGTTTGTTCTCTGAAGAGGTACTTCTGAGTGATTGCATTAAACTTGTTTTCCAGCTGCACTAAAGGTTATGGAAAAATATTCACTATTAGGGAAATAGGACATACAAATATGAAATTAGCTCAAGACATCTCATCCCATAAGCTAGTCCAACAATATATGAATAGCAATCTACTTAGTAAATAGTAAATAAAGTGCCCAGTTCCATAAAAGATCGATCCCAACTGACCATCGTTAAATCTTGTCTGGCCCATCTCCAAGTTGTTTGTGCTGTCTTGGCAGCCAGAGGCGTTCCCAGGGGGCAGGGGGCCAGGATGCGGGCGGAAGGAGGAATGCTGCCAGCAGGCCATCCTGGCTTCTCACCCTCCTCTCTTAGTGACTTGCTCTATGAGTCATTTGATTTGGAAGAAAAGACCCCTACTCGAAAGCAATCAAATCTCTTGCCATTAAAGGCTGATATGATAAGCAAGGAAAAAAGTAGCTAGAGGAGAGTATATAATAGAGAGCTTTATCTTCAGTAACATTCTGAGAACGTATTGAAGAAAAGTCAATTTCTTCTCAAAATTTTGGGAACTTTCTACCAATTTATAACATGGGGGCGGGGGGAGGCAAGTCATTAGTAAATTTATTTTCTATGTTTCTTTTTAAAATGACTTTGAAATAGAGGAATTTTTCCCAGTAAGGGACTGAGGAATAGAACGAAGAAACCCCAAACAGTTGGAGCATCTCAAAGAATTACATATATATATGTAATTCTTTGAGTATATTTACATATATATATGTATATATATATTTAAGATTTATTTATTTGAGAGAGAGAGAGAGAGAGAGAGAGAGAGCATGAGCAGGGGTAGGGGGCTAGCAGAGGGAAAGGAGACTCCCCACTGAGAAGGTAGCCCATTTAACCAACTGAGCCTCAGGTACTCCTCAAAGAATGATATTTAAAGCTGTACTTTTAGGGAGCTTTCTGCCAGATTACCTTTGCTCTTTCACATAACACCCATGAGAGATGCAGAAATGCTGGATGAAAGAAGTGCATCAGCAAAGGGTACTGGGTTTGGGGATGTTTTACAATAAAGTTTCAGCAATTGTAAAGATTTCATTTTAAATTATACTTAATATATAATTCTTGAGTCATTTATATTTTCTATATACATTTGATTACTCATATTAACTAGATGGTGAACATATTTATGGCTCAATAACAAAAATAGGAGGCACTGGTTTGTATTCCAAAGGATTTGGGCTACCTGGAAAATGATATTTTCATTTTTTATTTTAAATACACAGATTATATTACAGTGGGTAAGGGACATTCACAGTTGTGTAAGGCACAAATAAATAGGTGAATGATGAGTGTTTATCTGGATGATCCAGTCCCCTCAAATCTTCCACTGGACTGAGTTATATGGAACATTAATATGGAAACTCTCAGGTATTTGTTTTACCTGTATTGACAAGAAACCTTTGCTTTTTTCCTATTGATTGCCATGTCACTCTGTGAATAGACCACAGGGTTCTGTCTAACACACATACACAAGAACTCTTTCAAAAGCATCTTCACTTAAGAAAAGAAAAGAAAAAAAAGAAGAAGAAGAAGAAAAGAGATTGTAGCCTCAATTGGCTTTGCTTGAGACCCTGCCCATGAGCGTCACTGTTGCGGCTGTGTTTTCCAACCTCTGGGGGAATAGGCAGGAAGTTCCTTCAGGAAGAGGTCTGTTGTGTCCTTTGTATCTAGCTGGTCGTTCTCCTACATTATTTTCAACCACCGACAATGTGTGTGTGTATGTGTGTGCTTTTTAAAATTTATCTATTTATTTATTTGAGAGAAAATGAGAGAGAGTGAGTGAGGATAGCAAGCAGGGGGAGGGCCAGAGAGAGAGAGAGAGAAGCAGACTCCCTGCCAAGCAGGGCATCCAACTCAGGTCTGCATCCCAGGACCCTTGGTTAATGACCTGAGTCAAAGATGCTTAACTGACCCCAAATACAGGCAATATTTTATTTATTTTATTTATTTATTTTTAAAGATTGTATTTACTTATTTGACAGACAGAGATCACAAGTAGGCAGAGGGATAGGCAGAGAGAGAGGGGGAAGCAGGCTCCCCGCGGAGCAGAGAGCCCAATGTGGGGCTCGATTCCGGGACCCTGAGATCATGACCTGAGCGGAAGGCAGAGGCTTAACACTGAGCCACCCAGGCTGCCCCACAGGCAATGTTTTATTAATGCTTAGTTATGATCCAAGCTACAGGAAAAGGAATAAGTAAATGATCCAAGGTATAGGAAGAGGAATAATACAAGACAAAGCAGCATAGTGTGAGTTTGAAAAGTTTTTATTTTTAAATATATTTTAAAAGTACTTTTAAAAGTATTTCAATATATCTTTTCTAGGCCTGTGTAAATTCAGTCTAAAATTTTATAAGATTATTTTAAACCAACTTGCTGATTTGTAGTTAGTGTTCACTTATCAAACATAATAGAAGTTCATTGAAACTGCAAGTTGGGAGACCTAATTCAAGTCCTGGTTTGCCAGCAACTTGCCCTTAGTCTTTGGAAAAATTACCCAGTCTTTCCAGGCTTTTCTCTCCCCTGGTGACAATTGAAAGGAATAGACTAGAATGAATGTGAAAGTTCTATTCTGACATTTTGTGCTGGAAAGATTAAATTTCTTATCTTTCACATGTTTTAATAAATATTAATAATATTCATACATTTGCATACTACTTTATAGCTCACAAAGTGCTTTCACATATATGATCTCTTTTAAATCCCTCCAGTGCCTATGAGTTAGGCACATTTCACAGAAGGGAGAACAAGCTCAGAGAAGTTGTAATTTATCCAAGATCACAGAGTTACTTACATAGCAGAGCTGGATAGACAGGTCTTCCTACTCCCAAGTTCAATTTTCTTCTACTGTATTCAGGGTACTTCGAGGTTATGGTAATAGGACTAGCTAAGTTTCTGTTAAATCAGAAAGTAATGTAGTATTTTTTTAAAAAAAGAACCCTCTGGATGTAAAGCCAGAGAACCAGGTGTCATTGAGAGTCTGACAGTATGATTTGGAGAAGTCAATCTCTCTGAGCCTTAGTTTCTCCATCAGTAATACAGGTGTTGGGATTACATGACTTTGGGGTGGACTTTTGGCTTAAAAGGTTATTTTTGTTTCATAGGGCTGTGACTGTTTCTAGGTGAATATTGTGGTAGATTAATATTAAAATAAAACATGTTATAGACCTTAAGAGGTTCAAAAAAGTGCACCAAGAGATCACTCCTATTGGCTATTATTCATGCTCTTTGACCAATGGCATATTAAAAACCTTGGACTAATATTATTGATGATAAGCCACTTTTCAACAAACTAGTTAACTTAAGATTTCACAATGAGGTAAATTATTTTGGCTGAGTTATGCAGAAAAGGTACAGAGTTGCATTTTCTGAGAGATCTTGACTTGACAGAAGACTTTACTTGGTAACCAATAATAGGAAACCTAAGGGAGTTATGGTGAAGACACTTTTGGTCCTCTCTGCCTTGTGAGGAGCATACGCTATCTCCGCCTGCAATATAGTGTCTTACTGTCATGCATATGCCTGAAAGTTTATAATTGGTACACATTTCATCTTAAGATAAAGACAAATCACTTGAAAACATTTGAGGGTATAAGGGTGAGTGTTTTAAGAGTTAGAGACAAAGAAGGGTTTTGAACCTGCTCCTTCTTTGTCCGCCTCCCCATCTGAGTAGAACATTGTAACTTTCGAAGCGAACATAGAATGGATCATAACCAGCTTGCTGAGCTGGTTCTTTATGCACAATTAAGCTTTGTTGGGACTTTCTTTATTTGTAATAGCGCTGTTACAGCGTGGGATGCTATTCAGCTCCAAACAACATTCCATTTAATAACTAGGCATTAGTTCACCCATTAAATCAGCACCATCACTAACTGATAAGTATCGCCCTTTTTCCTTGGCCCCACTTGGCTCTTCTGCTCAGTAAATGAAGCATGGCAATGTTATGACACTTGAGATGAGAAGGTTGGAGGGAGGGTAGATTGAGCAATGATGACCAAAATTCCATCTAGTCACAGAAATGGAACTTTGCCCTAGTCTTTCCCTCTCCTTAAATATAAACTTACATACTTTCCAAGAAGTACTTTAAGTATCTTGAAAAAAAAAAAAAACAACTAAACCAAAACACTAAACAAAAAATAAATAATAGCACCAACTACTATATTTCAACTACTGTATCTATTCATCAAGGAGATGAAAATGTATGGGAGGGCATTCAAAAGATATGCAACAAAACATATGAATAAGAATGTTCATAACAGCATTGTTTATAATAATCAAAACAAAAAATGCTCGGTGTCCATCAGGAGTAGAATAAGTAAGTTACAGTGTATTTATACATTAGAAACTCAAGAAACTGGCCTTCCTCAATAAAGTTTAAAAAAAAAAAAAAAGAAACTCAAGAAACTACCACTACACTCAACAGCATGAACAGCTCTCACAGAGCTAATGTTGAGAGAAGGAAACCAGACCATAATGTATGAATCCAACTACATAAAAGCAAGAACCACTCTGGTATTAGAAGTCAGAGAAATGGTTACCTTTGGGGAGGAGTGAAAGATAGAGTTTTAAGAAAACAAGTGGGGGGCTTCTGAGTGCTAGTAATTACCTATTTTTTGATCTGAGTGGGGAATACATGGATGTGTTCACTTTTCATCAAACTCTACATTCATATTTTGTGTCCTTTTCTGAATATATTTTATACCTTAAGGAAAAATTTATCTCAAAATTATTTATTTCAAGAATTGGAAATGAGAAATTTTTTTTAGTTAGACTGGGTCTCAGTGCCCTAAAGGCATCAACTCATAAAAGCAGGCAATCATTAAGAGCAGGTTTTATTTACTCATTAAAAATTAATTTATTTGTAATTCACTTTTGATTTTAGAATAGACTTGGGATTTGCAGAAAAGTCACGGTGGTGGTACAGAAGGTTCTATATATCACTCATCCATTTGCCCCTTATTTGTTAACATCATATATTGTAATAGGCACCAACATTAGTATATTACTGCTAACTAAATTCCATTCCCATTTCACTAGTTTTCCCACTAACATCCACTTCACATTTGAAGATCCCATTCAAAATACCATTTTACATTTAGTGGTCCTAACACCCAAGTTCCCATCAGGTCTGTGACAATTTCTCAGTTTTTCTTTGTTTATTTGTTTTGTTATATTTTTTCCATTAGCCAGACAGTTTGTTCAGGTATTTTGTAGGTTTTTCTGGGTTTTCTAATGTTGCCTCAAGGTCAGACTGGGTTTATGGGTTTTGAGAAAGAAAATTATGGAGATGAAGTGTCTTTCTCATCACACCATATCAGGGCGCACGCTATCAACTTGGTGTATCACTGATGGTGTTAACTTGCATCTGGCCAATGTAGTGTTTACCAGGTTTCTCCACAATAAACTTTTTCCTCCCTTCCACATTCTTTGGAAGCAACTCACTAAGGTGCCCACACTCAAGGGAAATTGAGGATTAAGCTTCAAGTCCTTTTAAAAATATCCGGTTTTGGGGACGCCTGGGTAGCTCAGTCGGTCAAGCATCTGTCTTCTGTTTGGGTCATGATCCCAGGATCCTGGGATCAGCCCCGGATCAGGCTCCCCGCGCAGTGGGGAGCCTGTTTCTCCCTCTCCCTCTGACCCTTACCCCTCCACTTGTGCGCGCTTTCTCTCTCTCTCTCTCTCTCTCTCTCAGTCTCTCAAATTATTAATCTTAAAAAGAATCTTTAAAAAAACCTCAACAACCAAACTGCTTTAAAATGTCCAGTTTTGCATGCAATTTATGCTGCACATTACATTCTTTTTAAAGTACCTAGTTTTGCATACAATTTTTATTGCACATCATGTATCAGTTCAGTTCATATACATAATTCATAAATATTTTTATTATTTTTTTCTTTAGGGGAAACTAGATAACAAGTAATGTGTTAACGTCTTTTCATTATTCAATGTTTTTCTATTTCATTAGAAATCTTGTAACGAGATCAGTATAATGCAAACTTTAAAAAGTTGATATTGTATCTACTGAAAATAAATAAAAGTAACTGAGTAAGGGAGACGTGAGAGCATCTGTTTCATGAGAGATCATGGTCACTGTTTCCATACGTGAGGGAAATGAGTTTGCAGGACGGCTTTGTATCTGGGGCAGAAGACGTTTGCAAACTCGGTGAATTATGCCTCTAGAGCACCTATAATTTATTTCCCACTTTTGCTCTGAGGACCTTATCACCCGTAATCCCTATGCATTACCTGACCCACCAACTCTGGACAGCAAAAGCCCTAGCAGCACTACACTACAGATGGCAGGCTGGTGCGAGGAACGGATTACTCCCGCAGAGGACTTCAACCACTGCCCGCTGGGTAGTAACTGGGCAATTTGTAGGGCACGACTGGGGCTGGGAAGTCACTAGGAAGCTCCTTCCCTCGGCCTAGGAGAGGGCGGCCCAGACGCCGCGCGGGGCTCCAGCGGGAGCGGCGCTCCAGCGGGAGCGGCGCTCCGCCTCCCCTCTGGCCCCGCCCCTCCCCTGGCTCGGCCCCGCCCCTCCTCGCGGTCTTTGCGTGTTCCTTCCGGGTCGCGCTGGGCTGGCCTCGCCGCCGGCGCGCCGCAGCGCGGGACTCTGGGAGCCGCCCCCGCACCAGCGTCTCCCGGTGCCGCCTGGGTCGGTGGTGAACCCCACGGCGTGCACCTCTCCGGGACCCTGCAGGGTACGGCCCTTCCTTTAATTTTTCCTCCTGCGGGTCTCCGTCTTCCTCCTTCAGCGCTGGGGCGGGGCCGGGCCAGGGCGGAGCGCCGTGCTTGGGGGAGCCTGGGCGCGGGGCAGAGGTTCCCCACCGGTCGCCCCTCCCCCGAAGCCCGCGCCGCGCTTTCGGAGCTTGCTGGGCACCTGTGAGCGGCTTACGTGCCTTGGGTGCTGCTTCTCTGCCCCACTCTGCACGGCGTGAAGCGTTGTCCCGCGTCCACCCTGCCCAGGGTTGTTTACTTCGCGCTGTCAGCCGGCCGTGCTGACCCTGCAGCCCCGCGTCGGCCACCTGCCCGCCTGTGTACTTGTTGCTCCTGTGCGTGTTGCCTTGGTTTCTCCTGGCATCGTTGGTGTTTAACTAACCAGGCCCATGTCTTCAGGACTGCAACAGGATACCGACAGCAACCTTGCTTCCATGTTTAAGGGAGTCCTTAGAGTGTAGTGTTGATGGTGACCATCCCCTTGGCCTCCTTGTCAACATGCTTACGTGGGAGTGGGATTGTCTTGAGGTTCCCAAATGCTTATTGCCACATAGCCTCGGGATGCAGTCACTAGTTGAAATATACGAATAAATAGAAAATCAAGGTGATATAAACCCGTGGTCAGGTAGAGGCGTTGACCACATACCGTGTTTGGCGTTTTGCCCTGGAGGATTCAACACCATGTGTGGTGATCTTGTTTGTTCCAATTCGTTTGAGGACACAAGCTGCCTTTACTGCTTCCTGGCGTGCAGTCCTTGGTTTCAGGCACATTTTATCCTTAAAAAGCTCTCTTAATGCCTCTGTAGTTCTGTACTGTATATTATACCTGTTGGTTAAGTAAAGGTAGATTTTCTTAATACATCAGCTATCCAACAGTTCTTTATTCAATACTCAGTTACTGGGGGAAAGAGCACACTTGTCTTCGTAGTGGCAACGTGCATCACTCTGTGGTAGGCACTAATTGCTCATTGAATTGGATCCTTCTTTTCATATCTCTTTTGAGTATCAACTTTTTAGACTGTCTCAAATTTTGGCTTTTCTGAAACCTGCAATATCTTGTGCTTCTCTTCTGTTACTTGAAAATCAGAGAGGTCGTCTCTATGTAAAATGGTTTTCTTCTTTATAATGCTGTGATCAAGTAATGCAATGATAGTACTGTGTACATGGCATCTTAAAATATTGGTAACTACTGCCTCATCTCATGATTTTCCTGTGATCAACATTCTGTCTTAACTTTGTGTAGCTAACTTTGATGTCCTCTCCGACTTTTTGCCACATGAACTGTAATATATATCCACCTGTTTTCTTTTAGTGCTTTTAATGATCTTAGTCTTCATCCAAAAGTTTTTAACCTACCTCAAGTATATTTTAGTGTGAGAAATGAAGTAACGTGGTTCCCCCCACTCAGAATTATTAGCCACTGACCCCATCATCATTTGTTGGATTCTGTTTTTCCCTACCGATAACAAATACTCTATTTATCCAAGGTCCTGATTCTTGTGTATTGTAAGGACATTTTCTGAACTGCTCGTCAGTGGTCTCTGGCTTCTTGTGCTGATACCATGCTGCTTTTCTTATTCTAGCTTTATAATGTGTTGAATGTCTAGTGATTCAAACAGTGTCTGGTATGTCGTAGACCACTAAGCCCCACTTAAGGGGTTAAATTGATTTCCTTATGCCCTTCTATTTTTTAATTTATTTTAAAATGTTTTATTTATTTATTTAGAGAGAATGGGAGCAGTGGGGAGGGGCAGAGGGAGAAGGAGAGAGAAGGTTCAAGCAGACTCTGCAATGAGCACAGAGCCGAACCTGCAGCGCAGGTTCTGTCCCCAAACCCTGAGATCCTGACCTGAGCCAAAATTCAAGAGTAGAATGCTCAACCGACTAAGCCACCCAGGTGTCCTTACCACTTACCTCCTCCTACCCCTTTAAAGTCTCTTGTCTATTCTTGAAATTATTATTTTTTCTAGCTAACCTATTTCATGGTGCATTGATTCATTAACTATTGCTAAATAAATCCCTTCTCTTGGTACTTCTGAACCTGCCATGTAGAATTGCTTCTCAGAGTTGTACATAGAAAAGCAGCTGTTCAAAATCTGCACACCCTTTAACTTTGGATTGTGTTATTAATAAGTGTAGTGTGTTTTTCCTCAGCTATGACTCAGGACTTTCTGTACCTGGTTTCAGTAGCTCTGAGGGATAAGTGCCCATAGAAGTGACACCCAGGACAGCCCCTTGTCCATTTCTACTTTACCATTGCAACTGGATGTCTTAAATGTAATGAATTTTCAAGTGCTGCCATAATAGATGCTTAGAAACTTTATTAGATTATAAAATAAATATATACATTCTTAAAAAAAAAAAAAGTCAAGTAATACAGAAGTAGCCAAAGGAGAAATGAAAGTGTTGTGTGCCCACCTGGTCTATAACCCCATTTCTCAGGGATCATCATTAATCATTTGTTTTTCTAGACACTAAAGATACATGTGTATCAGTGTACATCATAAATGGAAGTGTACGATATAGAATTTTCTATAACTTCCAGCTAGTAGTAATTGATGAACATCTTTCTGTGACAGCGCATAGAATATTATCTTTTGAAAGTCTTTCTGGTATTTCAGTGAGAAATAACCTAAAATTTATTTAACTGATTCCCTGTTGATATTTAAGCTGTTACAGATTTATTTCTGTTGCAGAATAGAAATTTAAGCTATTTCAAATTTATTTCTGTTACAGAATAGAAATTTATTTCTCTTATTCATTTTGTATGTGTATATTAGCACATTTGTTTATTTCCTCGGTGTAAATGCTTAGACAAGCAATTGCTAGGTCAAAGGCTACCTACATTTTAAATTATGATAGATTGTGCCATATTGCTCTTGAAAAGGTGTTGGAAGAGTCAGTTTATACACTATAAGAATGCTGCTATTGCCATATCATTGCCATGGATTGTCACAGATCTTGAGATTTTACCCTACTTGAAATCCAACGGTTTCATGTATACTGGCAAAAGACATGAGACTCCAGGGCCAGAGACAAAGCACAACAACAACAGTAGCCAGAATATCATCATTTTCTTGTGCTGCTTCCTTGAACCCTGCTTTCTGCTGGGTGATGTGGTAAGGATGAGGTGACTCAAGCACACACAGTAGATTACATTACAGGACAGGAACCCTGAGTTTAGGGAACCTGAATCTTCCATAATGGGCTGCAAATAATCTCACCTAAACTTTGTCCTAGGGAGAGACATTTATTTATTATGCTGGATAATAAACAAACCTGCCTTAACCTCCAAAGGGAAACCTCACTTTATCTACCATGGATGTTTGCTAAATATAGACCTCCTTGAAAAGATAGTCTGGAACAAAGGCTACCAGTGCCCCACTTATAAGACATGCAGAAACATGAGAGACCTGTGAAGAATTATATCGAGGTGATACAGTCATTTTTTACATTTTAGTAATTTTATGGATGAAAAATGCTGTTTTTTTTTACTGTTTTAATTTTGCATCTTCTTTGTTTATTGATGGAGTTAAATATATGTAAATTAAGGCCATTTGCATCTTTTGTAACTTACATGTTCATCATCTACTTAGTTTTCTGCTGAAGTGTTTCTCTTTGTCTTATTGGTTTGTAATAGCTCTTTACATGTTGTGGCTACTAGTGATTTGGCACACCATTTGATAGTATATATTTTTCTTAGTCCATTCCTTTAATGCTTTTTCTGGGAACTTTTGCTTTACAGAAATTTTTATAACACTTATGTTGTCAGTTCTATTATTCTCTGCCTTTATGAACGCTAAGTTTCTACTCCAAGATTATTAAAATACTTTGTACAAATTACCCTAATTGGATATTTTATATCATTAATTTAGATGAAGAATGGTTGCTATGATAATATTCCAAATTTATTTTTCTAAATAATCTGAACATTTTTCTAAAACATTTTTTAAATTTTTAAAATAATTTTTAATTTTTTAATTAACATGTAATGTATTATCAGCCCAGGTACAGGTCTGTGAATTGCCAGGTTTACACAGTTCACAGCACTCACCATAGCACATACCTTCCCCAATGTCCATAACACAACCGCCCTCTTCCTGACCCCTTCCTCCCGGCAACCCTCAGTTTGTTTTGTGAGATTAAGGGTTTGTCTCCCTCCCGATCCCATCTTGTTTCATTTATTCCTTTCCTACCCCCAAGCCTCCCACATTGCCTCTCAACTTCCTCATATCAGGGAGACCATATGATATTTGTCTTTCTCTGATTGACTTATTATGCTCAGCATAATACCCTCTAGTTCCATCCACGTCGTCGCAAATGGCAAGATTTCATTTCTTTTGATGGCTGCATAGATTGCATTGTGTATATATACTACATCTTCTTTATGCATCATCTGTTGATGGACATCTAGGTTCTTTCCATAGTTTGGCTATTGTGGACATTGCAGCTATAAACATTTGTGTGCACGTGCCCCTTTGGATCACTACATTTGTACCTTTAGGATAAATACCCAGTAGTGCGATTGCTGGGTCATAGGGTAGCTCTATTTTAAACTTTTTGAGGAACCTTCATGCTTTTTCCAGAGTGGCTGCACCAGCTTGCATTCCCACCAACAGCGTAGGAGGGTTCCCCTTTCTCCGCATCCTCGTCAGCATCTGTCATTTCCTGACTGGTTAATTTTAGCCATTCTGATTGGTGTGAGATGGTATATCTCTAAAACATTTTTCTTGATAAGCCATCCTTGCCCTGTTTTTTTTTCCTGACACATTTATTATACTATATTATTTTTTTTCCTCAAAATTGACAAATCAGTAAGCAAAGTAGATTGGTTTCCTACTGTGACTATGAATTTGGTTGAATTCATCCTGTGTGTAATTGTTTGCATTTTCATCTTACAAAATATAAAATATCCTTTTTGCCTTGTTTAATGATTTTTGCCTTGGAGTCTACACTGTCTGATATTACTATTGCCATCCCTGTCAGTTTTCTGTGTGCCAGATCCTTATTGCTCATATGTTTAGTTTTTCTACATCATTTTGCTTTACTTGCCTCTTTTAAACATCAAACATCATATAGCTGGACTTTTATTTCTCTCCCTAGTCTTCCCTCCTCCTAATTTTTTTAAAAGATTTTATTTATTTGACAGACAGAGATCACAAGTAGGCAAAGAGACAGGCAGAGAGAGAAAGAGAGGAGGAAGCAGGCTCCCTGCTGAGCAGAGAGTCCGATGCGGGGCTCGATCCCAGGACCCTGAGCTCATGACCCAGGCTGAAGGCAGAGGCTTTAACCCACTGAGCCACCCAGGCGCCCCTTCCCTCCTCCTAATTTTAAAGTTTGTTTATTTTCTTGCATTTTTAAACTTTTTAAAGAAAGATCATTATAGGGGGTGCCTAGGTGGCTCAGTCTGTTAAGTGTCCGACTTTTGATCTCAGGATTCAGCTCAGGTCCTGATCTCAGGGTCATGAGATCAAGCCTCACATTGGGCTCTTTGCCCTCCCTCTGGAAAAAAAAAAAAAAGATAATTATAGATTCACATGCAATTATAAAAGATAACACAGAGAAGTCCTATGTATACTTCATCTAGTTACCAACTGTGGTAACATTTTGCATAATTATAGTACAGTATTATACCCAGAAAATTGACATTGGTACAATCTATATACCTGATCCAGATTTCATGACTTTTACATGTACTTGTGTGTGTTTGCATTTAATTCTCTGCAATTTTATGTAGATCTTGTGACTACCACCATAGTCAAAATACAGAACATTTTCATTACAAAGATCCCTTGTCCAAAAGACTTTATCTTTTAATAGGAAAATTTAACCTATTCATATTTACCTTTTCTTCTCTCCCTTACAAGTTCAGAAATTCTAAAATCATCTGTAACTGTTCCCTTATACCTCCATTCAGCAATGTGAGGCTGTGACTCCTTGCTTTCCCTACATTCTTAAGTTTTATTGATTTGATTTCTTTTTTACATTATTTGTGTTTTTGCCCCTAGCCATCCTTTTCATCTTCACCAGTACTGTGTCTGGAAAGATTTAAATTTGATTTCAGGTCACTTGAATATTACATCTTTCCCTTTTAAAAATATTTACTTTACTTTCTTTGGTTTTTGACTGGAATACTGTCTTGAAGATTTTTTAAGAAGAGTTACAGGAAGTATATTTGGAGTCCAGAAATATTTTTCATTGTATTGTTTGTTTTTCTATGTGAATAAGAGTTTGAGTCAGTTTTTTTCTTTAGAATTCCTGAAATAGTACATTAACTTTAGCATTTCCTTAAATTTCCTTCAGCTTCAGTCTTTCACATTGATTTTATATAGGCATTAGGTTTCTTGCATCTGTCTTCTAAGTTACTTATACTTTTTTTCATTTAAATTTTGAATTTGGCTACTGTATTTTTAATTTCAAAGACCTTAAAATCTTTTTAAATTAGTTTTTTCATGTTATGTGAATCCTATGCTCTATTAATTCACACTAAAGATAATAATTATAATTTTAAAATTATCCTCCTGTTGTTCACTCACTTTTATTGGAGACCATTTGCTCTAATGGCCCAACCTGTTTCCTTATTTTTATGATAGGTAATTCTGTTTCTACATACAAATGCAGATCTGTGTTGGCTGATTTGTTCCTGGTTGGGTTTCTATGTGAAGTCATGAAGGTCACTTCATGTTCTCTCTTCCAGACAGGTAGTTCCCTAAAACCAGGTGAGTGGAAGGGTCTCTGTGACTGGGCTTTGTCCTAGACACAGAAATGGGCAGGACACGTCAACTAAGAGTGTGTTATCTTTCAGAGTGTGCTAGTTAAGAATAGATTAATAAAGTAGGACCCCCATGAAATAAGCCAATTTGATGATATTAAATCTTCAACTTGACTTTGTTTTCGTCCAAAACGAAGACTGAAATCAAAAACATACAGAACAGTTCTATCACCCAAGGAATTCCTTAGTGTGGGCCCACTGTAGTCATGGAGGCAACCTGTCTTTTCCTCTAACTCACTCACAATCACTGATCTGTTTGCCTTCCCTATAGTTTTGTCTTTTCCAGAATATCCTATAAATGACGTTCTATAATATGTAGCTTTTGGTATAGCTTCTTTCACTTACAAAATCATTTTAAGGTTCATCTGTGCTATTTGCTGAATCAGTGGTTCATTTTGTTTTATCACTGAGTAATATTTCATTGTATGGATGTATGGTTGTTTATCCTTTCACCTGTTGAAGGACATCTTTCATGTTTCCAGAATGGAATGATAATGAATAAATACATAAATATTTGTGTACAGGTTTTTGCTTGAAAATAGGTTTTCAGTGCTCTTGGATAAATAATGTAGGAATGGAATTGCTAAATGGTTTGGTAAGGGTGTGTTGAGCTTTATAATAAACTGGCAAAGTTTTCCAAAGTGGCTGTACCATTTTGCATTCCCACCAGAAGTGTTTGCGGCATCCAGTTTGGTATTATCTTAAAATTTCACTAATCTGCAATTAACTGTTCCCAGGTTTAAATTATTAAGTACTATCTGTTCAAGAATTTTTGAAATTATATTTGACATTGCTCCTAAGTAAAATGTTCACTAGGATTCACAAAAATATGCCATAAAAGGGGAAAAATGATGAATTGGACTTAATAAAAAATTGAAAAGTTTTCTCTTTGAAAGATATTATCAAATAGATGAGAAACCAGGCACAGACTAGGAGAAAATATTTGCAAAGTATATATCTGATAAAAAACTTATCTAGAATGTACAAAGAACTCTTACAATTCAGTAATATGAAAACAAAAAACCTGATTCTGAAAAATGGACAAAATAGACATTTCACTAAAGAAGATACAAATGGCAAATAAAGATGTGAAAAAATGCTCCACATCATTACTAGCCCATTGAGAAAAGCAAATTAAAACAAGATATTTACCACCCACCCCCTGGAATGGCTGAAGACTGACAACATTGACTATTGATGAGGATGTGGGACAACTAGAAGTCTCATATATTGCTGGTAGAAATGTAAAATGTTGGCAGCCATTTTAAAAACACTTTGGGACGAGAAACAACCCAAATTTTTATCAACAGGTGAGTGGATATATCCACACAATGGTTATGATTCATCAGTAAAAAGGAACAAACTACTGATTGATTTACATAACAGGGATAAATCTAAAGATAGGCTGTGCAGAATAACCTAGACACAAAAGAATACACACATATTATTTCACTTATATATAACTCAAGAATAAAACACAATCTGATTTATAGCAATGGGAAGCAAGTTATTTTTTATCTGGTGCAGGAAGTAGATTGGTGATTGGGAGGGAGCAGCAATGAACCTTTTGGGTTGATGGAAACATTCTATATTTAGATTCTGGAATTGGTTATGTTGGTATATGTCTTTGTTAGAATTCATTATACTACACACTTAATATGGAGTACATTTTTTTGGAATGTAAATTACACACTAAAGTTAATTTAACAGTATTATACTAGTTTAGTTAATTGCTCCTTTAGCATGAATGGTTAGCAGTGACATACCTATGTTCTTGTAGTTGGATTTTTGTTAGGAAGGCTAAGTGTAAATTTAATATATTTCTATTAAGCAAAAGCTCTTTATTTTACTGTATAAAAATGTATAGTTAGTATTTGAATAAAGTAAATTCAATATACTTTTTGGTTTTAGTGGCTAGAGAGATTTTTTCTCTCTTCAGTGAGTCCATTAGAATTGCCCTTAGCCAGCTACCCCTAATATTTTAGTGTTTAGTTAAATATATATTGTATATCTGCCAAAGGTTTAGAGTTATTCTGAATTCACAGTTCTTCCCATTCAAATGATGTATTCTTACCCATCATTAACACGGGAAGAAAAGGTGAAATACAGAGAATATGGCATGGTGGCATCTTATCCAAGGTACTTTATATATCATATGTGTATTATTAGAAACATGTCCTTCCTGTCACTTTGTGAGATAGCACTTTCATCAGGAAGAGGGTTTTCAGGTCCATTGTATTAAATCACCAAACACCTATCCCTACAGCTCTGCTTTGTAAAGATTTTATTTATTTATTTATTTAACAGAGATCACAAGAAGTCAGAGAGGCAGTCAGAGAGAGAAAGAGGGAAGCAGGCTCCCTGCTGAGCAGACAGCCCGATGCAGGACTTGATCCCAGGACCCTGAGATCATGACCAGAGCCAAAGGCAGTGGTTTCACCCACTGAGCCACCCAGGCGCCCCAGCTCTGCTTTTTAAAACAAAAAAAAACATTGACTCCTTGATTCCTTTCTTTCTCTACTAGAGAATGATCATGAAATATTTCATAAGGTGAGATATGCTTGTTAAAGTTTAGCAAAGAAAGAGGGAGAGAACTAACCATTATCAATATCTAGGTTAAATTGAGTCTAAATCTTCTCCCTTGTGTTCTGACAAGTTTGTTCCTGGTTTGATTTCTTAGGCACTTCTTAGGTGGTCCTCACCATTTGTTCAGCCAATGTTCTGAAATGCCCACTGTTGCCATCCTTTTTTGTATTTTTAAGTCCTGCTTCAATTCCTGGAAGAGAAAGAAGTACTGTTTGTCTTTTTTGGTTTTCAGGATTTTCCCTCAGCCTTTAGGTTTTTTCTTCCCGAGTGATTCCCCTCCTTTCTTTTGCTCTATTTACCTGGATTTTCAGAAACTTTTCAAGTTGGCTAGGAAGCTCTATTTTCCCTGTCCATACACTTGGCTCAGTTAAGAACTTGCATGTTTATTCTATATTGGGGCCTTGTTGAATAAAAACTGTAATCATAATAAAAATGTTTCAATTGGAGGAGAATTTACTTAGAGGAAGAGAGAGGCATGTAAAGTAGTAATATTCCATCCCTAGTAGTCTCCTTACTGACACTCGTACATTATTTTAATATAGTATATTGAAATGTAAATAATTATGGTGAAGAAGAAAAAGGGCTGCTCTGCTAGCACTTGGCCTTTGCTCCTCCCCAGCTCATCTAATACCAGAATAGTATCAACCTGGCTCTTTTATCATGGCGTTGCTTGACTTGTCTCTGCCCTCTCATTCCTAGGTTATCACTTTTTCTAAGAACTTCTTTTCCACTCGTAGTTTTTCCAGTTCTTCTTAATCATTCTGTGGTCTTAACACAGATTTGGAGTGTTAAAAAAAATTCACTGTATTTGAGAAAATAGTTTCCTTTTACCTCTCCAATCATCTCTTTCATGAATCTTTCTTTAATTTCAATCAGAGTTTCTTTGTAGCGAAGGTCAAGTCTCTTTTATGTGTTCAGGGGCTGCTTTTGTACTAACAGAGGTTACTACTTTTTTACATTCTCTTTGAACAGTAAAATTTCAATATGTATACTATTCCTTATTGGATGGCTTCAAAGAAGGTCATACATTTGATTCTTACCTATTGTGATTCGGTTTTTATTATCCATTTTCCCCCTCTTTTGCTCTGTATCAAGATATAGAACTTTTTTGCTTCATTTCTCGGTCCTCGTGTTCTTATCTTGAAGAGTTCCTGGTTTCATTTCTGTGTTTATTTTAATTCTGTCCCACCATCTTCTCTGCCCGACTTCAAAAAGCAGAACAAATTCTTATTTCGCTTATCCTGGGACCTAAGCGCTAAGTCCTGTAGTTATGAACAAGTCGCATTCTCTGAATTTGAGGAATTCATGTCTGTTGGGGTAGAAGGAAATCTCTCACTGTGTAAGAAATGGCACACACGGGTACCTGGGTGGCTCAGTGGGTTAAGCCTCTGCCTTTGGCTCAGGTCATGATCCCAGGGTCCTGGGATTGAGCCCCGCATCGGGCTCTCTGCTCAGCAGGGAACCTGCTTCCATACTCTCTCTCTGCCTACCTCTCTGCCTACTTGTGATCTCTGTCAAATAAATAAATAAAACCTTAAAAAAAAAAAAAAAGAAAGAAAGAAATGGCACAGAAAAATGTAAGAGCAGAGAAAAAGTGAGTGATAGACCAAGTCTGTACCTGACCTTAATGGATGAGTAAGAGGCTGCCAAGCTGGGAAGAACAGGGCATTCCAGAGCAGCTCAGCCTCAGTGGAAGACTTGGAGATGTTGAGGTGTGCAAGGTGTGCGGTTGGGGGCGGGGCAGATGTTCTACAGCGAAGATGGGGAGTGTGGAAATGGAAGGGAGAGGGAGATGTGCCAAGGTAGATGGAACATTCTTGGGTATCATTTTATCAAAAGACAGCCTTCTCTTAATGGTACTTCTATATATTTGAGAATGAAGAAGGCCCAGGGAGGAGAAGTTATCAGACAGGCAGAAGAATATAGAAGAGCCCGTGGTGGCCTAGAAGCATAGGACGGCAGGCCAGGAAAGAGGGCTGGGAATGAGTAGCAGCTGCTGCACTGAATTCAAATATAATTTCCCTCTTCTTGATTGATATTTTCCTCCATTCACTGATGTCTGGATTTCTAGACTTGTCCAGAAGAGTCCTTTCTCAAAATAGTGTCGATCAGTTTTAGCAGGATTCAGAAATGATAACATTACTGAGTTTGGCCTTTTTATCTTGATTTCCTACCACATTATGCACTCTGTTACATTTAGGCATGAGGCCGCGGAGCTGCCTAGACCCTTGTCTTTCCCCATCCCTTCATTGGCTTATCTCTGTGGGCCCTTATGCAACAGGACTGTGTGGTGACTTCAGTATCTGGCTGTGCCTTTTTGCCTGTCCTTTTTTCTTTCCTTCTATCTTTTCAGTTTAAGTTGAGAAACCTCTTGGAGTGTTAAGCTTGTTTCTAGGTTCTTTTATCCCACCATGAATCTGGCTTGGCCATGGTCCTGGTTCATGTTCATTCTCATTGCCTCCTTTTGTTTATTTTAAGAAAAGTCCTCTTCCTTTCTCCTCTTTCCTGTACTGGAGCAGGAGCAGGAGCCGTCTTCTCTGCAGCTCCTGCCATCCTGCTTCTCTCCGCCTCATCGACTCCCCATCTCACTTCAAATCTCAGTAGAAAACATATGTTCTCCCTTGTCTATACCTCTTAATTTCTCTTTTCCACTGTTATTGCTTTCTCTGTAATTGTATTATTTAACTTTGTTAAGCATTTTATAATATGAAAGATGTAGTTGAAAATAAAGTTGTATTATAATAAAATCATGTCGTGTAAAGCAAGTTGTTTCCCAAGGAGTATGAAAGTCTCAGGATAGAAGTTAAAATGGTTGTTGTTCTCTATTCCTAGGTTGTGCTAGTATAAAAGTTCCATGTGTTGTGGAGAATTTCTCCCCTCATAGCCATTGTTGATAAGTAATTGGATTAAGTAACTAATAAAATAAGGATCACCCTCTTTCTAATTGTGACTTTTGTTAAATCAAAATAATATTTTTATATGTTGTGAGAGTTTTAAAAATTAAAGTAGCATTTTGAATAAATTGGAAAAGAAATGTCTCTAAAGGTATATTTTATAATCACCCTTTTGGATCCCTTTAGTGTACCAGACTAATATTTATTTATTTGCACCAGGTGGGAAAAGTCATTTTGTCTTTGAATCCCATTCTCCTCATAAAATAGAGTTATTGTGTCTTTTGCATTTGGTTCATTGCCCATTGGGATATTCATTGGTTATCACAAATTGCCTCCATGCCTTGGCAAAAGTCCAGACAGTACATGGACAATTTGGACTTCAGCATTGGCCGTTGCTGCCCACATGAGTCCTGAGACTATGGCTCTATTACCTTTTTCAGCTTCATTTCCCAGGGAAGAGTAGAGTGAGCTATCCTTTCTTCTCCATATGTTCTTCCCCCTCAAAAACACTTTTATAGCATCATCTTAGTTGATTGGAAAGGAGCTTAGAATCAATGAAAGGGGTTAACAATGGGTTTGCACACTTCCTTTTTTATTTCTATGCCTTGTTTACATTTTCAAAAACAGGTTTTAATTTTATTACATTTTTCTGAATAACATGGCTGGAAAATATTAAATATATTTGCTTTTTCAGTATACTGTGTACTGCTTTTCCTTCTTTCAAAAACTTGTCATTTTTAGCTTTATCTTACAAAAAATGATTATTGTTATTCATGGTTGGAAAAATAAAGCATCCATTTACATTTCTCTTCTACTCTGCAGAAGTTTGATTATATAGTACATATATTTACAGTTTATAACTCACTTTTATATATGTTGCTTCAGTGTAAAATTTTACTTAACTTTAACCCAGCTTAAAGATGATATTGCTTATGTGGCATTCTTGCTGATTTTGTATTATCTTATAATCTATAATCGTAAAAGCTAGCTGGGAAACAGAAAGTTTGTGGCTTGGTGTGTCAAATAGAATTTGACTTTCCACAATTTGTCTCAATCTTTATGCCAAGAATGATCATGAAAGTTCACATGAATGATGATTTCTTATTTGACAGATATTTATTTGGTTTTATAAAATTTCTACTTTCTGATAAATTCAGTTTTGTAAAGAAAGTGAAAGAAGCCTATTTGAAGCAGTTTATATAGACTGTGGAGTGAGAAGTGATGTCCAAAGAACATATAGCCAGGGGCGTCTGGGTGGCTGCAGTTGGTTGAGCTTCCAGCTTTCAGTTTCCCTTCTGGTCGGTTCTGGTCATGATCTCAGGGCCCTGGGATTGAGGCTCATTTCTGGTTCTGTGCTTTGCTTGGAGCTGGCTTGGGACTTTCTCCCTCTCTCTCTGCCCCAACCCCGTGTGTTCCCTCCCTTTCCTCTCTATCTCTTGCAAATAAATAAATAAATCTTAAGAAAAAGATTATATAACCAAACTCATCTGTCCACGTTAGCAGATAGAATTCTGGTTTTTTTTTTTTTTTTGAAGGTTTCCGGGAATAAAACATGCAGTCTTCTAATTGTCTGTTGGTTGAGTTGGATACTTATAAATTGTTCTTTATTTCCTAAATTTCATTTTTGTAGTTTATTCTTTTTTTAATATTTTATTTATTTATTTGACAGAGATCACAAGTAGGCAGAGAGGCAGGCAGAAAGAGAGAGAGGAGGAAGCAGGCTCCCTGCCGAGCAGAGAGCCCGATGCGGGGCTCGATCCCAGTATCCTGGGATCATGTCCTGAGCAGAAGGCAGAGGCTTTAACCCACTGAGCCACCCAGGCGCCCCTGTAGTTTATTCTTTTAAGAAAGGGAAGGAGCAAGTAAATTCTTTGAGCAATTACCCCTGTTAATATACCTGGGGGCCTATTTTGAAATAAAGTGTATGTGGTAAAAGAGCTGTCTCATTTAAAATTTTGGCATTAAAGATTTGAGATTTGTGCAGTTGTAATTTTTTTGTGATAGATTTATACTTGTGGTAGGTGAAATATTTGAATAAAGGAGTGGTATACTAGATAATTATACAGATGGCCACTAGATGGATGGATAAAGAAGATGTAAACACACACACACACACACATACACACACACACACAGGAATATTATATGGCCATAAAAAGGATTATGTTGCCATTGTGGGGAAAACATGGATGGACGTAGAGGTCATTATGTTAGTTGAAATTAGTCAGAGAGGGGTGCCTGGGTAGCTCAGTGGGTTAAAGCCTCTGCCTTTGGCTCATGTTATGATCCCGAGGTCCTGGGATCGAGCTCTGCATCAGGCTCTCTGCTCAGCAGGGAGCCTGCCTCCCTCTCTCTGCCTGCCTCTGCCTGCTTGTGATCTCTGTCCGTTAAATAAATAAATAAAATATTAAAAAAAAAGAAATTAGAGAAAGACAAATACCTTATGATTTCACTTCTATATGGAATCTAAAAAACAAAATGAATAAACAAAAAGAATCAGACCTCTAAATACAGAGAACACTGATAGTTGCTAGAGGAAAGGAGGGTGAGGAACAGGCAACATGAGTGAGGAGTGAGAGACACAGGCCTCTAGTTATGGAATGAATAAGTAGTGGGAATAAAAGGTACAGCACAGGGAATATAGTCGATGATACTGTAATAGTGTATGGTGACAGATGGTAACTACACTTGTGGTAAGCGTAGCATAATATGTAGAGATGTTAGACCACCACTATGTTGTGTACCTGAACCTAATGTAACATTGTGTATCAACTACACTCAGAAATGTTTTAAAAAGAAAAATAAAACAATAAGATAAAAAATATGCTTTGGTCCCCATAATATATGTCTGCCCACATACGTGGACCCATAAGCTATAGGTTTATGTTGTGTATATAGAAAGGGGTCATTATTACATTTTTATTACAGTCTGTCACAAAATTTTAAAATTATTTAGAATTATCCACAAAAATAAAAAATATATGACCTGTCTAGTTTGAAAGTTCTGCTTAATAAGTAGCTATTTATCAATGTTTGTTATCTAAAAGATCTGTAATCTTTTGGGGATATTTTACTTCCTAAGTTGGAAATAAAAAGATCTTCTAAAACTGTTGTCTTATAGGTAAAAGAATGTGACATTTCAACATTTGAACCTGAAATCAGCATGCAATTTTCAGGCCACATGGATGAATGCCAACTTTTGCATTTCCTGTGTGTATCCTGTGACCATTTTCTCTGGGGTGAGTGATTTCTAAGAGTATCTGGCAGCAAACCAGATGCCAGCCAGCCATGGACTGCCCTAACAAATACTGCTAAGAGTTATAAATTAAACACTGTCTGATGATCTGTGATGTGTAAGGCAGTTAATTTAGTTGGTCTGGATTAACTGTCAGCTCCAGAAAACTGTATTCCCATAATGTGAAATCTGTACTTATTAAGTTTGGAGGTGAGTAATAATTAACAATAGGGAATCATTTGTTAAAATGTGAAATTATAAAATACCTTCTTTTGGATTTAAAGCAGTGTTTCAGTGGCTAGCCATATATTTTAAATGATTTTCATTTTAAAAGTTCAAGGACTTTAGTATTTTTTGAAAGGTAGTTATAATTTTGTATAAAATAGAGTTGGATCATATACTTTCCAATTACCTTATAATATCAATTTTGCTTCCCATATAGCATAAAATTATATACATTATCAATATTTAGGTTTCTTAAAAATTCATTCAGTAAATTATACCAGAGATTTACATTTACAGTGAATTTTGGTTTTTCAGTTTCATTCTGGGAAATTACATTGAGAGAAAAGACTGATTATTATCTTATCCATGCATTTTTCTGTATATTTGAATTATTTTTACTTTACCAAGCCATCCATTTTTTTTAGAACATCATTCAAAGAGTTCATGCGTCTTACTGAGGACACCTGACCTTTTGAAGCTTCATAATTCACACCTAGATGTCACCAGTCTTTCCCATGTTAACAGTTCTGACTATGTTTTATTATATATGCCTTCGGCGCCGAGCCAGGACAGCTACAAGAGGAGAAATGATGAACAGCCATAGAACTATAGAATCAAACAACCGGACTTCCCCTCTCAACGAAGAGGTGGTCCAGTATGCCAAAGAAGTAGTCGATTTCAGTTCCCATTATGGAAGTGAGAACAGTATGTCCTATACCATGTGGAATTTGGCAGGTGTACCAAATGTATTTCCAAGTTCTGGTGACTTCACTCAGACAGCTGTATTTCGAACTTATGGAACATGGTGGGATCAGTGTCCTAGTGCTTCCTTGCCATTCAAGAGGACGCCGCCTAATTTTCAAAGCCAAGACTACGTGGAACTTGCTTTTGAACAACAGGTGTATCCAACAGCCGTTCATGTTCTGGAAACCTATCATCCTGGAGCAGTCATCAGAATTCTGGCTTGTTCTGCAAATCCCTATTCCCCAATTCCACCAGCTGAAGTAAGGTAAGACTCATTTTTTTAATGACCAAGTTATATGGCTGAAAGGTTTTGTTTGGAGGTCTTTTCTTACTCTTTTAGGTAATTTGAACAAATTGGATTTTCAAAATTTTCTTTAGTTTTCTGATAGGGAAAAGAAAGATCATGCATTTAAAGCTGTACTCATTCTTTATATGTTTAACACTTTATGCTGTAATATTCATAGATCATGAGATTTGTCACAATTTACTATAAACAAAAACCTTGATTTCAGCTAACTAGGATGAGGGCCAGTCTGAGAAGTTAGTAGGAAATATGACCTGTAACATATTTTCAAACAAACATCATGTTACTGCTTTTACACACAGTAACTCAAAGTAGATCTATATAGAGTGATACTTTAAGAGGGGTACTTAGGGAATTAGTTTTAATCTTAGGGGAATGTCTTTGTAGCAAGCATATTCATTTAAAAACAAATGTTGCTTTGATTCATACATTCTTTCTAAAAGCCTATTTATTTACATCAATTTGTATAGCAATGCCCCTCTCTCTTTTTTTAAAAAAATATAATTCCTGACCCAGTGATATATTCACATGGTTCAGTAATTTAAAAAGCACATAATCTGTTCTCCCTGTGCCTAAGGCCCAGCCGTCTTCAAAGAAACCACTTTTATCCACTCATTTATTTCTTTTCAAGAGTTTCCTTATAAAGACATAAGAAAATACAAATACATTTTTGTTTTCTTTATACACAAACAATAAGCAGACTCTTCACACCATCCTCTACCTTGTTTCACCTAGTGGCATATACTGTACCTTTTCATATAAGTGCAAAGAGAGGTTCCTCATTCTTTTCTGTGGTTGCAATTAAAGCACAGTGTATATGTATCCCCACTTATTAATCAATCACCTTTTGATGGGTACTTAGTTTTCCATATTTTTGCTCTTATGAACATTAATGCAGTGATTAACCATGTCATGAATCAGTTTCCGTATGTGTAAGTGTACTTTTAGTATCTCTGAGGTTGAATATGCTTTCATGTTTAAGAGCCATTTATTTACTATCTGATCATATTATTTGCTCATTTTTCTATTACTTGTTGATACCACCAATCCTTCTATCACTTTACTAATTAATTTATTAAATATATGTGTGTCTTCCATGGGCTAAGCATTGATTTGGGTATTGGGGATACAGCAGTGAACAATGAACAAAATTGACAAGAAGCCCTGCCGATTTGAACTTATTCTAACCCCAGAGTAGTTTGTGGGCCCTTGTTAAGTTGTCATTCCCCAGCTGCCACTGAAGGAGGAGTGGGGACAAGGATCAGTTACACTGCTTCCTTGAAGGCCCTCGTCCCCTCAACTCTAAGGGAACACCTTCCCAGTCTCAGGAAACAAATGCAGAGTATAGCTCAGCTCAAGCTGGAGACTGCTGGAATAGTCTTTATTTGTTCTTCTCAGAATGACCTTGATAATTCATCGTGAATATTATTATTACTTTTTTTTTAAATTTGTCAGAGAGAGAGAGAGGAGCACAGGCAGACAGAGTAGCAGGCAGAGGCAGAGGGAGAAGCAGGCTCCCTGCCGAGCAAGGAGCCTGATGTGGGGCTCTATCCCAGGACGCTGGGATCATGACCTGAGCCGAAGGCAGCCGCCCAACGAACTGAGCCACCCAGGCGTCCCTTATTATTACTTTTTAAAGATTTTACTTGTTTATTTGACAGAGATCACAAGTAGGCAGAGAGGCAGGCAGAGAGAGAGTATGGAAGCAGGCTCCCCGCTGAGCAGAGAGCCCAATGCGGGGCTTGATCCCAGGACCCTGGGATCATGACCTGAGCCAAAGGCAGAGGCTTTAACCCACTGAGCCACCCAGGTGCCCCCATCGTGAATATTATTAACGAACCTATTTAAAAAAACAAAACAAAACAAAAAAACAAAAAAAAAACCCAAAGAAACAGAAAACTGGCATCCTTTAATATACAGATATGTTTTGGTTTGTTTCTGAGAAAAAAAGTACTTTGGGCAGGATCCTTTCTTATGTGAGAATTATTTTTATTGGATTCTGTTATTCTTTGTCTCTTTCCTACAAAGTTAAGTACTTTTTCCCCTGAAAAGCTAGGCAAATTTGGGAATGAGATCTATGAAACATGTAATATCTTTAAACCATTATGTCTGTATAACTCATTTTGAATATAAATCATGCTCTTGGGCTCCTGGAGTTGTGGTATATGGTTGTGATTAAAGTGACAACTTTATTTACAAATGTAGCAATAATTAGAATTTGCTTATTTTATTTTTAGCTTTATTCCACAGAAAATACCATTCCTTTAAATTTTAAGAGAAAAGGAATCTAACCAATATATGTTATTGCAGGATAAAAAAGGACCTTTTAAATTTTACTGATTATGAAATTAGTAGAGGTTTCATTGTTTTAAAAAAACTTGTTATAAAATATCAAGAAAGAAAATACACGGATAAAAAAAAAGAAACCTACAACTCTCCCAGGATTCAGTAACTGTTAACATTTTGGTGAATTTCTTTAAACCGTCAGAAACATTGATCACCTCCTCTGCCACTTCACTGCTGGGAACAAAACAAAGAACCTGACAAACCAGGCTCTTGTTCTTTGAGTATTACAGGCCAGCCGGGAAGAAGACTGGGAGATCATAGAGATCATGTGCTGGTGGAGGGCAAACCTAGTCTGTGGGGCTCAGAGAGGTCTTCCCTAAGGAAGTGACTTAACAGAGACCCAAAAGTTGAGTGAAGCTTTAGTTTGGATAGGAAAGGTGGAAAAAGAACAGCACATTGCAAAGGTGAAGTCGTGAGGTAAGGTCTTGGTGTTTAAAGAAGTGACAAGGTTTGAGTGTAGAGAACAAGAAAGCAAAGGGCCACAAGCGTGGAAGTGCCATTCTTTAGATCTAGACTAGTGGTTTCCAGACTTTGGAAATCACAGGGCTCTTAGATCCAGTGTCTGAGAAGCAGACCTTGAAAGGACTGTTGTTATGTGGAGAATTGCAATGCAAAGGCTCCTGGAGGAACCACTGTGAGGATGGGGAGAGCACTGCGGGGAAGGGAAGAAGTCAGACAAGGATGCACTTTCGTAAGAAGTCCCAGTCAGCCTGGAGGAAAAGTTGCTGGGGAGCTGGGCTCTTAGGTTCCTACACCAGTTTGTCTTGGACTGTGGGCTGGAGGAGTGGCAAGGGGAATGGAAATCTGCCAGGCACAGGCCACCTTCTGGATGAAGAGGCTCTAGGAGCCCAAGTAGTTCTCTGAAGAAGGCTGCAGGGGGAAGCCCTTAGCAGCAAAGCAAGGACGTGAGGAGGGTGGGCTCACAGAACTGCCCAGGAGGTCTAAGTGGAGTACAGGTAGGGAGCGTTGGCTATCATAAACTAGGAAACATAATAATAGTAAACATTAGAGAACTGATATAGATTGTCAGATTATTTACTTTGCTAAATAAGTACACCTAAAAAGGCAAACCCATGAAATACTAACATTATTTACCATCACCATCACTTCATAAAAGAAACATCAGTTTATACTGGGAAATTGGCATGATCAGAATCTAAAGAGTGGTTGGTGATTTTACATGTGTATGTGTGCATATTTTTATATACACCAATACATTTCCTTATTTTTCACATTTATTCATGGAAATCTCCATCACACGCTGTTGTTTAGGAACCCCTGGACTGTACTGCCTATTATTTTAATGAGCACAGGGTTTTATGCCTACTGTAAGAGTTAGCAAGTGAGTGTGTTGGGAATGGCTCAGGAATTGGCATGAAATGGACTTGTGGTCCCAGAACATTCAAAAATTAAAAGCAGTCTTTCCCCATTTTGTCTGGTTTCCCTTTTTTTGTTCAGTAAGTGAAGTAGACAAGTTACAGGTACTTCTATAAGATCTCAAAATCTTTTGACTTCTTGCCTAGTGCCTGATTCAGAGAAAAGAAAACTGGTGGTATCCAATGTCCCTGTCCTGAGGATAAGATCTTAATGGATGCTTGTGTAAGAGTCAGAAGATAGGCTAGCATGGGGTTACACATTGGAAGAAAGAGACAGGAAAAGAGGAGAAAAGAAAAGGATGAATTGAGGTCATATTAAAGAAACTGATTAGAATAAAGTTATTTGGGGATAAAATTCAGTGGTATGGGTTTTTCTGAGTGTTAAAAGCACTTAGTTATATAATACTGAAGTTAGGAAAGCAAAAAGTGGCTGTTGTAGAGTGAATTTGCTGCCAAAGGGAGTTGCTTAAACAATAATTTCACAAATTGGTCATAGTGTGGTCCTGACTTTGTAGGCCAAGAAGCATGATTTTGTTAAAGCAGATGCTAGTTAGTTCCAATTAGAGATGGGCTGGGAGGCAGGGAGTGAGTAGGTGTATATCAGAATACTCTTCTTTTGTTCTTGTTGGTGCTCCTCTTCTGTCCTTTCACTTTCGGCTGATGGACCGGAGCAGTGTTAGCAAGAGAACTTTCTTTGTGCTGGCTGCTAGATACGCTTACCAACCAGGAGAAATTTTGGTTAGAAGGGAAGCTTTTTGCATCCATGTGCCAGGTTTCCAACCTAAGTATGCTGGAAAACTTGTTTCTCTGGTTTCCATTGGTGAACATCTGTCTTTCTCTGATCACCAGTTGCTTCTGGGGAGCCCTAGAGAGACGTTTTCAATGGGGGCAGCAACAAATTAACATCACAGAGATGGAGTGGTTTGTTTCTTTGTTTCTAAGTACTGTACACATAGTAGGCATTCAGTAGTACAATCAACAGAATGGGGAAAGAAGTGGGCGGATGAAGAGAATGCTGTTGGTTACCATCTCAGAATTAAGTGCTCTGAGCACAGCCAGAATGGAATTCCAAGCTGAATTTTCATATGTAATACTGTAGATTTAAATACTTACATAGGACATTGGAGTCTGTCAGATTTGTCCCATACACACACACACACACACACACACACACACACACACACACATATACACACAGTATGTGAGTACATATAGTAAACAGATAAATGTATAGACTACAGAGGGCATGACTTAAAGCAGTCTGATCTCCTTAACACTGTACTGGGTCAAGAGGATTAAAAGAGTTGGGCTGTCTCACAGTAAGGAGTGTGTGTGTGTGTGTTCATCCACATGTGTGCACATGTACATTTGTTACATTTCACTGACTAGGTTTTAAGAATCTGGCTTCAGTTTTCCAGAATAAAATAATATTGGCATTTCTTTTGTTGAATAAAATAGATATCTTTCTCTTTCTAACTTTGAAATAATATATTGTAATTCTATTAGGAAATTTTAAATAAAAATCCGCTTTAATGCAGACACCTCAGGATCAATTTGTATTGGTCTTATGGTTAATGTTGGTTTAATTCAGATGGCCACAGATCTATAAAGTAATTTTTCTCTTTTTATAATTTTTGCTGCTTTTTAGGTTATCAAGAAAAAGTAAAATATAAATAACTAATTTAGATACATGAAAGTTTTTTTTAATATTTAGACATATTTTTAAATATTTCTAAAAACTGGTGATATTAAAAAAACTTAAAGAACAATGTTGTTCTTCTTTGTACTATCATATCTACAATTTAAGATATATATGTAAGTAAATATAGAATATTCATGCTACGTAGAAGAAACAAAAATGTTGCTAAAATAACATTGATCCTGATATGTTTTTTTTTAATTTTTTTTTTTTAAATTTATTTGACAGACAGAGATCACAAGTAGGCAAGAGAGGCAGGCAGGGAGAGGAGGAAGCAGGCTCCCTGCTGAGCAGAGAGCCAGATGCGGGGCTGGATCCCAGGACCCTGGGATCATGACCTGAGCCGAAAGCAGAGGCTTTAACCCACTGAGCCACCCAGGCGCCCCGATCCTGATATGTTTAAATATACTAGAAAGGTTAAGGAAGTTGATTTAAAGCATCATCTAACTTTGTCCATTCTGCAAGGTAGGTAGGGAGGAGTTTCGTGGATTAATACCTTATTAAAATAGAATCTTCTCTAGGCAGTGCTTTTCTTTAAGCTGATGTTTGTAAATTTATAATGTAATTTGCATTATAATGCAGTTCAAACTATACATGAAGAACATGTTTTGTTTTGTGTTTATTTATTGCAAAGGACCTGGCAGAGGTGATTTCTACATCACATTTTCAGTGTTTCTGTTAAGCCTCATAAAAACTCCTCAGTGAAGCTAAATCATAATAGACGGGGTTAGACCACATGTGTCGTGACCCAGTATGGGCCATTACTTTACAGGGTCCTGCACGGTCCTTGTTTCCCAGACAATAGCGTTCCTCTAACATCTGATGTCATTTTATCGTGGCAACAAATAGTAAGAGTTTACTGCTTACAAATAGTAAAACCATTTGCCTCATGATTTTTGGAAATATACTGTCCCAAATTAGGAATGCATTTTCCCACCAGCATAGTTTTAAATGATTCATACTTCAGTTCCTTGTATTTGTATGGCTAGCTCTATTTAACTGCATAGGTTTACATTAGAGTGTTGAAATCAATTCTGTTGTTAGGAACCCTCAAGATTTTTGCAGTTAAGCTCTAGGGGTACTTAGGTCTAGCCTGGCACTCCAGGTGGGCTTTACTGGCCTTGTCACAGGAAAAGCAAGATGTCCAGCGTGCTTTCCTTCACTCTGAATCTGCCACAACTTGCTCTACTCCTTAGAACTCTTCCCTAGTCTCCCAAGGTTGGTTAGAGAGTGGGACTGATCTCTCTATTCCTAATTCCATGTTATCTCCAGATATAATACTCACAGGCTCTTTATGTTTGATGGGTTTTATAAAAGTAGCAGATATGAAGTGATTACAAAGGTGCTCATAACTGCGAAAGTTCCTACTATAATGATTAGTGACATGTTTATATAATCCCCAAGAACTTCTGCCGTATGCTTCCAGGTTGGTGCTCTATGCCTTTCTCGCTGCCATCTTGACCTAAAGACCATTAGGGTACCTGCATATTGATGACTTCTGTAGTTTTGACTCACACTCTTTTGTCTATTTCAGTTTCCTAAATGCCTTGCTGTAATCAGTTTTTACTTAAATCTCGATAGGTCACTCGACCAAGGAAATGGATAGACAATATATTAAAAAGAAAAAACCTCATATGATTCATAAGTTTATGAAAACATTTTAAGTGTTATTAGTAATCAGTGAATTATAAATTATGTCTTGTGGAGATGTGGCTTATCATGAAATTACATATTATTTTTAAAAAATAAATAAAACTGTCAGTAGTCATTCTTTTTGAAGAGTTCATGTATTATTTTAGAGAGACAGGGAGCATGTGTGTGTGCAGGGGGTGGAGGTGGGGTGGGGGGGAAAGAGAGGGAGAATCTTAAGCAGACTCTGTGCTGAGCGTGGAGACACAGGGCTCAGTCTCAAAACCCTGAGATCATGGCCTAAGCCGAAATCAAGAGTCAGAGGCTTAACTGACTGAGCCACCCAGGCATCCCTCAGTAGTCATTCTTAAATGCTATTGGCATAAGCTTCTTTGAAAGCAGTTTAAAGTATGTATTGAGAGACTTAGAAATACTTAGTCTTCGACATGAAATCTGTATTTAAAAAAATTCTGCTAACTAAAGTCATTAGAAATGGAAAGATGTTTATTAAAGTATTTTTTTGTCTGCACTTTTAATTTTCTCTGATATATTTGGAAACAGTATTCGAAATGGTTACTAATAACACATATGTGAGAATATTATATATCTAATGATGCTACATTACGGAGCGTCTTTAAATAATTTTGGAAAATAGTTTTATAAGGAGACCTCTATGAAGGGATGGCATGTGAGCTGGACCTTGAAGAATCAATGGGCCGATAATTGCAGTTTGGGCATTTTGTTGTGGGGAGACAACATGAGCAAAGACACAACGATGGAAATGAGTTTATTATCCAGAAGGTAATGACTAATCTGGCTGGAACCTGGGGTTCATCTTGGAGGAGTAGGAGAAAATGTTATTTATGTGGTATGTGTTAGATACTTGCTAGATACGGAACATACACAGATGGCTAAAAAGGAGAATAATGGGAATTCAGAGGAAAAGCATATAAAAGCAAGAATTTCATGAAAAGTTTGACGAAACTTAATGACCAGATGAAAGAAAATCAGAGATAACGGAAGTTTTGAGTTTATATGACGCCAGTAAAGAAATGAAAAAGCTGGACAAGGAGATCCTGGTGTGACAAGACGCTCAGTGTCGTTTCCACAGTTGGTTTAGGACAGGGACACAGAGCTTTGTTCATCCTGTGTGCCTTATTCTGACTTAGGGTTTCCTTTTTCTGTAAAACCAAATGGTGTTCCTCATGTAGCTCTAGCGATGCCAGTTTCTAACTGACCAATGTGAAATTTGCCAGAAAGAACTTTCTAGGGAATTATAAAAATAATTTAAGCAGTGGAGATATTTCAAAGTATATGGCATTTAGTATATATTTCTTTTATGTACTGGAAACAATACTTGTGTTTGATTCTGTTCACCTTATTTCATACCGTTGTGCATCACACTAACATATTGGGCATGGGGCCGTAATCTTAAGGTAACAGTAAATTTCATTCCAAAGTATATTATAGGTAAGTTTCTTTCTTTGGCAGATGGGAGATTCTTTGGTCCGAGAAACCGACGAAGGTGAATGCTTCCCAGGCTCGCCAATTTAAACCTTGTATCAAGCAGATAAATTTTCCCACAAACCTCATACGGCTGGAAGTAAATAGTTCTCTTCTGGATTATTACACTGAATTAGATGCCGTCGTGTTACATGGTACAAAAGACAAGCCAGTGCTTTTTCTCAAGACTTCACTTATTGACATGAATGATTTAGAAGATGATGACTATGAAGAAAAGGATGTTTGTGGAATGGATAGTCTTAACAAAAAGTTTAGTAGTACTGCCCTCAGGGAAGGGCCAAATAATGGATATTTTGATAAACTGCCTTATGAGGTAAGCCAAAGATAATCAGTAGCAGTATTGACATAACACTATAATTTTTAAATGTTTAGGTATTAATGTTTATATTACTATCAGAGAAATGTAAGCATTGGTAAAGTGTATGTAATCTCATGTATTATATATAATTAACCTTTGAACAACATGGTTTTAAACTGTGTGGGTCCACTTATACATAGATTTTTTTTTTAACAGTGTAGTACTGTAAATGCATTTTCCTTAGGATTTTCTTAACATTTTCTCTTCTCTAGCTTATGTCATTGAAAGAATATAGTCATAATACATATAATATACAAAATGTTTTACTTGACTATTTGTGTTAGCTGTAAGGCTTAAGTCAACAGTAGGCTCTTAGTAGTTGACTTTTTGGGGAGTCAGAAGTTATATATGGATTTTCAGCTGGGGGTGGGGAATGAAAGCCTTAACTTTTGCTGTTGTTCAAGGGTCAGCTATGTTTTGATTTTGAAAAAACTAGACAAAATTATGTTACGTAATCTTACCACTTCTGTCTTGCATTAGAGTGTTAGTAAGACTGTGAGAGGGATGCTTATCTACTTGATAAGCCCCTAGTTTCTCCAAGTGTCCTTTATGCTTCTCGTTTATAATCTGCTGACTAGTTATAATTTTTGGTCTAGGTAGGTGGACGGTGCCTCTGCCGAAAGCCTTGTTTTCACTGTGTCTCTCCAGGGGCATTTGTGCAGTATGTTTAGCATCCCTGGCTCCCAGGCATCAGATGCCAGAAGCAGACCACCAGGTGTTTTTGTCCCTCGCTGACAACTGCTATGTGTGGTTAAAAATAATATAACCAAGTCCTTTTAGGAAAAATTTATAAACATAAATTTTAGCCAATTTAGACTGTCCCCTTCCAAACTGGTAGGTATTTCAGGTTTCTTTGTAATAACACAAGTAGCTTAACTTGCATGGAACAGTAAGATGGCCTCTTGAAGGCCTAATGGTCACCACAATGCCTGTACAACATTTACAGTTGAAATGCTGCCATACATCCTGTGGAGTAGCTAAAGCTGCCACGAAAAGATGAAGTTAAGGATCCAAGGTAATTTAGTCAGTAAGCCATGCGCCAGGATCCCACGCAGGCTGTCTAGGTCAAGTCTTGTGTTATAGAAAGAAAGCTTCACAGATTGGATGAGACCCTCTGGGCCCTGGGTGAGAGGACTGAGGAAAGATGAAGGGAGAGTTGAGTTGGGGAAAGAGGAGCTTGGGATCCTAACAGGGTTGTCCTCCAGGGCTTCAAGGAGCATCTGTCCTCACAACAGTGGGAGCAGTTCATCATGAGGAAACAAAATCACTTCTTTGATTCTTACCCATTTCCTAAAACTACAAAGTAGAGATTTAAATTCAGCAAATATGTTTTGAACAGCTTTTGAATTTTATCCAGACTTGAGAAATGGCTGACACAGAGCATTCAGGTGAATAACTGAGGGGAACTTCAGGCCGAGGGAAGAGAATGTACAGAGGTGAGAGGAAGTGAACATGTGTGACCTGTTTGGGAACTCCCGCCTTTCAGGGTGACTGGAAGAGGATTTGATAGCAGAGGCCGTAGGAGATGAAACCGGACGGAGGCTCAGAACTGCCTCGGTGCCTAACTCCGCGGCACACCGTTCGCGTACATGTCATCGGACGTCCTAGCATTGGCGGTGCACAGTCTGCGTCAGAGAGGGCTTGCAGGTTTTACTGAGAGATTTGCGTTTTGTCCCTTCAGCCCGTGTTCCTCAGGGTGCTGTGTTTCTTCAGTACACAGCAAGATTAGTGGGGGGAACTCCTAGATACTTGAGACCTTATATAAATAATTTTTAGTAAGAAATTAGAGGAGATCCAAGATTATATACCCATAATAGTTTCACACTCACTTTCTTGTATTCTCTTGTATTCTTTGTAATGCTTTTTTGAGAGGGAGAGAAAGGTGGGGAATAGCTAACATTCCAGGAATTACCCATAATATGCAGGCATTTTTGCACCTGTGTTGGCCCACAATTAGAGTAATTGCCCAAGTGTTTGGCCTTCATGTAAATTCTGTCTTTCCTATGTGTCACGGTATAAAAAAGACTGTGAACCTTTTCTGTAGTCAGTAGGGAAACACTGAAAGTTTTATTTAATTTATTTTAAAAATGAGAATAAGAAAATGAGATTTCTATCTTAGATTACCCCGCTGGCAAATGAAGACTAGACCAAGAGGAGGTCAGGGTGGGAAGCAGGGGACAGCAGTTAGGAAACTACCGCTGTCATTGAGGCAAGAAATGATGAAGCCTGGATATTGGATTTTGGAAAGGAGATGAATAGGAGAAATATTCCAGAGCTCAGACGGTAGAAATTGAAAGTAACTAGTAAATGTTCATCTCTAGAGGAAGCAGAACATCAGAGAGACTTCCAGGTTTCTGCTCAAAATGACTAGGTGGATGGACATGCCATTAATCATAAAACAGTGGGTGAAGGTAGGAAGGGCACACTGACCTTGACGTGCCTGTGATTCCTCAAGGCACCTCAACTGGTTGAGGACAGTAGGCAGTTAGTATTTCAGTTTGAAATGCAGGACGAAGGTCTGACTTTATATTTGAGTGAGTCTGCTTGGAAGAGGTGAGGGGCACCGTGGTAGATAAAATTAACTGGTGAAAGTCTTAAGAGTATGAATCAAGGGCCAAGAGCAGAATTCTGGGAATACTAATATCTAGGAGTCCCACAGAGGAAGACCTGTCAGAAAAGGCCCATGAGATGAAGATGACAGTGTCTTAACACTGAAGCAATAGGAAGCGAAAGAGGCAGAGAAGACATAAAAAGGACATAGCCACATTGCTGCCGAGAGCTAAGTTACAAGTGCCCACAGGTTTTGGTTGCTGGGAGATCTTTGATAATCCTGTAGGGTAATCAGTTCAGTGGAGCCGTGAACCTAAGGTGAAGAATGAGAAAACCTTTTCATATTTGATTAGGGCATGAAGGAGGGTAAGAGAAGCAGAGACAAAAACTGTTTACTTTGAGTACAAGCAGAAAAGTATTTCTGTTAATACACTCTGTTTATGATCTGTGACATGGAGAAGACTGTCCACCAATAGTGAATACTTGGTCATCTTGCCTAACACTTTGCCCATTTGGGTGGCACTCAAAAAAGGCATATCAAAATGAGGGAGAGTATGAATTAAAGGAATTATCTGTTCTAACTTACCTTCTAAAAGGAGAAAGGGCAAGTGAATGGTGGAGGAAACAGCAGAGTAGGAAGGTTTCTGTCTGTGATGCAAGTTGGGAGAGATTTCAGCATGCTTCTGTGCTGAAGGGAAGAGGGCAGCAGAGACGGAAGGCTTCCAATACAGCTCAGGGGTTTGATCAGTACCACAGAGGCATGGGGAGAAAACTAGGAGACGGAATCTGTAGTCTGAGGACATTACGCAGCCCTGACGAAAGCCAAGCACCATGCAGAGAGAGCACCATGTGAGAGAGCATCATGCATAGAGAGAGAACACTGAATGATCTGTCACTGACTAAAAAGAGAAACTTAAAAAAAAAATTACCCAAATTATTTTAAGATAATCCAAATTATTTAAAGTGGAAAAAAAACCCCATTTTTAAATATGTCAAGTGACAGTGTTTCCATAGTTGAAGATAATTGTTTTATGAGTAGAGCGGGTTTTGAGGGCAAATAGACCATCTCTGTTTGGAGAGTCCTCTCCACTATCACATCCGACATTCACTGTAGTATCAAATGGTACTTCATGCTAGGCTACCCCCATATAAAAACACATTGTGATAGATACCAGATATGGAATGATTAATGGGTATTGTCTTGTAGGCCTGAAATGAGTTATCTCTTATTTAATCAAAATCCAAAAGTGCTTTTTCACATGTTAATATCATGATCTCAGTGACTTTTCATTATGCTTTTTCTGTTTTGATATTTGCTGAAGATGTAATATTAAGTATCATAGGATGTCTTCACACAAGATGCACATCTTTTAACATTGGTGTCCTTCGTTTGGAATGATGTCAGAAATTGCTGGGTGTTATTTAAATTACAAATCATCTGGAAAAAGTGAATTATTGATCCTCTGATGCAGAGACATGTTTAATTTTTAATGCCTTCTTGTACTAACTGCTTAAAAATGTCCTGATAACTTTTAATATCATAGTTAAAACAACAGATTTTTAATTCATTCTACAAATATTTAAGGTCCTACTGTTGCCAAGACCAGAGGGCTTTCATAGGTTCTTTCAGACATTAAGAAACAGATAAATCCTGTAGTATTTAAACTTTTCCATGGCATAAAGAAAAGGGAAATTTTTCAACATTTTTATGAAACCAGTGTAACATTGTAGCACATAAAAAGACTACAGACCAGTTTTATTTCTGCAAACAAATACAATAAAGTAAATAGAATTATTTTAAAAGATGGTACAACAAAATCATTCAGGACGTATTCCTGGAGTTCAAGGGTGTTCTGGTATTAGAGAATTGTTTTTGCTATTAGAGAATTATAATACCATAGTTCTAGGTCAAAAGGAGAAAAATCCTCTCTCATCTTTATAGATACATAAATTTGGTTGAAAATTGACAGCTGGATAGATATCCAGATTTGTTATCCATCTCTGTTAAAAAATTGTATACCTTGTTAAGCTTCTTGTAATTGTCTACGACCAAATATTACTAACCAAAGCTAACATCATATTTAGTTATCAGACACTAGAAATGGGTTTTTCACTGTGGTAGCCACTAGCCATGTGTACTATTGAGCACTTGAAACATGGCTAGTCTGAATTGAGATGTGCTGAAAGTATAAAATACAGGATCGCAAATACTTCATACAAAATAAGAATAAAACATCTCAGTGATTTTATATTGATTACATTTGAAATGATCATTTAAAAATATTAAACTATTAAAATTAATGTCACTGTTCTTTTGCCTTTATTTTTAACTTCGTGAGGGAATAATTGAAAAATACGATTGTCTATATTTAAAGTGTACAACATGTTGATTTCACATATACATTGTAGAAGGATTACCAAGATCAAGATGGGTGACACATACATCACCTTGTATTGCTGACTTTTTTTTTTAATGTTTGTGTTGGAAATTCTTAAGATTTACTTTCAGCAACTTTCAAGTATACAATACAGTATTATTAACTGCACTCTTTGACTTTTTAAAAAATGTATTTACTTTAAAAGTTACATATGTGCATCACATTTGTGGCTCACATTTAAATTAAAGCCAGGAACAAGACAACAGTATTACTTCACATGAAGCATTAGCCAATGCTGGAAATATGAGAAGGAAAAGGCATAATTTTTGGAACAGAGGCATCATCATCGTCATGATAAAGTCATCATTTGCAGGTGATATGATTATGTACTAGAATTCTTAGGAGACTAGACTAAAACTATTAGGAACAATAAGTAAGTTGGCAGGTCACAAACTTAATAGACAAAAATCAATAGCTTTAGGAACTCTAGGAACATGAAAGATCATTAAATGATAGATAAATTGTATCATGCCCTTGCCTAAGAAGACACAATAAAGTAAAGGTGTCAGTTTTCCTTAATCTGTGTATTCAGTGACGTCCCAATTAAAATAAAGAATTTGTTTTTTAATTGAAAAATTTACCTGAAAAAAAAAAAAAACCATGAAAATACTAAGAAAAATTCTGGAAAAGAAGAGTGATGGAAAGGGCACTAGTCCTACCAGATTATAAGACATATTCTGAACCTATGGGAATGATATTTGTGGGTCAACAATGAAGAAAGAGTCTCCTTTGCAACCAGATAATCCAGGGCATTCCAGTGCATAAACTCTAAAAAAATTAGAACAAAACTCATTTGACTCAGAGGTCTATTGATGTGAGAGAAATAATGGATAAATAAATGGAATAGAATAGGCAGAAACAGACCAACAGAAAAGAAACATTGGCAACTCCCTTGGCAAAGGGTTACATTTCTGTAGTTAAAAAAAAGAACAATAAAAAAACAACAGTGCCAAACCGTTTTTTTCTTTGTTTCTTCTTTTTCTGCTTTCAGAATGATGAAGTTTATTGATTCCAGGGCTGTCTAGGACATAAGTGAATAAGTACTTTTTAAAAAAAATTATTTATTTGAGAGAAAGAGAGTGCATGTGAGGGGAAGGGTGGAAGGAAAGAATCCCAAGCAGACTCCCCTCTGAGCACAGAGCCTGATGCGGGGTGCCATCCCACAACCCATGAGATCATGACCTAAGCCAAAACCAAGAGTGGGTCACCCAACTGACTGAGCCACCAGGTGCCCCTGCATGGGTACTTTTTTACACTGTTCGTAGTGAATCAGTGCAAACATTCTGAAGGGCAATTTTGTGCTTATGTCAAAATTTAAAAGCATGAAATTCACCCTAAGGTATATTTGCAAAGTTTGCCAAGATATGCGTACATGCACATAACACAATGTTACTACAGCATTAAAACGGGAATTATGTCAGTGAGAACTTAGTTGAACAGTATGCCATATCTATAGAAAGAAATAGGGTGGATTTCTATGTGCAGATAAAGAGGTACCTATAAGATACATCATTAAATGAGTAAAGCAAAGTATAGAACAATGTATATAGTACCATTCTTTTAATGCAAATCCAAAATGGGATTTTGTGCATATTTATTGGAAGAGATCAGAAAAACGTAAGGACTTACCAGTGGGGAGAAGGTTCATTAGATTTGATGATAGAGACTTCTCATTTTCTACCTTTCTTCAGTTTTGGGTTTTCTAATGTTTTACTCCAGTGTTCTTTTGTTCTTTGTATAAGTATTTTAGATGTTAGAAGTTAGCATATTATTGGGGTCATGAGATTTAGACTAATTTTTAATTTCCTTTTAGTTCCCTTTTTAAAATATCACTAACCTTTAAGATTTTTTAAAGTCCAGTTCAGTCTTAAAGAGCAAAGATACCCCAAGCCTTACTGAACACAATCTGTGTACTAGTCAGCAATGCTCATATTTTATGTATCATTTAAGCTTATTTTAAATATCATGTTATCACAATTTTATAATTTTTTGGCCTAAAACAGTGAAATTCTGACCTGAAATGAAATTGGGCTTACGTAGTCGAATAAATTGAAGAACATCATTTAGGTTAAAGGGCATATTTGCAAAACAAAAAGTGTAGCTAGACAAATACATTGCATTAAGCAAGAAACTCAATATTCCCTCTCATCTAAAGATTTTTACCATTTAGCAAATATTTGATCTTCTTTTTTCTTTGTATCTTGGTCCAGAATAGGCTATTTAGCAGTAGTTCTAGAAAAATTAGTTTAGAAGCCCCAAACTGCTCACCATCAAAAAAACAAACAAAAAAACAAATCTTGGACTAGTTCAAGGAAATTATTTTAATTAGAGATAAAAATCTTTTGGATTCCTCCTGTTTAAGACTTTTTGTATCTGTTTGCTACATCATCCCTGCCAGCAGGCCCCTGTTTTCTCTTTCCTCCGGGAACTGTCTAGCAGCTCCTTGGCTGGTTTCCCTCCGTGCCTCCCTGCCTCCAGGAGTAACCCCTGCAGTGTGAGCTTTCCAAACACAGATCTGACCAGGTCATTCTGCAGTGTAAATCCCTTCCAGACTCCTTATTGCTTCCTGAGTAAATTCAAGCTCCTCTGTGAGGCTCTTTGTAACGCAGCCCTTAACCACCAACTAGTCTTTCACCTAGTTTGCCTCTCACGCTTGAAAGCTGAGCCTTCCAGGTACAAGTACCCTCTCCCTTTGGGGTTAGGTCTGTATCTTCCCGAGCCGCCTCTGCTCCTCTTTCAAAGCCATGAAAACATGTCATTGTACTTTCCAGTTCCCACTGGACTCCGCAAAACTCTGAAAATGGCAACTCTCATCTCTCACCACGTTTGAGGTGTAGCAGATGGCTCAGGAAATGTTGAGTCTATGAAAAACTATTAGTCAACAGATTGCCAAAATAGATGTTTGTACTGAAAAAAAAAAAATGAGTGGTAGACGTGAGCCAAGTATACTTGAAACAATTTTGGAATGTGATCTCTCTTGTCTTATGTAAGTATGGTTTCTTCTGACTTTGGGTAATGCTGTGGTCTCTCCATGTCCTAGGTGAAAATAACTGTTAGGAAATACGTGATGTTGCCGTTCTTTGTTAGAGCATCTGCTGTACTTCAGTGATACTGGTGTTTAATCTGTTTGATGTAGCTCATTCAGCTGGTTCTGAACCATCTGACGCTGCCAGACCTGTGTAGACTAGCCCAGACTTGCAAACTGCTGAACCAGCATTGCTGCGATCCTCTACAGTACACCCACCTCAACCTGCAGCCGTACTGGGCAAAGCTCAACGATACCTCGCTGGAATTTCTGCAGCCTCGCTGCACCCTCGTTCAGTGGCTGAATTTATCCTGGACTGGCAACAGGGGCTTCATCTCTGTGGCGGGATTTAGCAGGTTAGTGCCAAGCCACGCTGCGCTCATTCCACCAGTAGTAAGCAGTACTTAACAATGGGGTCGTTTCCGTAAGGGAAGTTTGAAAGTATCTACCTTATCCTTTCCAGAAATAAGAAAGAAATCCGTTTTGTGTATCATCATGTTCAGCATGCTTCTACTTACCAAAGCGAGTGAATTTCACCATCCTCTTCAGCTAAACTTCACAATAATACGAAGGGAAACGCTGCCCTTTACCTCCTAGTTTATAAATCCCAAGTAACTTTCAGCAGAGCTCCTTTTTTTCTTTCTCATATTTTCAGCATAGATGATTAACACATTTTAAAAACTATTTCCAAATCAAAATCCACCTCTCTAATGTGATTTGTCAGAAATGGAAAACAATTTATTATAGAACATTTTTAATTAAATCTTAATTACATGTGCAATGCATCACCCAAATTTAGAAGCTCATTTAAACTAATTATGTTGAAAATGCAATTGCATGCTAAGTAGGCGGCCACACTTGCAGACCTGCCCAGGTGTTTCTGCTCCTTTCTATTTAAGCATTTCGTTTTCTTACTATTAAATGTCACCTGTTAAACATTTGAAAGCTTGCACAAGTGCATATTCATTTAGTAATGCCATATTAATTCTGCCTATGATACAAACAGGTGTTTTTCTCTTAACCTTGATGAGGTTATTCTCATTGTACATTACACTATAATCCCATCGTTTCATTAAGTTAAATAATGGAGGAGTTGAAACTTTGGGGGAATTACCTGTTATTTTTGATTAATGAATAATCTTCTATCCTGTTTTTAGAAGTTAAAAATAAACAACAGCTCTCCCTTCACACACCCTCAGTGGATACATTCTTGAACAGTGGTTGATGAATTAGAAATTTGTATATTGAGCCTTGTTTTCCCTTGACTAGACTATAAAAATAAAGATGCAGTTCCGGAAATAAATATTTGATGCCATAAGATTCGGATGAAATAATAATGTTTGGGGTAGTAACCGTGTGTTCAGAGTGCTAATATTGATAGTTTATGCAACAAAGTAAAAAATAAACACAAGCAGTAATGGCTTATAGCACATGTTGAAACCCTGGATGCCCTGAGTTCCTTTCTTTCCCACCAAAAATAGAGCCAGGGAAGGGAGTTCTTAGATAAAACATTATGGTATTGTGGGTCAGAGAGTATAAATATTTTTTTTATAACATGCTATGTATACAAAATGTTTTCTATTATGTAAATTTGCTTAGGAGATATCTAGGGTAAAAAAATAGACATTTCTTTTTTAGCAGAATGATTTTGGTGAATTTTTATAGAATCCACATTTTAAAAATTGCTTGACATTTGACAGCTATCCAGTGAAATACAGCTGAATCCTTTTTACTTGCCCTTGCTCCCCTCCCCACCCCATACTTCATTTGGAAAGTTTTTCTTTCCTGCTAACAGGACCAAGGAGGACTGAAGCTAACCATGACTGTGGGTGTTTAGAATATACACTGTGGCTCAGAATCAAGACTGACTGACTCATAGATGAATAACTGGTGTCATAGCATTATTTACATTATAAGGACCTTTCAGCTATTTTAATTCCTCTCAGAGCTCTTTCTTCAACGTTTCCCACTACTAGAAATTTATTGTTTGTTTTCACCCTGTGTGTGTAAAAAATTATAGTGAGTGTTGACTGTATAAAGAGATGTTTAACATAGTTCCTACATCAGTCTATAGGAAAGATAAAGTTATAAACATGTAAACATCCTTCCTGTATTTTTATCAATGAAATAACAAGATGATAACTAATGAGTGCAGACTTTTTTTTTTAAAGAGTTTTATCTATTTGAGAGAAAGATAGTGAGAGAGAGAGAGAGAGAGAGCATAGAGGGAGAGTGAGAAGGAGAAGCAGACTCCCTGCTGAGCGGAAAGCCCCACATGGGCCCACATGGGCTCGTCCCAGCGTCCTGGGACCCTGAGATCATGAACCAAGCTGAAGGCAGATGCTCAACCGACTGAGCCACCCAGGCGTCCCTATGATAGTAGACTTTAAAGAAAGCACTGGTAGTGAACAGCTGAAGTCCAGCTTCTTTGACAAAACATTGCATATGACCATGATATCATGAGTAAAATGGAACGGTAATATTAAATCACTGTTTTAAGACTCCCTTTGTTTTGCTCATTCTGGTGCATGGGCAGAGGCATAAGTTGTGAGAAGAAAGTTTAGTAATGCTACTTTTTAAATTTTAGACTCAAAATGGATAAAGGTCTTCTTTTGCAAGATTAAAACTCCAGTCTGCTTTCTCACCAGCAATTTCTCTTCCATTTTCAATCCAGCCATGTTAGTTGCTGTGGGGCTGTTTGAATAATCACAAAGGTGCATACATAAATTTAATTTTTCCATATTTTACGCTAATATTTTAGCCAGTAAAACTATAAATCTTGATAGCATTCCTTTAAGCATAGTCCTTGTTCCCATTAAGAAAATAAAAAGTTTAAATACCAGGAAGAGGGAATTCTTTTTATGGGTGGGAGATATTGGAGTTTTGCCTACTGATTGCTGTTGGCCCCCTTGACTTGACTTCCAAATTGATAGTCATTATGGCTTGTAGGCAGCATTCCCCGAATAAACAATAAATATTCATGGCTTGATTATTAATGAATAATCTCTGAATAAGTATGGTCTATTTATGCTCATTACTGTGAAGAAGACTTATTTATAATACTTTAAAGAAAAAAAGTACATTTTGAAACTAGAGACCAGTGATGATGAGCTGCTTTTGAGCAAGTATTTGGGAAAAGTTTGATACAGTTTATTTTTGTTGTGGAAAAACCTTTCCTCACAAGTCGGAACTGCTTAAGTGCCTTTCAGAGAACTTTTTAGGAATTTATATTATTCAGAATAGTAGGAAAATAGGTCGAATTGGAATTACAAGAACTTAAAAGTTTTAATCAGTTATTAAAATCCTATTCTGTCTCCAGATTTGTGATTTGCAACTTCAAGTACTGCTCATGCATATCATTACTCATTAGAATCACATCTTTTATAATTCCATTTTTCTTTTATAATACAGTTCCCTAAAGTCTCCGATATTTCTTTGCCCCCCTGCCTGTTTGTGCTTCGAGGCTTAATCATATCACTCTGATGCTCAAAAAGCCTTCGGTTTATTTTTCCACTACTATTTTTTTTGGATAGTTGCCCAAATTAATCTCCTTGATCTCCACCTCAGTTATGTAGAGATTTTTATCCCTGACTCCTCTAATTGTTAAGAGGAAATCCAAGAAAATATTCTCGGGTGCTTTTTTATATTCAAGACTTTATTGGGTGTTTTGACACAGAGCTACAATTTTATGGGATAAAGGGCTTATTACTTATTCGTTTATTTAGCTGCCTACCTATGCTTTATATAGTTGTCTCTTTTAGAATGTTAATTCCCAGAGATTTGAGACAGCTTTAAGACTTTCTTTCCCCTGCTCACAAGGAGTTTTGTTTTTAATGGCTTTATTTTGGATCAGATATATTAAATAATGTTCCAAATTATAAGGGACTAAAGAGTTATCTTAAAAATGCTTTATAAGGGACACCTGGGTGGCTCAGTTGGTTAAGCGGCTGCCTTCGGCTCAGGTGGTGATCCCAGCGTCCTGGGATCGAGTCCCACATCGGGCTCCTTGCTCGGCGGGGAGCCTGCTTCTCCCTCTGCCTCTGCCTGCCACTCTGTCTGCCTGTGCGTGCTCGCTCTCTCTCTCTCTCTCTCTCTCTGACAAATAAATAAATCTTAAAAAAAAAAAGTTAAAAAAAAAATGCTTTATAAAACTCAGCGTCAGCTAACAAAATGTACCGCTAGGAATCAGAAGCCATAGATATTTGGGTCTAATTCTCCCCTTACCTTTTTTCCCCCCTTACCTTTATACATCAGGCAAGTTGTGAGGACTGGTGCCTTTTATTTTTATGAGTAAGCTCAGATTAAATCATTTATTCATATGATTTTATTATTTGAGGGTGCAAGTTACCATGTAGTAAATTACTTCTTACATGCCTATATTACTGTGGACAATTTAATTCACCACATAAGGATAAGTCATTTCTTTCTTTTCCCATAGCAAGACATCTAGTTTAGGTCTTCTCATGATACCCTCAGTATCAGGAAATACTTTATGAAAATTCATATCATGGAATGAAGAGGCTATAGAAAGTAAAGAAGCTGTAGTTCTCCTTTAAGGCGACCAGTATCACAATTGAGACTAATAAATAGATGACCAAGACAAAAACATGAATGTAATTATGCAGTAACATAAAACTTACATGAGGGGCATTAAGGAAAGAAACAAGAGTTGTGTTCAGCTAATTAATTGAGTCTGCTGCTACTTCTGCCTTCTTGAACTGCAGAGATCATGAAGAAGTAGGTAGTGTAGATTCTGTAAATTTAGGAAGACACAGAATGGTAATATTAACTAAATCTGCTCAGAGTAAAAATATGCAATATAGAAAAAGAGAGGGAATGATCATTATATTTATTGTGCTTTCGAATTCTGTCATTCATTAAATCATTTTGGGTAGTTTTCTAGTCTATTAACAGTTGACATTCTGCTGATTGGCTTGACATCACTATAAATTCTTCAGAGAAGTTCAGTAATGAGGGTAAGAGGAAAAGAAAGGTCAAAGTGTTGCACGTCCAGTATGAGAAAAAATTATAGAATGAAGTGCTTAGCCAAAAAAATGAAGACCTTCAAGACATAAGATGCCTAAAGATTTTAAGAGTTAATATGCTCATTTAGCTTTTGTAATATGCCAATACTTGCAGAATTATCAAAGTCTGAAACCCTACATCCATTTCTAGGTTGCTAGTTTACAAAAATATGAAGAACTACCTATAACTACTATTTCTACTCAAAGTTAGGTAAAATTATTAATTTCATTATATTTCTTAGGAATAGTTTCACCCTAGTAAGGGAAAAATACCCTGATTCCGTAGAACTTAGTGTGTTCTGGAATAAGAGGAAACTTAAATTTTTCAAGTGAATTTTCATAATTGGAAGATACATTTAGTAAACTCTCATCAAATGTTTTTTCCATGCCTGACATTGTGCTAAGTATTGGAGTACACCAGAAATCTCTTTTGGTTGCCAAAGGATTTGAGGCAGCTTATAAAACTCAATATAAACAAATTAGTAAGGAAGGAAATTGCAGTTAAGAGGAAAAAAAAAATGTAGTGGTTTAGAAATAAATGAACCTGAATTCAGTTCCATGTAGAGAAGGTGTGTCATAGTTTAGTATACCTTGCCACCTTTGACCTAGATCCCGAATCTGAATATTGAGCACCACATTCAGTGCTACCGTCTGGATCCAGTGCACAGTCTTCTCTTTCCTGATTATTTTAGTGGCGTCCTGACTGTCCCCCTGTTTTTACTCCTCTTCCCCTTCTGTCTGTTCTCTACACAGAAACCAGAGTGATCCTGCTAAAACACAAGGAGGTTGTGTCACTTTTCCGCTCAAAACGCTCTGATAACTGAGAATCCCATCTCCCTAAAAGCCAACATGTTTATGGGACACGTACTATATGAACAGCCTCTTATACCTCTCTGACCTGCTCCTCTCCTCCCCCTCACTTTGTACCTCCTGCCCTTCTGCATTCGTCTCTTTACATTTCCTCACTCTACGTGGTATCCTGCCATAGAACCGTTCTGCCTGCCTTTCCCTCAGCCTGGAATGTTCTTTCCCAGGTACCTGCTTTCTTACCCTCGTACTTCCTTTGGGTCTTGACTCATCTTCTCAGAGAGGAGTTTCTGACCACCCTGTCTACCCTTGATACTTCCCATTATCCTTCTCTGCTTTCATTTCCTTCTCAACACTTCTCACTCTTTTTTTTTTTTTAAAGATTTTATTTATTTATTTGTCAGAGAGAGAGAGAGAGCGAGAGAGCGAGCACAGGCAGACAGAGTGGCAGGCAGAGGCAGAGGGAGAAGCAGGCTCCCTGCTGAGCAAGGAGCCCGATGTGGGACTCGATCCCAGGACGCTGGGATCATGACCTGAGCCGAAGGCAGCCGCTTAACCAACTGAGCCACCCAGGCGTCCTTCACTCTTTTTTTTTTTAAAGATTTTATTTATTTATTTGACAGACAGAGATCACAAGTAGGTAGAGAGACAGGCAGAGAGAGAGAAGGAAGCAGGCTCCCCGCTGAGCAGAGAGCCCGATGCGGGGCTCGATCCCAGGACCCTGGGATCATGACCTGAGCTGAAGGTAGAAGCTTTAACCCACTGAGCCACCTAGGCACCCCCACTTCTTACTTTCTAATACACTATTTGTTTTACTCATTTACTTGTTTATAGCCTGCCTCACCTACCAAAATATAGGTAAGCTCCATGAGAGCAGGGACTTTGTTTTATCCACTGCTAACTCCCCAGAGCCTACGGTAATGCCTGAATCATAATAGGAGCTCAATAAATATTCCTTGAATGAATAAGTGAACATACTTGATACAAAGCACAGTTTAGCTAATTCAGTTTAGCAGAGGTAACAGTAGTGAGACAGGTTGGAAGAAATCCGGGAGAGGGAGTAGCTTGAGGAGTGTCAGGGAATTTTAAGGAAGGGGTGGGCAGTTGTGTGAAATGCCACAATAAGTCAAGTAATTCAAGCACTGAAAAGAAAGGGCATTGAATTTGGCATTTAAAAGGAAAGGGCAAATTTAGGGAGAGCAAAACACATATTGCAGTGGATTAAGAATAAATAGGTGTTCAGGTATAAATAAGATATGTGGGCAATAGTTATTTTCAACATTTAAAATAAATTTGTAGCAGTTGAATTTTTTGTTGTTTGAATGTGAATTGGCCAAGATTCAACTTTTATTTTAATGTTTGTGGGGTGCTTTGACCTTTACCAGCTGCTTTCACATATTGTTTGATGTTCAAAACCAGGAGGCAGTGTGGTGAGTGCTATTATGTAATTCTAGTCTGCCTTTTACAGCCGAGAAAGTACTGAGACTTGGGTAAATGCCTTTTCCAAGGTCACATACCAGGAAGTGGAACAGGGCTAAAAATTAATCTTTTTGACTTAGAAGTCCAGTGTTAACTTCTTTTATTTTCATAAGGGATTGATTTAGTTGATTTTACTTTATATGTGTATTTGGAAGCCAGTTAATCCATTTAGGAAAAAAGATGTGGCATAAATAAACTAAGAATTTGTTACTGATGTGGCACTGTGACAGGCAAGAAAATGTCAAGAGACCTGGAGAGGGGTGATTGGTGCACTTCAGGGTCAATTTGCTTAGTTGGTAAAGTTTCATGGATTCAAATATTTCTAGACTCACATTTACTTTTATATTATTTTCAGATGATGATTATGGGCAGGACTGTCCCCCTCATCTGTAATGCAACTATAATAAATATTGTTATTACCACTCTGATAATAGAGTTTTATGTCTGCCATGTTGAATTATTTCTGTGTATTTTATGTGAAGCTGCAATTGAATATCTTGTAATAATTTCAACATCATTCTAGTAAATAGTAACAGTTTTAAGGAACATTACAATAGGACAGTTAAACTAGTTCAGACATTTCCTTACTTGAGAGGAGGCTAGTCTGATTTATTTTAAGATCATTTAATTAAAGCTTTCACCCTGTGTGCCACATTCAAAATAAATTATCCAGTACTGTATGGATATTTGGGGGAACTATCTTCTAAGAGTTTTGTTATGTTTTCGTTTTTTGGTTCTATCAACTCGGATGTGAATTTTAGATAGATAGGATAAATACATTCTCTGCTTGCTTAATTTTTCACTTAGCGCTAGCTGACTTTTTATAACATATGAATACATCTTATCATATCAGGTTGATTTATTTTAGCCTAATCATGCCTATTTTAGTAAGTAGTAAATGAGAACTTAAGGGAAACAAGTTTTACATTTTCCCTAGTAGAAATCCATTCTTCTGAAGGTGTCTAATAAGAGTTGAGGTAATTCCAATGTACTTGGCAAAAGTATCTTTTCATTTTACAAAATTCACACAGAACATTGTTTTTACAGGTTTCTGAAGGTTTGTGGATCTGAATTGGTGCGCCTTGAATTATCTTGCAGCCACTTTCTTAATGAAACTTGCTTGGAGATTATTTCTGAGATGTGTCCAAATTTACAGGACTTAAATCTCTCATCCTGTGATAAACTACCACCTCAAGCTTTCAACCACATTGCCAAATTATGTGGTCTTAGGCGACTTGTTCTCTACAGAACCAAAGTAGAGGTAAGAATAATCATCATTTACATCTTTGCTTGTGTGATAGCCAACTGAATATTTAGTTGCCTGTAATTGCTCATGATAATACGCTTTCTGATTTTTTTTAAAGATTTTATTTATTTATTTGAGAGAGAGGCAGTGAGAGAGCATGAGCGAGGAGAAGGTCAGAGGGAGAAGCAGACTCCCCGTGGAGCTGGGAGCCTGATGCGGGACTCGATCCCGGGTCTCCGGGATCATGACCTGAGCCGAAGGCAGTCGTCCAACCAACTGAGCCACCCAGGCGTCCCCGCTTTCTGATTTTTAAATAGATTTTGATGCCACCTGAGTGTATTAAAATTAATAGAGCTGATTCAGTCATTTCAAAATTATTTAGTCTATTGTATTGTTTGTATAGTTATGGAAAATGTTCTTCTCTGTGTTCTTAAAATTGTTGTAATACTGTTCATGTTTGCAGGTAAAGAAGTAAACAGTGGGCTGAGGTGAGCTGAAATGCTGGCAGGGAATTAATTAGAGAAGGAGGTAGAATGACAGTGTGCAGGAGGGGGAGGAAGCAAAGTGGAATTTATCCAGGGCTAGACTTAGGAGTTAAAATTCTCAATACCATGGGGCCCCTGGGTGGCTCAGTCAGTTAAGCATCTGCCTTAGGCTCAGTTCATGATTCCAGGGTCCTGAAAGCGAGCCCTGAGTCAGGCTCCCTGCTCAGCAGGGAGTCTGCTTCTCCCTCTGCCTGCTGTTGCGCACCACCTCTCTCCCTCCTGCCCCCTTCAAATAAATAAATAAAACTTAAAAATTTTTTTCCATACCATAGTTTAGAAGTCTCATTAACAAAAAGTGGAATCTTGTCATTTATATTGACCTACTTGCTTTTTTCACATAGCATCTCTAGAACTTCTTTCCAGATCACTACCTATAGCATTTGACTCTTTTCATTAACTTTGTGGTATAGGCTATACCATAATCCATTCAACCATTCCCCAAGTGATCAACTTTCAGGTTTTTCCAATTGTTTTCCTTTTAAAAATTATCTAGCAATAACATTCTTTTGTGCAGAATTTTGCATCTACATGCTGTTACTGCTGTAGGACAGAGTCCCATGAGTAGCATTGCTGGATCTAAGAGGATGTGCCTGGGTTCCTGCAGTAAACACCCACTTATTGTCATACACTCCTTTCCTCTACTCCAGTCATGGTGACCTTCTTTCTTTAACTTGAACATTCTGATCTGGTCTCAATTCTGGCTCTTGCTTTTCTGCCTGTCTAGAATATTCTTCCAGTTTATTATGTGGCTGCCCTTTTCTTAGCTCAGTGTTCAAGTTTTTCTTTTTTTTTTTCAGAGATCACTTTTTGGAGATTGATAAAAAGTTAGACGCCCACCCCCTCCCCAGTTCTGGTTTGTTTTTTCATATCATCCAGTTTTATTTCCTTCTTATCATCTGTATCACTCTGAAGTGATTTTATTTGTTTTCTTGCTAATATCTGTCTCCTTACACTGGGATATAAATGTCATGAAGGAAGGAGCCTTGTACATCTTTTTCATTGCCATATTACCAACGTCTAGAATGGTACTTGGTAAGATGGTCATTTGATAAATATTTATTAAATGAATGACTAAGATAACCAAATTACTTTTCCAAGATGGTATACCAGATGCCTTCCTGCTGTAGTGAACCCTTGAATGTCTTGAATGTCACCTTAAATACCAAGATATTCAACCTCTGGTATTCCAGTTTTCTTTTCTCTAATATGGAGAGAATAAAAATACATGTCTCAGGGTCATTGTAAGGATTAAGTTACATGTAAACTACAGGTTACATGTAAAGTGCCTAGAGGGCACCTAGAACATAGTAAACTCTCCATAAATAAATATATCCAAATAGTATCATCATGACAGTTTTGTAGTATGTTGTGCTCTATGGTAGGGACCATTTCATCCTTATACTTTTTAAACATTTTTGTTAGTCCTTGTATATTCTTCTTCTAGTTGTATCTTTCAGCAAGGATTTTATTAGAAGTATATTCATTTTATTTCATTTTGCTCTTTAATAAGGCTTCCTATCGTTCATGTAGGCCTTGTTTTACATCCAAGAGCATGTTACACATTGCATCACCCCTTCTTTCTTCCATGCGTGTACATTTCCTGTCCTGCACTCAGTGGTGTTGTTGGTGGATGAAGAGTGAACTGGGAATGAGAAGACACGATTTAGGGGCCTGGCTTCTCTCTAAGCCTTCCACGTAATTGTTGATCATTGGTGGTACATTCAGATGTTATAAACTGTTTTGAAAAAAAAAGGGAATAGCAATTAATCTTAAATGCCTCTCTTTGCTCTAAGGAAATATGTAGAAGAAAAAGAAGATACAAATTTGAACTTCTTGGGGTGCCTGGGTGGCTCAGTGGGTTAAAGCCTCTGCCTTCGGCTCAGATCCTGGTCCCAGGGTCCTGGGATTGTGCCCCACATCAGGCTCTCTGCTTGGCGGGGAGCCTGCTTCCCCCTCTCTCTCCCTGTCTGCCTCTCTGCCTACTTGTGATCTCTGTCTGTCAAATAAATAAATAAAATCTTTAAAAAAAAAATTTGAACTTCTTGGGAGAGGTTTTTTTTGTTTTTGTTTTTTTAAGAAGGAATACAAACTATCCGGTGTCACTTTTACCCATTTTTCTGAATTCTACAAAGTTCTAAAAGAAGCAAAAATGAATATTATAAGATGTTGAGTCTGTTATAGCATTTAACTTCAGAGACGTTAGACTTATGATTTAGTAAAGTTATACTTTATGTGCCTATATATAATTTACACTAATAAACATAACACATTTGTGCCATTTTATAAGACTTAAGTCTGTGTGCATAGTGAACAAAGCTTTAGGTGATATTGGAGACCTGGGTTTTAGTCCCAAAGTTTGGGAAAGTTTCCTGAATATATTCTGTTTGCTGTCCTAGACATTTTGCATATAATTTAATTTCTTTACACTAGTCCAAATGAAGGTCCCAAAAGATTAGTAACCTTCCTACTGGCACGGGGAAATAAGTTAGAGTCAGGCTTTGAACCCAGCTTTGGTGGTCTTAGTGTTATTGTTAAAATTGTAAGATATGTCAAAGCATAGAATGGTGGTTATTCTAATATCTTGACAGTCTCTATTTAAACCAGAGGTTTTTCCTTACTACCTATTCCTTTTCTAGTTTGCAATTGGTAAAAAAGTATAACATTTAACTAATACGTACAACATCACAATCCAGTGTAAAATATAAACTACTAAGTTACATTCTATAAATACTTTCTTTTTTTAAATATATTTTTTTAAGATTTTATTTATTTATTTGACAGACAGAGATTAGAAGTAGGCAGAGAGGTAGGCAGAGAGAGAGGGGGAAGCAGGCTCCCTGCTGAGCAGAGAGCCCGACGTGGGGCTCGATGTGGGGCTTAATCCCAGGACCTTGGGATCATGACCTGGGCTGAAGGCAGAGGCTTTAACCCACTGAGCCACCCAGGCACCCCGTATAAATATTTTCTAGTTGAAATTACTACAGGGAAGTGGAATGTTTGTCTTTTATTTTTATTATGAACAAACTTATTTTGAAGTCTTAGTTCTACATTTATAAATAAGTTATTCAACTTACGTATATTCAAATTACATTTAAGTAATAGTTTGTGGAATCAATATGTAATAAATTGTTTTAAGCAAATAGTTTATGTAGGCCAATTCTCAATATTATACCATAGCGGAGAGTAGCATTGGGACAGATAATCCCACAAATAATATTGGCATGTAAAATGATGTGTTGTTGATGTCTAGTATGTTCTTAAGTGGTTAGGCATAGCCAGGCATGCTGCAGGTCTGATTACTCAGTAAGAGTGAGAACCCAGGAGAATGACAGCATTAATAGGGTGAGAATTGCCTTTTATGCTGGTAGGAAGATCCTGGCTTGCTGATAGGGCCCCTTCCTGAGCCAGTGGTGAAACAGGCAGTGAGCAAAGGGCTGTGGGCTTCTCTCTCCCAGGCAGATCTTACCATCAAGACTGCTGCATTGACCACCGAGCCTCATGCATAACCTTGTCAGGAGCCAGGGCTGTATCCTGGTGTATATCTTTGCACGCTTGATTGCTGCTTTGGTAGTAAACTAAAATGGGAGTGACCTTAAATAAGGTCTAGCTGTCATTGTCACCAATTTTTTTTTAAAGATCTTATTTATTTATTTATTTATTTGACACAGAGAGACACAGTGAGAGAGGGAACACAAGCGGGGGAGGGGGGGTGGGAGAGGGAGAAGCAGGCCTTCTCCAGAGCAGGGAGCCCGATGCAGGACGTGATCCCAGGACCCTGGAATCATGACCCAAGCCGAAGGCAGACGCTTAACGACTGAGCCACCCAGGTGCCCGCATTATCACCAGTTTTTGAGCCCAGCTTTTTATCTGGCCTAGTTCATTTAAAAAGTCAAACCTATAAAAAAGAAAAAACAGAGTAAAATGGTGGTTTCCAGGGGTTAAGTGGGGGAAGGGTGGGGGAAGGATAAGATGGATGGTGTTTAAGGGTACAAACGTATAACATGTAATCAATAAGCCAAAGAAATCTAATGCCCAGTATAATGAATATAGACAATAATAATATACTGTAATGATATAATACAAATACTGAGTGCTTCAATTCTAAGCGTATTAAAATATATAAAGGTATTAAAGTAACACACTGTACATCTTGAACTTACAGAATGCAACACATCAAATAAAAAAAAAATTTTTCTGCCCAGCTCCACTGCTTTGGCTAATTAACTGTAGCTGGTACCCCACAGTGAGAGAAAGCAGCAGTAGGATCTTGTTGAGACTAGCTGTGATTAAAAATTTTACCTGGTAGTAGGGTTCAGGTATCTGATTCACACACCATTTGATCATTTGCAAGCTGGGAAGATATTTGTTATTTAGTCTGTATCAGGGACCTAAGTCCTATAACTCAGTCCTTATCTTCGTTTTTCTACTTAAAAGATTTAGGTGCTTGGGTAAGTCACTTGTACTAAGCTAAACGTTTGTCTATTAAAAAAAAAAATCAAGGGACGCCTGGGTGGCTCAGTGGGTTGGACAACTGCCTTCGGCTCAGGTCATGATCCTGGAGACCCGGGATCGAGTCCCGCATCGGGCTCCCAGCTCCACGGGGAGTCTGCTTCTCCCTCTGACCTTCTCCTCGCTCATGCTCTCTCACTGCCTCTCTCTCAAATAAATAAATAAAATCTTAAAAAAAAAAAAAAAAAAAAACTTTTTCCAGGCAAAATTTAAAAAAAAAAAAAAAAAATCAAGCTTACCCTATCACATAGGCCGTTGAAAGACCAAATAAGGTTATATGTTTAAAAGAACCACACACTGTATAAATTAGATGAGCTTGTGTAAATGTGAAAATGATTGTATAGATTTACTCAGCATGATCTCGCACAAATACTTCCACGTCCGTGAAGTATTCTTATAGATCTTCCTAAATGAGAGAGTATCTTTCCCATCATGTGCTAAAGGAGATTTAGGAGATAAAAGAGATTATCTCTTTCAACCTTTTGATCTATTTCTGGTGAAAGGAATGTTCATTCCTAACTTGCAGACTCTGTAATTGGAAGGACCATGTTTGACTATATTCTTCTTCATGACTGGTACATAAAACAGTGTCTGGTATTCACTATCATGAATATATGTAGTAGGTATTCAGTAAACTTGTTTTGAATGATTGAGTAATAGCTAGCTCATCAATTCATTTTTTTCATTATTAGATAAGCACATGTATTAAGCAGATGGATGGTTAGATCTGAACTTGAAAAATTTGTAAGAAAGTATTTGAACTGTATTTGTTCAGAATTCTTAGCCCTAAACGATAGTGAAATATAGTTCAAACTTGTTCATTTATTTCAAGAGATCTTTTTCACTTTTTAGATGTTTACGTTTGAGATGAAAAATTGTTTCATCAGAGAAATAACAAATGTCTTCTTATAACTCAACCCCCCAAAAAAATCACTAAATAAGCTATTTGCAGAGTTAGTGGTACACAGCTGTTGAATTTCAGTGGATGCAAAGCAGTAAACATATGCCTGTAAAGAACAAGATAGTATTGCGATAGAGACAAAGTGGACTGGTGTGCAGTAAGCCCAAATGCATACTAAGAATGTCACGGCTTGTGCTTAGTCATGTTGGGCAATCTTTTTTAGAAGAAATGACCCTTGAGCCAAGACTTGAGCCTTATTTACTACATGATCCCAGAGTCACTAGTGAAATGGATTGGTAAATAGGGTAACTTTTTTTTAAAATGAATTTAGTGGGTCTCTTGGGTTGTACAGACAACATTTTAGGCAAAGATGGGAACTTAGAGCAGACAGGAAAGAAACTTGAACTTAGGATCTTCTGCCATTCATGATGAAGAGGTAATTATAATAGAGTTGGATATATATTGATAGGAAGGACTTTGTTTCAGTCCCATTGGTGCTTTTCTTCTCTGTTCACAAGATTCTTATTATGTATGATAAGCATTGATTACAAGCACTTCTTCTGCCATACATGATGATGTATTTTCATGAGAGGAGGGCTGTAAAAATTTAACTCATTAAATAGGCTTTTAAATAATTAAAAAGAAAACCTTTTATTTCGAAATGATTTTAGACTTAAAGAAAAGTGACATAAAAAAATAGACTCCCCTACCATAACTTTTTTTTTTCCCTGAACCATTTGGAAATAAGTGGAAGATACAGTTCTTTGCTTCTAAAGGGGCATATTTCTGCAACCTACTCTTTATACTTGTGTTAGAGCTAAATTGTGTCTTCCCCAAATTCATGCGTTGAACTCCTCTCCCAATTAGCTCATAATGTGACTGCATTGGAGAAAGGGTCTTTCAAGAGGTAATTAAAGTTAAATGAGGTCATCCTGTTGGGCCCCAATCCAGTATGCCTGGTGTCTTTATAAGCAGAGGAGATTAGGATACACACACAGATGGAAGAGCATGTGAAGATGGGAAGAATATGGCCAGATTCAAGCCAAGGAGGGAGGCTTTAGAAGAAACTAACCCTGCCGCCACCTTGATTTCAGACTTCTAGCCTCCAGAATTGTGCAAAAACAAATTTCTGTTGTTTATATCACCTAGTCTATGGCACGTGTTAGAGCAGCCCTAATTGACTAGTACAGCTTGTAGAGGATGGCAGAACAATAACTTTTTAACACATTGCATAAAAAGTGTCTTTAAGAGCAGTCCTGTGCATTTCTTAAAATAATCTGGGTTAGCGTTAGAAGTTTGAGTCTGTTTACCTTTTCTTTGTTTGTTTAAAAAAATATATATATAAATCTGGAATGGGTGTGAGATGGGGCATGATAGTAGCTCAGTAAGAATGTCGTTCTGTTGCTTAGCAGCAGACAAGAAAACCAAGTGTGTTTTTTAAAAGTTGGAGTTATAAATGGAACACCTGCATCCAGCTTTGATTGCCTCACTTCAAGAATGATAGAGCATAAATTGAAAGAATCTGAAGAAGTGAAAAAACTGATTATAGGTATTGTGGGGGACTAGTATATGACAGTAATCCGCAAGTATGGTTCGGCAGCTGTTTACTTGGCCTACCAGGGCAGAGACGACAGTTTCAAGGACCCCACTACCTTCATCTTCATCAACTAGAGACAACAGAAGTAGTCAGTCTTTAACTTCTGTTGGATATCAGCACTCTCCTCATATTTTCTTTCTTCTGTGCCAGTTTATTTGGCAGAGAGGAGCTAGAGAAGTAAAAATGCATACCACCCTGTGCCTCAGCTGTCCCACAAAAGATACATAAACTGTCTTTTGAAAACAGTATGATTTGGTTTAATGCCATAAATTTGCTTTCTGACACAGAGATAATGGTGGTCTCCTTACTCCATTCTTATTTGATTTAAAGAACACATTATTTTATACTAGTAAGTAGAAGCCGGGATGGCCTTTCCTTTAATGGAGTCAGTGCCGCTAACAGACTCAAATGAAAGGGATGGCCACTCACTTAACAGAGCCAGTGTGATAACTGAGACCAAGAGGAGAAACTGATGTAGGAAAAACCTGTGCTGGTCACCTACATTGACTGATGCAGGCGGTCATTGGCTAACTGCCACTTAAGTGCAGTCCACTTCAGACAGATTAATTTGGCTAGGTAATATACAAAATGAAAGGATATTAGTAATTACCTTGTTCTGAAACAGAATTTTTTTTCAAGACTTTATTTGAGAGAGTGAGAGCGAGAGAGAGAATATGAATGGGAGCAAGGGGCAGAGGAAGAGGGACAAGCAGAGTCCCTGATGAGCAGGGAGCCTGACACAGGTCTCGATCCCAGGACCCCAAGATCATGACCCAAGCCAAAGGCAGATGCTTAACCAATGGAGCCATCCAGGCACCCCCGTTCTTAAACAGAATTAAGAGTTAAGAATTTTAATAACTTTTAGGGGCACCTGGGTGGCTCAGTGGGTTAAGCTGCTGCCTTTGATCTCGGGGTCCTGAGATCGAGTCCCGCATCGGGCTCTCTGCTCAGCAGGGAGCCTGCTTCCCTCTCTCTCTGCGTGCCTCTCTGTCTACTGTGATCTCTGTCAAATAAATACATAAAATTAAAAAAAATAATTTTAATAACTTTTAGTATATTTAACTTGCTATCATATACTAGAAGTCAGCAACTTTTGAAGTCTTTACTATATGTCTCCAGGCAAGAATGTATTTGTACTTCTTTTTATCTTGATAGACTTTACAAAAGTTCCAGTGGGAATATGAGGCTTTTGGTGGGGTTAAGTGTATGTGGCTGTGGTTCGTTTAGGGTCAGGGTTCATTTAGGGCCAAGAAGCCCTGTGAAGTGCAGTGAGGTGGGATGTGGGGGCAGTGTCATCTCTTGGGGATCAGACTCATTATTATCCACCAGTAAGTCAGGTGTGAGAAGTCTACCTGGCAAGGACATCATTCATTAGAGATAGCTGATTAGCTGATTAGCACATTCTCTCACTGTTGGCATATCACAGGGGAAACCAAATTACAGTTATTAGACTTCTTTTTTGAGTTTAGAATGAGAACACTGGGAGTTACGTGACTTAAATGATTGAGGGCATTGGCACAGAACAGGTGGACACTTTCATCTGAACAGGAAAGAGAACAGAGTAAGTCTTTGGACTAGTACACTCTTTTTAAACGAACAGCATCAACCAACTTAGGCCTCAGGCTCCTCTTACGTGCTTCTTTGCCGTCCAGCCCTTACCCCTCTGATTGAAACATTCTTTTTTTATGTAGTCAGTAAGGTTACTGTCAAGTCCAGCTGGTGTGGAAACTGCTGTGAATTTGTGACTGCAGATCTCTGCCATCATCCATGATGGGTTGATATGGAAATTGGTCAGTTTAGTCTGTGAGCAATACTGTATTCAACTGTATGATTATGGAAGAGATCCACTACAGTGGTGAAAATAGCTTCTGAATGAGGCAGGGCCAACGTGTGTGATTTAGTATACGATTTTGTTCTATCACACACTTGGACTTTGGGAATTTAACAAATTATTGGAACCATATTCTTATATTCAGTTGTGATTATGTATCATCATATAACCTATACCATATTGTATCTTTAAACTGTATAAAAGATAACAATTTGTAGTAGATGGTTCATAGCAAAGCTCTGTAAAGTAATTTAATTTAAAAATTCTAGAATGATGATTATTTCCACATATAGATAGTTACGGGTACTTTAAACAGGTCTCAAAATACTTTTTTTTTTTTTAAAGATTTTATGTATTTATTTGTCAGAAAGAGAGCACAAGCGGGCTGAGCAGCAGGTAGAGGGAGAAGCAGACTCCTCACTGAGCAAGGAGCCTGATGTGGGACTCGGTCCCAGAACCCTGTGATCATGACCCAAGCTGAAGGCAGACGCTTAACAGACTGAGCCACTCAGGTGTTCCACAAAATACTTCTTCTATTCTATATTCCCCTTCCCCAAATTTATTGAGATTGGAACACTGGGGCAAAAAAAAAAAAATTAAAATTAGAGAAAGATTTATACATATATGTGTATTTTCTTTTTTTTAAGCAATCTCAGTGCTCAGTGTGGTGCTAGAACTCATTACCTAGAGATCAAGAGTCACATGCTCTACCAAGTAAACCAGCCAGGGGCTCCCATACCTATAGGTGTATTTTAAAATTCTGCTGATTGATTGTGTTCTTTGGATTTCTTTGGTGGTATTTTTATGCTAATTTATGAATTTTCACATAGTGAATATACTTTTATAAAATCCCATCTCTTTAATTATAGATATTGTTCTGATGTGTTTGAAATATAATGATCAGTAAAAGTACATTTGTTTGTGATCAGGTGATGTCACTAGTCTCTATATTTTAGCTAATATAAGTCTGTAATGTATAAACTTATAATGTTCCTTTAGAATGTTTTCTAGGAATCATTTTTTAGAGTGGAGAATACTGATTTGGAATCCTACCTTCCTATATTAAGAATGTTATATTTAAGGGTTGTATTCTTTATTAAAGATAAGTAACAGTTAATTTTAACTGAGCAACAAAGGTCATAAACTAGTTACAACAACTGTAAACCTGTATTAATATAAAATGTGAACACAGTACTGCACACATTGATTAAACAATGTCTCACTGTATTATAAAATGTACATGATATGCATAAATATAATTCTATTAAGCCATAAATCTGGACTGTCTAAAACTTATATGTGAGTATAATAAACATCAGTTATCATCTTATTAAGTATTTTTGCTTAGCACTTTAGAAGTCTGGAGGATTGACGGATATGTAGTTTATGGGTAGTATTTCTTTAAAAAAGCTGAATGAAAATTTCAATTCCTTCTTTTACAAACTCTTAAATTTCTGTGTAACAAGGAGAGGCATTAATAATTCTCTATAATGTATAGTTATCCATTGGATTTTGAAGCTTTTGAACAGGGTTAGTAGGTAGATTTTAGGTGGAAAGCAAAAGGATTCTTTCTTTAGGAGCATATATTGTACTACCAGATACCAGCATTCAGCTAGGGGATGTTTTGATAATTCTGTCCGAGAAATTAACACGGATCCAGTCACTCCTTAGTGAATTCCTTTCCATGGTGATTTAAATAAGTTTGGGCCTTTGTTTAAAAATTACAGACTCAATTGAAAATGAATCTGCTGTCCTGCATGATTAAAGCTGATAACTGTTTAAATTGTATTTTAATTTTATACTGCTACTCTGGTGCTTCTGTTGAATTTTATAGAACTAACCAGCAGGGGGCGCCTGGGTGGCTCAGTGGGTTAAAGCCTCTGCTTTCCACTCAGGTCATGATCCTAGGGTCCTGGGATGAGCCCCACATCCGGCTCTCTGCTCAGCGAGGAGCCTGCTTTCCTTCCTCTCTCTCTGCCTGCCTCTCTGCCTACTTGTGATCTCTGTCAAGTAGATAAGTAAAATCTTAAAAAAAAACAAAAAACAAAAAACAAAAAAACAAGAAGAACTAACCAGCAGAGTTTGTGGACTTGGGGGACCTGATACCTTAAGAGATTCATACAATTTTTCACTTTTTATTTCTGAATTCTTTTTTCATAGCACATTTGATAATGTAGGTATAATCCATCCATTTGTGTGTTCTAGATGTGTAGAAGGGCCGCAAGTACTCATTATGGTAGAATTGTTAACTCTTAAGTAGGGGTGGGCAAGCTTTTTTCATGAAGGCCCAGACAGTAAATACGTTAAACATATTGTAGGCCGTATGATCTCTGTCACAACTACTCAGCCCTGCTGTTATAGTGTAAAAACAGCCATAGACAATACATAGAGGATTGGGTGTGCCTTTGTTCCAATAAAACTTTATTTACAGAAGCAGGCAGTAGGCTGGATTTGGCCTGTGGGCAATAGTTTATCAACTCCTGCTCTGAATCATTGCATCTGTGATTCCCCCAAATCAGGCCCTTCTGTGTCTGGAAACAAAGAGTTCATTTCTCTTTAGTTTCCCCTCTTTGCTTCAGCATCACTAGCAGTTCTTTAATTCTGAATACTAACAGCATAGAGAAAGAATATCCTAAATATATTCTAGGAGGAAATTGGTTAATTGGACTTAGATTGCAAACTGTTGTTATCTTCTCCTAACCTGGGTACTCCCACAGTCTCTGGCTTCTCATGAGCTCTGCTGGTGAAAGTCATGAAACTATAAACTTGTCCCTGTCCACCTCAGTGCTGCCTGTTAGCCCTTTTGTTTATCTCTATTTGACTCCTCATTGCATTCCTCCCAGCATCTCTCCCAGGGTCATCCTTGTTTCCTGTGGCCATCACCTCCATCCCCTTGTACGGTGGTCTCGGCATTTCATCTCCCATCTCTTATTTAGCAAAGTTGGGTGGTATCATTCGGCATAAATCTCTTTTATTCTGTATTCCTTCTTTAAGGCAGGGAATGAAAATAAGGGTTCTCTTTACTATTAAATGAATTTTTAATTCCCAATTTAATGTGCAGACTGTATAAGTTATTGTAAAATATGTGCATGAATAAGTATGGTATGCCATGAATTCCTCTTCTGTGGCTTGAGATTCCTCCAGAATGCATCTGCCGTTACAGAAAATGTTTTCTAGATATATAATTATGAGAATTTTAATTCAAAAGTGTATTGTCTATGCCTCAAAATTACAATCTTTAAGCTGGACAGTAAGCAATAGATACAGCTCCTCTGAGGAGCAGTCCAGACAGGTTAATATGGTATTCTTGGCCATAAATTTTTTCCTTACTCTTAATTTTAATTAGAAATTCTGATTTACAGGAATTCTTCTCCAGTTTTATCAAGAGAATCATATTATCCCAACATGGGAATAGTTAGGGCTAGGTGACTGGGTTAGATGGCTGTCCAAGCCACCCCAGGGATTAGATGAACATCTTAAAAAAAGGATTTGGGCCTGGGCACATATACCAAAAAGGATCCAGTGACCTGGGATCGGCTGGATCTCATGGTCAGAACTGAGCCAAGCCTCTCCTGATTCTGCAGTCACCCCAGGACTGCTACAGAGCAGGTCCACTGCTCTTTCAGTAGAAGTGGAGGTTCTGGATGGGGGCAATCTACAAGACCATTAGCCATGAGGTCAGGGAATGGGAGTTCAAAGAAGTAAGTGAAAGCATCTTTTTTTTTTTTTTAAAGATTTTATTTATTTATTTGACAGAGACCACAAGTAGGCAGAGAGGCAGGCAAAGAAGGAGGGGGAAACGGGCTCCCTGCTGAGCAGAGAGCCCGATGTGGGGCTTGATCCTAGGACCCTGAGATCATGACCTGAACTGAAGGCAGAGAATTAACCCACTGAGCCACCCAGGTGCTCCCTGAAAGCATCTTCTAAAATGGAATAAGAAATTATGGGACACACACTGAAACAGGAAGAACAAGTAGTTGTGGAAAAGAACTAGTTAGAAATCTAGGAAATAAATGATAGTTATTGTGATAAAAATTGATTAAATTCTACATTGGACACAAAGATAGAACTGCTAAATTAGAAGAAGAGGAATGCACTTAAACTTGTAGAAGCTTTGAATGAATGTCAAGCACCACTGCTTGTAGTTTTTATGTATAAAATACACACACACACACACACACACACCCCTCAGTTAATCCTCATAATAATCTTTTCATTAACTTAATATATATTGTGTCTACAGTATATGCCAGTCACTATATTATTTTTTTGTTACTGCACATAGATTACCACCAGACAGAGTGGCTTAAAACAGCTGACACTCATGATGTCGCACAGCTAATGTGGGTCGGGAATCTGGGAGCTGTTTGGCCAGAGAGTTTTGGGCCAGGGTCTCTACCAAGGTTGCAGTCATCCTGGAGCTTGACTGCAGCTGGAGGACCAGCTTCCAGACTTATACACGTGGCTGTCAGCAGACTCCCTTGTTAGTTTTTGGCCAGAGGCCTCTTTGCTCTCTACGTGGGCTTCTCCGTAGGCTTTCCGAGTGTCCTTATGACACGGCAGCTGGCTTTTCCTGAGTGAGCAGCAGGGGAAGGCAGAACTGAGAGGAGCCATAGACCTTTTATGACTATATTAGAGTTCTCTAAAGAAACAGAAATAAGAGGGTGTGTGTGTAGCTTTATTCTAAGGAACTGGCTCACATAATTATGGAGGGTGGCAAGTCAGAAGGCTCACAGGGTGAGTGAGCAAGCTAGAGATCCAGGAGAGCCAGTGGTGTAGTTTAGTCCAAGTCCAATGGCCTGAAAACCAGGAGAGCCAATGTTCCCCGTCTGAAGGCTGGCAAACTTGAGACCCAGGAAGAGTTGATGTTTCAGTGTCGATCTGAAGTCAGGAATAAGCTGATGCCTCAGTCGAAGACCATCCGGCAGGAAGAAGTCTCTTAACTTGGAGGACAGCCAGCCTTTTGTTCTATTAAGATCTTTGATGATTGGATGAGGCCCATCCACATTAGGGAGTTAACTGCTTTCAGTCTACTGATTTGAATATTAATCTCATCCAAAACCATCCTCTCAGAAACACCCAGAATAATGTTTGACTGAATACCTGGGTACCCTGTGGCCCAGTCAAGTTGACATGTAAATTAACCATCACAGTAATCTAACATACCATCACTCCTGCTATGTTCTTTTTGTTGGAAGTAAGTCACTAAGCCCAGGATCCTCTTAGAGGAGAAGAACTAAGCTCCATTTCTGAAAGGAAGAAGTACAGAGTAGTTTGTGGGCATATTTTTTAAACTATTCTAGGCACTGGGCTTGGGAGACTCCAGTGTTCATTAGTAGGAATTCCAGAAGGAAAAAAAAAAAGGAAAAAATGGTAGAGAAACAATATTTGGAGAGAAAGTTATTAAGAATCTTCATCTTTCATAATGAAAGATACAAGTCTTTGAATCAGATGTTCACTCAGGAAACCAAAACAGGACAAGTGAAAATAAATCTTTAGATACATTGTGATGAAACTGCAAAATATGAGATAAAGGGATAACAGCCACTAGAAAAAAGATCTGATTACCTGTAGAGGAAGGGAATTAGAGTGCCAGTAAACTTATCAAAATAAAAGAGGCTAATAGGTAATGGAGTAACACTTTCAAAGTGATGAAAGAAGGTAGCTGTCATCCTAAAATTTTATGCCTGGCTAAATTTTCATTCAAAATTGAGGGAAAATATAAAGACTAAATAAGGTATTTAACATTCTGTGACTCACACTGTTTATCTGTTAATGTCACACATTTATCTGTTAATAAATGGGAATAGGAGCACCTGGGTGGCTCAGTCGGTTAAGCATCTGACTTTGGCTCAGGTCATGATCTCAGGGGTTGGGCTCCCTGCTCAGTGGGGAGTCTGCTTGTCTCTCTTCCTCTATCCCCCTACCTCCCCGCTCATGCTCTCTCTCTTTCTTGCAAATACATAAAATCTTTATACATAAGTAAATGGGAATAGTAGTATCTACCTTATAGGTTATTACCTGCTGTGTTTACTGATATATCCCAAGTGTCTATACAGTGTGTAACACAGAGTAGACACTGAATAAATGTTTATTAAGTGAGTAAATGAGTGTGTGGGGTTGTTGTGAGGACTAATATATATATAATTTTTAGCAGTACCTGATGTGTTAATAACTACTCTATAAATGTGTGTTGTTGTTAAGATTTTACCAAATATTTTTCTAAAAGAACTATTAAAAATATTCTTCAACAAGAAGAAAAATTCAGTTAGAAGGTATCAGATATAATCAACAGTTATGACACAGAAATTGATAAACTGCCAATAAGTTAAATACGGTTGACCCTTGAAGAACTTGGGTCGACTTGTGAGCAGATATTTTTTAATAAATATAGTTCTATATGTTTTTCAATAAATACAGTACTCTATTTTTCAGTAAATATAGTACTCTACATGCATTTTTCTCTTCCTTGTGATTTTCTTAATAACATTTTCCTGTGTCTAGCTTGCTTTATTATAAAAATACAGTATATAATACAGCCTATAAAATGTGTGTTTAACTGACTATGTTTTTGGTACGGCTTCCAGTTAACTGTAGGCTAGTAGTAGTTAAGACTTGAGGGAGTAAAAAATTATACTTAGGGATTTCTGACTGTGCAGAAGTCAGCACCCCTAATGCTGATATTCTTCAAGGATCAACTGTAATGACCATGGGGGAAGAAAGAAAGAAAAACTGATCTTTCTGTCGTACTTTTAAAAAGGTAAACTAAAATCTTTAAGGTGATTCGGAAATTCATAGGAAAGAGCAAAGAACTGAGAACAATTAAGAGTTTTGAAAAATGAGGAAAAGGTGTTTGCCTTACCACCTTTATAGACTTATTACAAAGTATAATTAAGAGTGAAGTGTTGGTGCAGGGAGAGGCAAATGGACAAGAGGAACAAAATGATCCAGAAATAGACTCATACATGTACAGAAACTTGAAATATAACAGAAGACACCACAAATAGGTAAGTAAGGTAGAATCTTCAATAAGTTGAACCAGGAAAAGTGGTTATTCTTAAGGAAAAAAAAATGAAGTTTGATATCCTGCCATATATAAAAATCTATTACAGTTTGGTTAAAAACCTAAGTGTAAAGAAAAACTTCAATGCCATCATTTAAAAAGAAGAAGAATATTCTTACTTGGATAAAGAGGGACTCTTAACTGACTGAGCTACCCAGGTGCCCCTCAAGAGGGACTCTTTAGAAAAGAGAACAAAATACAAACATAAAGGAGAAAGATTAATGTGACTCTATTAAAATTTAAAATTTCATATCTCATGGGCGCCTGGGTGGCTCAGTTGGCTCAGGTCATGATCCTGGGCTCCTGGGATTGAGTCCCACATCAGGCTCCCTTTGCTCTGTGGGGAGCCTGCTTCTCCCTCTCCCTCTGCATGCTACTCCCCCTGCTGTGCTCTCTCTCTCTCTCTCTCTGTCAAATAAATAAAGTCTTTAAAAAAAAATCATGTCTCAGAAGCTTCTATAAACAAAGCAGAAGACAAGTCTCACATTTAGAGAAGATATTTGTAATGGATATAGCTAACAAAGATTGGTATCCAGCATAGAAAAAAATTCTTACAAGTCAAGAAGGAAGAAATAACCTAATGGCAAAAATCAGCAAAGGATATGATTAAGCAATTTATGGGTCAGGAAATATGAGTGGCCCATTAACATAGGAAAAGATCTTCAACCTCACTAGTAATCATATGAATGCATATTATACCGTTCCATGCTCATCAGATAGCGGACGTTAAAAAGAATGAAAAGACTGTGTTGGCAAAGATGTGGGGACCCAGTACTCTTTTATTGCTGATGGGAGCATTAATTGATGCAGGTACTCAGGAAGGCTATTTTGCAAAATCTAATATAGTCAAAACATACTAAAAATCTAGAAATTCTTCCTCTGGTATGTGCTCTAGAGAAAAACTCTTCTAAAAAATGTACAAGGAAGCACGTATCAGAATGGTTATTTTAACATTTTTCGTTATGGTAAAACTTTTAAACGAAATATTCATTAAATGAGAGTATATGTTGTAATTTATTTACATAATGAAATAGGACACAACAGTTAAAAAGTCAGTGAACTAAAGCTGTATCAACATGAACAAATTCCTCACAAGCAATTTTGAGGAAGATGCAAAAGTATATGCATATTTATATAATATCCTTTATATAAAAAAAATGTAAACAGTATTCTGTTTATGGATCCATAATGTATAATATCATATAATTTTTTAAACGATTTATTTATTTATTTGTTTATTAGAGATCACAAGTTGGCAGAGAGGCAGGCAGAGAGAGGGGAGGAAGCAGGCTCCCTGCTGAGCAGAGAGCCGGACATAGGGCTCCATCCCAGGACCCTGGAATCATGACCTGAGCTGAAGGCAGAGGCTTTAACCCACTGAGCCACCCAGGCGCCCCTATCATATAATTTTTAAGCATGGTTTTAAACACCAAATCGTGGTAAAGGTCACTTCTAGGGAAGTAGGGAATGGTTGGAGGGATTCACAAATACAGAAGAGTAAGCAAAGAAAGCAAAATGTTAGGATTTGGCATATCTGAGTTACAGCTACGTGGTTATTCATTATCTTGTATTCTCTACTTGTCTGTGTACCTGATATTTACCATTGTAAATAGTTTAAAACAAATTACCAGCAAGTTCCTTGAATGAAGTGAGTGTATTTTTTTTTTAATGATTCCTAGTCCGTGAAAATATGTGGATTTCTCTCTAAAAATTCTCTATTATGTTCTGGATCTTGCTCATGGGAAAATCTTTCAAACAACCTTATCATAAGGATCTGGTATTTTTATTTTTTGAAGATGTTATTTATTTTTTTGACAGAGACAGAGAGAGAATACAAGCAGGGGGAGTGGCAGAGGGAGAAGCAGGCTTCCCGAGGAGCAGGGAGCCTGATGTGGGGCTCCATTCTAGGACCCTGGGATCATGACCTGAGCCAAAGGCAGATGCTTAAGGACTGAACCACCTAGGTGCCCCAGGATCTGGTATTTTAACAAAACAAACCTAATGACGTTTTCCCATCTATTAGTAAGTTAAAATAGCTAAGTACTATAAAGAATCTGAAAGCAAAGGATTGTAATGTATTAACTAATAATTCTAACATTATTTAATAGGTATACTATTTTTTCTCATGGGATGTATAAAAGTGAATTTAAAACAACGTATATGTATATTTTATAATAATATGCTTTAAAATAAATTTGAATACGTATTATGTCACTTAATCTTACAAAATCTCACCCTGTGAGATTGCCAGGGTGGATATTTTTATTATTATTATTATATCTGTTTTGTAGATAAAAACCTGAACTCAAAAAAAAAAAAGAATCTAAAAATGAACTAATCTTCATAGAGCTCTTCTAATGCCAACCTTCTGAAAGCTACATGGGATTGTCTTATAAGTATGATAAGTGGTCTTGAAACTTAAACATAAAATCATAAAATCAATATAAACATTTTTTTTTGCTTGAATTTAAAGAAATACCCAACAGTGACACAATTAGTCTTAAGTCTAGTTTTGTTCTGGGCCTATTATTTTGTTTTTGCCTTATCAAAGTTTATTTTATCTGAAATAGTTCATTATTTTCTCAATGAGAATCTTATCTGGGTTTGAACTCGTGTTTTGTGTTGCCATTGACACATTCTTCATCCTTTCCCTGACTGACACTTTTCTGAACACTTGTCATTTAACTAGATAGGATTGAGTTAAAACGTTTGGAAAGAAATTTTGCCACATAAGTTTGAGTAGTTTTTTTTTTCCCCTTAATTTATGGAATTAAAAAAACCCTAAATTTCCAGTGAAATTTGAATGCTTTGCATTATTTGTTTCTTTAATGTTTCATGGCAGGCATTTCATCAAAGGGAGTTAGGACTAGAGAGATCTTAGGTCCTGTGCTTGTGTAGCAGTCCGGCATACCTTTGGGTTTCTTTAGTGGTGAGACCGTTTTCATTGCACCGAATAAATGGGCTTAAATGGCAGGAACATGACTAGGAAGTGCACATTATATATGTTCCAGTCAGCATGTTGCTAGTGACAGGTGCTCAATGGTTGTTGGTATCGTTGTCAGCAGAGAGAATCCTTTGACATTAAAGTCACCGGCTCGATCCTGATTTGGGGTGACTCTATTGGCAGCTCCATCAGGCGGCCGCTGATCAGTGAATGTCAGAGCTGCCGCTGTTCTTGAGAGTGTCACCAGCCCTCTCTGGGTTTTGGCTTTTTTTTTTCCCCTCTCTCTTTTTTTTGAGGGAGGGGCTGTTTAGCTTGTCTTATTGTTCACTCTTAACCAGAATTTCTAATTGCTCACCTTTGGGAAATGGGCCGAGAGGTCACAGGGAATATAGGTATCAGTAGGACATGCAAAACCATATACGAAATGGGGACTCACATGGAAACTGGTCTTGATTACCTTGACTTCAAGCCAATCAATGGTGGGAGCACCTGGGGACTCATTAAATGGTATTTGTGGTGTCTGTAACCTGGGTTGTGAGCTCCATTTCAAGAAAAGCAGTGACAGCCTCTAATGTCTAATTGACCTCTTCTCTTTGTTTCACTTTCCTTCACTTTCCGTATTTGCCGCCAACGCGGTCCCTGATGGCAGCAAACGGCGTTGCTCAGCATTTTGAACTTCTGTTCAGAGCTTCAGCACCTGAGTTTGGGCAGTTGTGTAATGGTGAGTATTTGAAAATTCTTTCTCCTCCCTCGCTTGTTCTCTTTCTCCTCCCAGGGGCAAATGGCAGCCTGACCCGCCCACTCCTCACGCACCTGCAGCTTTTCAGATTTATGGTGAAATACGGAAATGCTTTCAAGCATTTTTCTTAAATTGGAGAGTATGTCTTCGAAACATTGACACTATTTATCTATGAGAGCAAGGGGAGAAGTGTACGTGGTTAAAAAGAGTTTGGTTCTGCCTCAAGCCAGATGTTATTTCAGACAAGCTATTTACCTCTCTGGATCTCTTTACAAAATCAGAGATCAGTCATACCCACATGCCAGTAGCGCAGTAAGTTTGTCACAAAGCTAATTTTAGTTTTTAAGTTCTGAAATTAGTTCCTGGAAATGCTAATGATTTAGGTAGGTTTTTTGTTTTTTTTTTAAGATTTTATTTATTTATTTAACAGACAGAGATTACAAGTAGGCAAGAGAGGCAGGCAGAGAGAGAGAGGGAAGCAGGCTCTCCGCGGAGGAGAGAGCCCGATGCGGGGCTCGATCCCAGGACCCTGGGACCATGACCTGAGCCGAAGGCAGAGGCTTTAACCCACTGCGCCACCCAGGCGCCCCTGATTTAGGTAGGTTTTTTTTTTGTTTTTTTTTAATATCCATTAAGTCCAAAAGCATAAGGACTATTAGACTAGACAGTCTTTAAAGTCCTTCCAGATTTAAAATTACTATTTTGTGTGCCACTGAAAGATTTCATGGAATTAGTTAAATTTTTTCCATCTGAGTAATGTGGCTTATGAATACTACTGAGACTCAAGGGACAGTGCAAGTCGTGGTGTTTGTGTGCACACTCAGAGCAAGTGCATCTCCCAAGACAACTGACTGCAGAGCAGTCCATCCCTCTTTACTTTCATACCTTCCCCTTGCAAGACAGATTCAGGAGATTCCAAACCATTCCAGTTTTGTGTCCACTTACTAGGAAGACCTGAGTTATTAGCAGGATGGTTACAAGATCAGAGGAGTTCTCCTGGAGTCCTGGGCTTGGATTCAATCTGAAAGAAATCCCATGTGAATACATTTTAGAGCTCAATGATGGCTTCAGAGCTGCCCCAAGATTTGGCAATATAGGCTAGAGAGGCCTGTTATGGCCACTTGTCTATGTCCATATCCCCATGTGAGAGCCATCCTGGTGGTTAGTCCTGATTAAACCCCACGTATGGGCTCTAACTGACCCCGGTCTCTGGAAACAATCTTGGGAACCCACTAACACAGTATTAGGCTTTCCTTACTTTTGATCAAATATTTACCTTAGTAAACCATTTCATGGGCTTCTCTTGGGTCCCTCTGAAGACTCTTCTAGATAGGCCCGGTGACATTTGATGGCTCTGTCTGTGACAACAGACCAGCCACTTATTGCCACTTGGCTCTTTGCTTGTTGCTAGCCTGTCATCTTTAGACTGGTGAGTGCCCTGTTTAATCTTGGCTAGAGGTACTTTTTTCTACCTGTTACTTACCTCCCCTTAAATTGGAGCAAGTCCTCTAGAAAAGCAGGCCTCTGACCACAGACACATTAGATTAGGAATTATATATGTTTGTCGGTAGAATGAGGTGTGTTTTAAGTCAGCATTTTCAAGTTGACACAGGGAATATTAGTCCTGAAAGGTATTCAGTTAAGGAATTGGGGGACAGTGTATTAGGGAAGAGTGACATAGAGATTCCTGGCCAAAATTAGAAAATGATGCTACTCTGTCTTCCTCCTGGAGCTTTCAGTGGTATGTCCTGCAACAAAGAAAGTGTGTGCCTTTCTGTAAGCCTGTGTTTTCCAACTTTACCTGACCAACGAACCCACAGTTCCATATTACTTCTACTAATATGTGATATACTGTAGAAAATGCTCCTTAAAGCATGACTTTTCTTAAGCATTATGATAAATGGGCTATTTATATTTATTCAAATTTTTTAAAGATTTATTAATTTGAGAGAGAGAGAGAGCGTGAGCAAGGCTGGGAAAAGCAGAAGGAGAGGGAGAAACAACTTTAGCAGACCCCATGCTCAGTGTGGAATCCAGCATGGGGCTCAATCCCACGAACCTGAGATGAAACCAAGAGTCGGATGCTTAACCGACTGTGCCACCCAGGCACCCCAGTAGGCTATTTTTAAATTAAAGTATGTAGTTATCAGTAAAATATGGTTGCTGTTGGTATTTGTATTCTGGGAAATTAAGTTTTAAGGACTTGACATTGAAGTTCAGAAATACTACTAATACTGCTGGTCCCATTACTGATGTTGTGGCTGAAACATTCACACCTGTCATAGAAATACCGTTCGCATTTCACAGCCGGTCCAGGGGTCACCAGAACAGTAACATGGACGGATCTTTGTTGACACTTTAATACCATGTTTATTTCAGTTTCTTTCTGTCAGTTGACCAGAGGACAAAATGATTAACATTCGATTTTAGTTTTGACCATCAAAATAATAACAATCAGAATCATGGGTTTTGGAAAGCTTTAAAGTCACTTCTTCATAAAGAAGTTAATTGAGGGGCGCCTGGGTGGCTCAGTGGGTTAAGCCTCTGCCTTTGGCTCAGGTCATGATTCCAGGGTCCTGGGATCGAGCCCCACATCAGGCTCTCTGCTCAGCAGGGAGCCTGCTTCCCCCTACCTCTTTCTGTCTGCTTCTCTTCCTACTTGTGATCTTTCTCTCTGTCAAATAAATAAAATCTTAAAAAAAAAACAAAAACCAGAATTTAAAAAAAGAAGAACTTAATTGACTGCACTAATTTTCAATGCTACAGGTTTGTATAGTTTGGGTACACTTACTTAAGTAGTTATATTGCCCCCCGCCCAAATCTGTTTCTCGTGGTCTCCTGCATGATTCTCCCACACACAGTTCCGAAGACCAGAACCTTCAAAATCATCATGTCTACATCTAAGCCATCAGGCCTTAGTTGAAACTCAAAACATAGCCCCAAATCTGTCCATTTCTCCAGTTCCACTGCTGTAAGCTTAATCCAAGCCTTTGTCTCTATGAGCTCATGCAGCTGGGCTTCCTCTCTCTATTCTTACCCACCATGGACCATCCTCCAGACAGAAACCAGAGGAATTTTTCTTTTAATGTAGATTGTATTTGTTTCAAACCCTCCATTGATTCCTTGGCTTAATGGCCTGGCCCCTGCATAGCTCTCTGCCCTCACCGCCTCTCTCCTTACTCCCCTTGGGTCTCGTCACTCACCTTGGGCCACACCCGGTCCTATATCTGTTCCTTGAATGCACTGGGTTCATTCCTGGAAATCCCAGCAATCACCACTCCCTCCCTCCCTCCGTCCCTCACTCCCTTCTTCCCTCCTTCCACCACCCCTGACACTGAGCACTTGACAGGCTGATCACCTATTTTATTATTTTCACACCACTTATCACTCTGAATTTATTTTGCTCATTTGTCTGTATGGTCTTTTCCCAAAAATGTGAACAAAGTCTTTGTATTCCGGTTCCCTGTTGTTCCTAACCTCTGGAGTGGTGCTGGTACATGGTAGTTGAAAAAAGGAATAAAGAAATGAGCAAAAGGAAATAATAATTGGAAGTGGTAGCTCTTTTGTTTCCTTTTGACTTCTGGTGATCATTTTGGTACCTGACTCTAAAACAAATGGAAGTCTTAAAAGAGACCTGTTGAAACAAACATTATTAAAGCATATAAAGCCCATGAACTGAAATGTTTAATCTTCATCTGGTGGGGGAGTAGCCTGTGATCAGGAAGTAAACGAGTGGACACCTGTGGTAAGTGGCACTAGCATATGATGATCTAAGTTATTTTTGTGCTGTATATCCAGTCCCCAAATGCCTCATTTGACTCCACACCAGTATCATTATTAGTACTCTCAGCATATTCACATACTATTTCAGAGCCTGGTGAAGTGCACAGCTTTGTCAGGGCGATCTTCTCTACCCACCAAAGCTGATGAATTATGTATCAAAGAGAAGAAACTAGGCCCCGTCAACGAGAAGCGGCAGTGAGGTCAGAATGGAAGGCATTCAGAACAACACAAAATCCTCACGTTCTTTATGAGAGTTTCATACTGCTTTGGGATTTCATTCATGAAGTCCCCTGTCTGGAGTTCTGTTAAATGGATTTTTAAGTAGGTGATGGTTCTTGCTGTTTCATGAGACAGTGGCAGATCTGTGAGACGAGTGGGTAGATCTGTATTATCAAGAATGTGGGTCTGTTTACATGGAAGCAGACAATAGGAGATGATTAATACTGTTTTAACTTAAATAAAAAGAGTGTTTTAACTCGCTCTACACAGTTTGTATTTCTGAGCACAACACGTAAGAGACTGGAATGATTTGCTTTCCAGATTGAAGACTATGACGTGATAGCCAGCATGATAGGAGCCAAGTGTAAAAAACTCCGAACACTGGATCTGTGGAGATGCAAGAACATCACCGAGAACGGGATCGCAGAACTGGCATCCGGCTGCCCGCTTCTGGAGGAGCTTGACCTGGGCTGGTGCCCCACACTGCAGAGCAGCACCGGGTGCTTCGCCAGACTGGCACGCCAGCTCCCCTACTTGCAAAAACTCTTCCTCACTGCTAACAGGTCTGTGTGTGACACAGACATCGAAGAGCTGGCGTGTAATTGTAGCAGATTACGGCAACTGGACATATTAGGTAAGCGTACGGTAGAGAGATTTGTTTTAAAGCCTTGACATGAAAGTGAATCTCAGACTTGTTTCAAGGGAAGAAAAAAAACAAAAAGCACTTCTTGGATACAGTAAAATGTTGTCCTGATAAGGCTGCTTGGTTCGAGGAGGTGCAAGATAGGCTAATTCATACAGAGAATGATGGGTAAAAGAGTAAGGAAAATAACAGAATTTTGTAGTTGAACCTAGCAGAAGGCTCTTATAAACAAACACTAATTCTTGGTCTCATAAGGAGAGTGAGAATTTATATGAACTATGTTCTCCATTTTTATTAATGAGGGACAGAGAAGAAATTAATCCATTTTTATGATAAATTATACACACACACACACATATACATAAAGCTTCTTGATGTTAAACTCGTTATTAAGGAATATTGCCAAATTTTCATTTCTGATCATTCTAGATTTTAGGAATAGTTCTACCCCCGTGCAGAACTGGGGTATCTATTCTATTGGGGTCTCAAATCTATTGAAAAACCCTTCCCAGTTCTGGGATTCCTTGTGTCCTTATTGCAGTCCGTCAGCAGGAGCCCTGTGAGGTGTTGCTGGCAACACCAGAGTTATAATCGCCCCTACAGTTGGTGCTTTGGGACTCACATAGCACTCGTACTGTGTTCTCTAGTAGTATGTGAGTATTAGCAGGTTAGCCCATGAAGTGCTAATTATATCCTTTCCCGTTTATTAAACATTTAACAACAGGAAAACCTGAAGATTTTCAGCTTCTGAGTTTGGTTTCCCTGAAAACGCACAGTCCAGGTTGCATGTTACTTATTCAAGCTACTTTTAGGCAGAAATTCTTGCCTAAAAATTTAGGAAGAAATTCTTGCCTGTTGCATGTACAGTTTGGGCTAGCTACTTCATCTATGTTGTATTTTCTTTATTCTTCCTAGCTCAGGGAACTGGCTATCATTGTCTTTTATAGAAGGGAGACTGGAGCCCAGCAATTAGTATATGGCAGATCAGTGGTTCAAATGCCAAGTTTTGGGCCCCAGCATAGTGAGCACTTTCTTTCCATCCCACCACAACTGCTTTTCTTGCTTCTTTCTTTTCCTTCCTACCTACATTCCACCCTGAATTAGTCTAGACCTTTTGTAAGAGAAATATTTGGGGAAGTTCAAGAACATGAGAGAGAATGAGGAGAGGTGGCCAGGGCCTTTAAAACTGGATTGCTAATCACATTAGGCTTTGCTTCAGAGGATTGGTGGTATTTTGGTTAATACCACCAATACTGTCTTACAACTCTCCCCCTCAAAACCTCATACAGTAGAGATGAAGAGTAGCCAGCGTCTGAAAGAGATGCTACAGAACCGCAAAGATGGTAACACTGATCTAAAACAAAAGCACAGTTGTGGTGAACAATGGGGTAGGTGGTCCAGTGGCCTAACTTTGGCCAACAAATGGATGAATTACTTGACGGAGACATAGAAGAAAAATAGGTAAGAAGTATAATGGCTTCTTTTTGAAAACATTTGTAACTTTCCTAAATGTAAGAGCAAGGAAGTATGGAAGGTTCCAGTCCAAGATGGCAACATAGGAAGACCCTGAACTTACCTCCATGGAACACACCCGTTTATACCTGTTTATAGAACAGTTCATCCTGCAGAAGAGCTGAAGGCTGACTGAACATCTTCCGCAAGGCGGGAGATAGAACAGCAAGAACACTTGAAACACAGTAACGGAAGGAACCCCAACCCCCCCGCCCTGACAATGCCAACAGCAGTGGCGGGGGAGAGTACTGAGGGACGGGGACCAGATCTCTCTGTCCTTGGGCAGAGAAAGAGAGCCTCAGTATAGAAGAACAACTGGCATACAAAAGAGACAACACTGGAACCCTGCCAAGCTGCACTGGCGCTGGGGGCTAACTCTGGGTAGGAGAGACTGGAGAACAACATAGTTTATGTTCCCACCCCACCCCCCAAAAAAGCCTAGACCCCAGCAAGATCTGGAAACCACAGTTCCCAGTCATCACAGTGAAGCTGTGACCTCAGTGAGACCAGGGTCCACAAGCCCCCTTTGGGGACAGTGGCACTAGGGCATAAAAAATAAGCTGTGGGATTCTTGTGTGTGTGTTTTGTTTGTTTCTGTTTTTGTTTTCATTTTTATCTCTTTTTTGCTTTTCTCATTTTTTCTTCTTCGTCTTCTATTATTATTATTATTATTATTGTTATTATTTTATTTCCCCAGAAAGCCATGATCTGAAAGAGCAGCTAGTATATAAAAGAGTTGGTGCTAGAAGTCCACCAAACAGTGGGAGGAGCTGCTAGGATGCTCTCGGAGTGGGCGGGGCCGGTGGACATGGTCTGCACTCCCCCTCCACCTTGAAAGCACAGACCATTGCACAGTCTGGGCACCCTAATGAGCCTGGTGCCTCAATGATCCCTGGGCCCTTAGCCCACACCAGCCCCAGCTATCCCACCAAGGCAGTCACAAACTGGTGCACACCAGGACACACCTGGTTGGTTCTCATTACAGCCCCAGCCTTCACACCAGGGTGACACAGGTGCAAAACACCCCCAAACACTCTAGGCCCACACTGCTTTGGCTTCAGATGACTTGCTAGGACACCCCCAGTGCAGAGTGCTTCAGACCATCTTGGCTGACATCTGCTTCAGATCCAAACAGTCTGCCAGTGTGCCTCCTGTGTGGAGCACCCCAGGTACCCTAGGCCCATGCCTGCATTGATTTCAGCCCAGGACCCTCTGGGTGGAGCACCCCAGAACACTGCCATCCTTGCCAGTGTCAGCTCCAGCCACCCAGCCAGGGCACCTGCTCCATGGAACACCACGGGACAACCCAACTTGCACCCAGTTCAGTTTCAGCCATGCTGGCAGGGCATGTTTTTTGTGAGGAGCCCAGGGACCACATTTTAGCTTCAGTTGTCCTGCCAAGATGCCCCCTGGGTGGGATGCCACAGAACCTCCCAGCCTGTTCTCCATCTCAACTACAGCTGCCATTCAGGGAACCCTCTGTGTGGAGAATCCAGGAACACTCCCAGTTTATATCCATTTCTGCTTCAGCTGTCCTTCCAAGATGCCTTTTGTGTGTGGAGCCCCGTATCTCCCTGGCTTGCACCCACTTTAGTTTCAGCTATCCTGCTAGGCTACCTTCTGTGTAGAGAGCTCAGGGGCCTCCTGGCCTGCAACTGCATCAGTTCCAGCCACTCAGCCAGGGCACCCCTATACAGAGCACACTAGGACACCCTGGCTTGCACCCATCAGCTTCAGCTGTCCTGCTAGGGTGCTCTCAGCACATAGAACCCTGGGGCACCCTGGCCTGCATCCACTTCAGTTTTAGCTACCCTGACAGGGCACTCACTGTGTAGAAAGTACCAGGACCCCCATCCACTCCAGCCCATACCAGCCATAGCTCCAGCCAACCAGCAAAAATCATCAAGCATACAGTCTATATAGGGAATGACCAACATAAGCCCATTCCTTCAAATTTAGGAGAAGTAGCTATTCAGCCTAATCCATAGAAACACAGAAAGTAAAGCAAAATGGGGAGACAGAGGCATATGCTCCAAAGAAAGAATAAGAAAAAAAACAAAACTCAGAAAAAGAACTAAATGAAACAGGAATAAATAATATGCCTGAAAAAGAATGTAAAGTAATGATCATAAAGATAACCAGGCTGGAAAGAAGAGTGTAAGAACCCAACGAGACCATCAAAAAAGAGATACAGAATATAAAAAAGAACAGTCAGGGTTCTTTTTGGGGGGATAGATTAGGGGATAGATTAAGTGATCTCTTGGACAACATCAAGCACACAAACATTTGCTGTATGGGGGTCCCAGAAGAAGAGAGAAAAAGGGGTAAGAAAAAAAAAAAACTTACCTGAAGAAATAATAGCTGAAAATTTCCAAAGCCTAGGGAAGGAAGTAGACATCCGCATCAAAGAATATTCTAAACAAGATGAACCCAAGGAGGTCCACACTACAACACATAATAATTAAAATGTCGAAGGCTAACAATAAAGAGATAATCTTAAAAGCAAAAGAAAGACCAAAAGTTGTCTACAAGGGAAAACCTATAAGACTATGAGCTGATTACTCAGCAGAAACTTTGCAGGCCAGAAGAGAATGGCATGATACCTTCAAAGTGCTGCAAGGAAAACACCTATAACCAAGAATACGCTACTCGGAAAGGTTATCATTCAGATTTAAGGGAGTTTCCCAGATAAAAAATAAAGGAGTTTATCAGCACTAAACCAGACTTACAAGAAATGTTAAACGGACTTCATTAGGGGCAAAGAAATGGCCATAATTAGAGATTAGAAAATTATGAATAAAAAGAAGTAAAATAGCACAACATATTCATAAAACATGAAGAGGGGGGAAAAGGGTATTTTTTTCTTTTTCTGTTTTGTTTTTAGAATGTGTTTGAACTTAAAGATCATGAAATTAATATAGATTGCTATACACTTAGGACGGTATTTATGAACCTCATGGTAACCACAAACCCAAACCTATAATAGATATACAAAAAGAGAGAAAACAAACAAAAAAGTAACACTATAGAAATGCATCAATCATAAGGAAAGAGAGCAAAAGAAGAAAGGAATAGAGGAGAACTACAAAAACAACAGATAATAAAATGGCAATAAATACATGCTATCAATAATTACTTTAAATGTAAATGGCCAGAATGCTCCAATCAAAAACATGGGGTGGCAGAATGGATTTGAAAACAAACAAAAAACCCATCTCATCTTTATGCTGACCGCAAGAGACTCACTCACATCAGACCTGAAGAGAAACACACTGAAAGTGATGGGATGGAGAAACATTCACCATGCAAATGGAAGTGGGGGAAAAAAAAAGAGAGAGAGAGGGTAGCAATACTTACATCAGACAAAATATACTTTAAAACAATAACTATAATAAGAGACAGAGAAGGGCATCCTGTAATGAGAAAGGGATAAATCCAACAAGAAAATGTAACACTTGTAAATATCTATGCTCCCAACACTGGAGCACCTAAATACATAGAACAAGCATTAGTGGATGTTAAGAGAGAAATTGACCGTAATACAGCAGTAGCAGTGGACCTTAAGATTCTACTTACATCAGTGATAGATCATCAAGACAGAAAGTCAACAAGGAAATAATGTCTTTGAATGACGCATTGGACTAGCTGGACATAACAGATATATAGAGAACATTCCTTCTGAAAACAACAGAATATTTTTTTTTGATTGCACATGGAACATTCTCCAGAATTGATCACATATTAGGCCACAAAATAAGCCTCAATAAATTTGAAAAGATTAAAGTCATACCATGCATGTTTTCCATTTTTTCCAGTCACAACAGTATGAAACTAGAAATAAATCACAAGAAAGAAAACTTAGAAGTAAGTCACAAGAAGAAAACTAAAAAAGATGTAAACGCCTGAAGACTGAACAGCATGATACTAAACAACCAATGAATGGTTCAATGAAGCAATCGAAAGAAATTTTTTTAAAAATGGAGAAAAATGAAAACAAAAACCTATGGTCCAAAATCTTTGGGACATAGCAAAAGTAGTTCAAAGGGAAATTATAGTGATACAGGCCTACCTCAAGAAACAATCTCAAATAATATGACCTTACACCTAAAGGAACTAGAAAAAGAAGAACAAACAAAATCCAAGGTTTACAGGAGAAGGATCAGAGCAGAAATAAATGATATAGAGACCAAAAAAAAAGTGTATAAAAAAAAAATCAATGAAACCAAGAGCTGTTTCTTTGAAAAGATAAATCAATGAACCCATAGCCAGACTCACCAAAACTAAAAGAGAAAGAACTCAAAATCAGAAATAAGAGTGGAGAAATAATAACTGATATACCAGAAATACAAATAATTAGAATACTGTGAAAACTTATATGGCCAGCAAACTGGACATCCTAGAAGAAATGGCTAAAAATCACCTCAATAGATGCAGAAAAGGCATTTGATAAAATTCAACATCTATTCATGGATAAGAACTCAACAAAGTGGAATGAACTTCAACATAATAATAATAATAAAGTGGAAAACATACCTCAATGTAATAAAGGCCCACCTTATATATCCTACACAAAAATAAACCCGAATGGATGAAAGAGCTAAATGTGAAACCTGAGATCGCAAAAATCCTAGAAGAAACCACAGGCAGTAATTTCTCTAACATCAGCTGTAGCAAGATTTTTCTAGATATGTCTCCTGAGGCAAGGGAAACAAAAACAAAAATAAACTGTTGGAACTACATCAAAGTGAAAAGCTTTTGCACATCAAAATAAGCCATCAACAAAGCAAAAGGAACCTACTGAATGGGAGAAGTTATTTTCAAATGATTTATCCAGTAAGGGGTTAATATCCAAAATATATAAAGAACCTAACAATGCCAAAGAAACAATACAATTAAAAAATAGGTAGAGGACCTGAATTGACATTTTTCCAAAGAATACATGCAGATAGCCAATAGACATATGAAAGGTGTTCAACAACACTAATCATCAGAGAAATGTAAATCAAAACCACAATGGGATACCACCTTACACTTACTAGGATGACTAAAATAAAAAACGCAAGAAATAAATGCTAGTGAGGGTGTGGAGGTAAAGGAACCCTCGTGCACTGTTGGTGGGAATGTAAATTGGTACAACCACTGTGGAAAACAGTATGGAAGTGCCTCAAAAAATTACAAATAAAATTACTGTATGTTCCAGCAATTCCACTACTTGGTGTTTACTCAAAACAAAACCACAGATTCAAAATGATATATGCACCCCTATATTTATGTAGCATTATGTATTATAGCCAAGATATGGAAGCAACCTAAGTGTCTATAAATAAAAAATGGATGAGCCAAATGTGGTATAGAGATAAACCATGGAATATTACACAGCCACGAAAAAGGATGCGGTTGTGACATTTATGAAACAGGAGAGTATTATGCTAAGTGACATGTCACACTGAGAAAGATAAGTAACATTATTTCACTCATAGGTGGAATCTTAAAACAACAACAACAAATGAATAAACAAACAAAAAGCCAAATCAGACCTATAGAGAACAGACTGCTGGTTGTCAAAGGAAAGGGTGGTGGAGGGATGGGCAAAATGGGTGAAGGGGAGTAGAGATACAGGCTTCCAGTTATGGAATAAGTGAGTCATGGGACTAAAAGGGCCAGTATAGGGAATATAGTCAATGATATTAATAGCATTGCATGGTGACAAATGGTAGCTACACCTGTGGTGAACATAGCATAAAGTATAAACTTGTTGAATCACTACTTTGTATACTTGGAGTTAATGTAACATTGTGTGTCAACTGTACTCAGAAAAGAAGAGCAAGGAAGTATCATTATCAGGCCAAAACAAATTATAGCTGAAAGAGGGCCATACATGTAAATGTATTTGAACATCTTATCTCAAATATGAAGGACACAGTAAAAATATCGATAATAATAATTAATAATTATGTTAACAACAATGCACTGTGTGGTTTATACTGTTGTGAGCATATATTAACTGATTTAATCCTCACAACAACTGTATGAGGTATTTTATAACCACAGAATTGGAAACAGGTTGAAACAAGTTATGTGATTTCCCCAGGATCTCATGGCTAGTAAGGAAATATGAATTTGAATCAAAGTTTATGCTCTTAAACCACTATGCTGTATTTTCATTTTTATTGTTGTTTTATGGTTTCCTTTTATCCTTAAGTGTTTGAATCCACTAAAACAAAAGAAAACAAAACAACAACAACAACAAAAAAAACACAGCTTCTTAGTTAAACCCCAAGCTGACAGTGATTATTTTGTCATTTTGTGACTGGCACATATGAACATTAAGTGGCATATCTTCTTCATACCAAAAATGCTTACTGATCAGTACAAAGCTGAGTAAGATATAGTTCCTACCTTCAGAGAGTTTATAACCTGGCCAAAAAAAAAAAAAAAGTAAAACAATATATAAATAACTTAAATGCATGACAGAAACAAGGCCATTTTGGGGTTCAAAGAAAGGAGAGTACATATGATTAGAGAAATAAGAAAAAGTTTGATTTAAAAGGTTAATAGGTATTTGAAAGGTATCCTTGAAAAGTGAATAGGAAATGGGGGGGGGAGCATTTTAAGCAGAATGAATAGCATGAAACAAAAGCATTGGAGTTAAAAATACAGAGTATCTTCAGAGAATAGTCAAATCTAATTTGACTTAGAACGTTAGTATAATGGAGGCTTTCACGGAGAGTTTTGAACACCAGGATGAGGAATCTGCAAAGAATTAAACAAGGAAGAGCTATTATCAGGTTTTAATTCAGGGCATGAGTGATATATTTAGAGCTTTGGGGGGATATTAATCTAGAAACAAGTGGTAGGTGAATTGGAGAGGGAGATCAGAATCAGGGAGATTAGATGTGGTAATCCATCTAATAAGGGTCTAAACTGGGGTGATGGTACTGGGAAATTAAACACCAGCCTTTATTCTCTCATTTATTATACACTTATTGAGCATATTCCGTGTCAGGCGCTGTTGCCAACACTGGAGATGGGTCAGCGAACAAGAGGGATGCGGCCCCAGCCCTGAAGGAGTGAGCTGAGAACATAGCTGTGTCATAAGTGGATAAGGAAAGAAAAGCACACAGTGTCCGTGGCACAAGACCGGACACCCTAGCCTACATCAATTTTCAGTCTCCCGACTGCCTTCCCTGACATTCTCTTATTAGGCTTTTAGGGGCTTCTGATTTATCAGGAGACTCAGATTCTAATGACCAAATAGAAAATGGGTGGGTGAAAAACACCATGTAGCCAGGGGTCTCAGTTGAGGTTCTCTGAGCTTGTGCAACAGAAACAGCTCGAGCTAACATACATGTAAGGGAAAGAAAATGATTATGAAGATAGAGGTGTCTCTCTGCGATCCCTAGGTAGGAGCTAGCTATGGTCAAACCTCAGGAAAGACTGGAAAACCATCAAAAGGCAAGAAAGCGGTTTTTTTCCTTTTTCTTTCTTTTCCTGTCCTTCATGCTCAGGCACCAGCCCCCTCCCTGCTCTGCCCCTGTACACTCACAGACCCTTTTGTGTCTGCTTCTCCCTTTGGCTTTGCCTTGTTCTTTCCTTGTCACGCTGGCCATCTCTATCTTGGTACACATGGCAAAATATAACAGCCCCAACCAGTTTTTCTTGTCTTTAGTTGGAGAGATCTATGGACACTGAAGGCTTTACTGAATTCCCAGGAGAATCCGGGGGCCAGCCACAGTCGAGAGAGCCATATAGTTACCACTTCTAGAGCCCATGGCAGGGAGGGGAGTCGAAGGATTTCCTAAAGGGAAAAAGGCATAGATTAACTATGTGATAGGATTGTGATTTTTTTTTTCTCCCTAGGAAACCTGTAGTTAAAGCAAAGTTGTTGTTGTTTTGTTTTTTTTATAATAGATATCCTAAAGCCTAATGGTATTTGATATTTACTGAGTACCTCCTAGGTTAGCAGGTGTTTCATAATGTATGTAATTGAGCTGCTCTCCAAACCTCCCATAGTGTCTTCACATTTAGCATGGGCTACACGGTACCCAGCATCCATCATCTGACTTCTAGTAATGCCATTTTATACCCACGGCTTACTGTCAAACTTACCAGATTGCATGGTAGTTATTTGCTTTCAACTTTGGTCAGTGAGCTCCTTACAGCAGACACGTCTTGTCTGTGCATCGCCAGTGCCTGACACAGAAGTTCCTGCAAGCGTGCTTGCTTGGTAACCGCACTGCGAGGACTGTGAGGGGAAATCACTGTGAGCATGGCCGTCTGATCTGATCCCCAGGTTGAGGGAAAGTTGGATGACAGAAAGAGGAAGGTCTGGAGAAGCTGACTGGAAGGAGTAGGAGGTAGGAAGGAAGATATGGGTAGAGTATTGACAAAATCCAGATCTAAAATAGATGCCAAGTGGGCTAGGCGAATTCAGTTCGTGGGTTTTTTTACAGATTTATTGAAGCATGTCTTTTGTCTAAAGAAATGCTGTTCATTTTTAAAAGGCAATTTAAGTGCATTTTAAACAATAAATAGTAAAGGGGCTCTTTATCAGGACACTGTCTAAATATGGTATTTATGGTGTTTTATTTTGTCTTAACAGGAACAAGAATGGTAAGTCCAGCATCCTTAAGAAAACTTCTGGAATCTTGTAAAGATCTTTCCTTGCTTGATGTGTCCTTCTGTTCACAGATTGATAATAGAGCTGTGCTGGAACTCAACGTGAGCTTTCCAAAAGTGTTCATAAAAAAGAGCTTTACACAGTGACTTAATATGTGTTCTATAATAAAATCAATGTGCTTTTGTAGGGTTTTATTTTAGGGTTGGTTTTGTTTAGTTCGTATAATGGTAGGAATGTCTTAATGTTCCATTAAGGCATTTGTAGATTTTGAAGAAAAATATGAAATTGTCCATTAAATCACATAAAAATGTAAATTAATGTTTTCATAAAATATTGCAAGCACTTTTGTTGAAGAGTATGTGAGTGGCTCACATTATTTTTATCTTATGTTAATCAGTAATATTATTCTTTAGTCAGTAAGTACATGTGTAATAAAAGAGTAATATGGAAACCTTTTAACTTATTTTTGAAAGAACATGTTGAGCCAGAAAGTATCATGATATTTAAAAATAAAATTAATTTTTCACACCTCCATGTAAGGATGTCTTATTAATAAGCCTTATGACCTGACCAGTGTTTTGTTTAGGTATATACAGAATTAATTGGGGAAAGGTGATACATTAACTCTTTGACTTGAAAATTTTAGTTTTTCCATTTTCCTTCTGACATATATACCTATTTTACTAGTGGATCATACCAGTATAAAAATATGAGCATAATCAAGAACAGAGGTAAACTACTAAAGAAAACAGAGGTAAACTATTAAAGAAAAAACCTTCTAGTTGTTAAGCAGATGCCTTAAAAATTTGCCAGGGGGAAAGGTTTAAGACTTCTGAAATATATGTGGATTTCATTTATAGATAATATATATAGACTACCATATATATGTTTTATATATAAAAATATATATATATATATATTTATATATTTTTTCCACCCCCTTGGCCTAGCACCTTAAATAATTAGGAATCTGTTACAGTGGAGGAAAAACAAACAACATTTTTTTGTTAAATAGTGAATTGATTTAGTTCTGCTGCTAAAAAAGTAAACAGAAAATGTTCTGTGGCATGAAAAGACAAGGCTGGGGTTTTTTTGTTTTTATTTATTTATTTTTATTTATTTGACAGAGATCACAAGTAGGCAGAGAGGCAGGCAGAGAGAGGAGGAAGCAGGCACCCTACTGAGCAGAGAGCCCAATCCGATGCGGGGCTCCATCCCAGGACTCTGGGATCATGACCTGAGCTGAAGGCAGAGGCTTTAACCCACTGAGCCACCCAGGCACCCCAACAAGGCTGTGTAGACTAGCAAACTAAGTATATGGTGTAACAAAATTTATTTTCCCACATAGAACAAAATGTTAAATTCCAACTTCTGCACATCCTAGAGTAATCCTGTAGAGCTCTGCTGTCCAATAGGACAGCAGCCACTAGCCATGTGTAGCTATATTATTTAATTGTAGTTAACTGAAATGTAATTAAAAATTCCATACTTCAGGGGCGCCTGGGTGGCTCAGTCATTAAGCATCTGCCTTTAGCTTAGGTCATGATCCCAGGGTCCTGGGATTAAGGCCCACATCGGCTCCCTGCTCATCAGGAAGCCTGCTTCTCCATCCACTCCCCCTGCTTATATTCCCTCTCTCATTCTCTCTCTCTCTCTCTCTCTCTCTCTCTGTCAAATAAATAAAATCTTAAAAAAAAAAAATTTCCATACCTCAGTTGCGTCAGCCACATCTCCAGTGTTCAGTAGTCACCTAGACTAACATATTGGACAGCATTATTCTAGAATTTCTTGTAGTCATTTAAGAAAAAGCACATTCAGCTAAAAAATAAGCATGATTAATATATGTCTCTAGGCAATTTTTAAGGGTATTCTCAACAATATAGATATGAAAGCATTTCCCTCCCAAAGTAGTTAAGCTAGTGAATTTATACATATGACAGATATTAGGCATTCAATAAATATTTGTTGAATGAGTAAGAATATATTATTGAGTTAGACCATATAATATGTCAAACTTTAAATATGTAAAGGTTATAAATTATTACTAGTAGTAGTACTGTGCTTATTCTTTCATAGAATATAAAGAAGGTAATATTGTGACTTTTGAAATATTAAAATAGTAATAGAGTGTCCTCCATGTAAGAAACCTTCTGTATGAAGGTTGCTGTCATGGCTATGACCCATTCTATCTTCTATTTCATGGCGGAAGCAAGGGGTGTTGGGACAGGTCTGGGGGTTGACCTACATTGTTACCTTCATGCACTTGGATTTTCTTTTCACTCACAAATGTATGTAAACATTTTAAGTGTTTGATCCAGGGGAACTTTTAGGAGGATGAGATTTATAAATTGACTACCAACTGGGTGAAGTCGTACTTTTATCTTAAATTAGCAACTGGCATGAAGTTAGTGCTTACTCTGTGCCAGACACACTCTGCGTGCTCTGCATTTCCTAAGTCACTGCATCTTCGAGGCAACTCTGTAAGATAGATACCATTACTTATTCCCACTTACAGTTGAGGAAACTGAGGCAAAGATAGATGGAAGAACTTACTCATGTCCACATCGCTGCTAGTGGCAGACCCATAATACATACCTGGGACATCTGGATTTAGGGTCAGTGCTTTCAACCCGTGTTTTACATGTCCAGAGTGGCTTCTGACTCTAGAGGACTGGTCAGCACACATTTTCTGTAACAGACTATGAGGCAAAATTAAATTATTGTATGGGAATTATATGGTGATAGAGAAAAAAAATTTCCACAAAATTTTGATTGACAGAATTCAAAACATAGTAATTGAGAACAATTTTTGTGATGCAGTTTTCTACCAAGAAGAACGAAATACTCTTGAGGAGGATAATATTTCATTTAGTTGGGATTCAAAGTTATTATTTCCTGTCCTCAAAATTGATTGTAAGTATTCATCTGTTAATGTTGATCTCTAGTATGATTTTACATATTTTGTCTTGGAAAATATCTTTTCATACAGATAAGTATTGCCAAGTACATATGTTAATCCATGAGAATATTTTCACTGAGCATATTTATCGCTTGGAAGGCACTGATAGAATTCTATTAGATTCTTTCTTCTTTTGATATTTTCCTTTTAGCATGCTATTACCTTGCAGATTAATCACTTCCAGTTGAAGGTTGGGTGGAGCTCCTCAATTGCACAATTGAATAGATTTGAAAAATGTAAATCCTTTACATTTGCATCAGGGTCCAAAAAAACCACTGCTGGACCTCTGGTTTCAGCTCAGAAAATGCATGCTGCAGATTCGTGTGAGAATGGAGATTCGGCTTCTTGTCTTACCTTCTGATAGCACAGGAAATATATAAAGCTGCTCCATGTTACTTTGTGATTCAAATTACATTAGTTGTCACCAAAATTACTTTAGTGTGTGTTTCGCATATGAGCAATGTTCTGCTGGTTCTATCTCCTGAGCTTCTGATTCACTAGAATTCACATTTTAATGAGCAGTCAGTTGACCCTTCTGGTCTGAGGGCCACCCTTTGAAAAGCACTATTCCAGAATGCTCTTTGAGTCTGGAGAAACCTTTTCCTGAATCCCACATTCAGTGGGAGTAACTGTTCCCAATGTTTTGCAGTATTTCAGTTTTGGGTCAAAAATTCATTACAAAACAGGATCAAGTCTGCAACAAAGGCTATATTCCAAAGCCAATCCGTGTTCCGTAATCATGATTGAAGGTATTTTTTCTGGTCCAGAAAAATTGCAATAACTGTTCTGAACTGAAAAACTCACAATAAAACTATCACGGTTAAGCCAACAGGCTGTAGTGTGGTAGGACAGATTGGGATAATAAGCTCCTATAGCCGACAGAGGACAGCTGAGGCTGGTTCCGTGACCTTCACTTCCAAGGGCAGGGTCATTAGCACAAGGTCAGGTCATATATATTCCACAAATAGCTGCCATAAATAATACAGTAAATAACGATTGTTATTTGTATGAGTTTTCAACACTTTGCATGTTCACAAGTTTTATAAATTTGACCGACTCAGCCTTTTTCTTGCTCCCCACATATGTTGATCATCAAATGTGACACATCTTAGCAGATTCTACTTCAGGTTGCCCTGAAGTCCTTTTTCTTAACTTCTGAGAAAATACTCTTGTCTGTGGTTTCTTGCCTGTAGTTGCTCCACACAGACTACTTGTAGAAACTCACTCTCCAGTCACCTCAGCCTTAGCACTGACGTAGCCAATAAACAACAAGAACGAGGCGGTAGCAGTAACATCTGTTGACTCAGCAAGAGCCAGGGAAAACGACTCAGAATCATGTGCCTTGTTTTTTTATTGACTTGTTACTCCCAATGTTCTCAATTCTTCGAGCCACTGTTCTTGCCAAAAGCCTAATTAAATAATCGAAGCAAGTTTACTTTGGACACTTTTCTGGAGCTGATGAATCAAAAAACAATTTAATTAACTCACCATTGGTAAAAGGCTTTCCTTGCGGGGCTAATGAATGAACCACTCGGATGCTTACTTTGGCTGCAGCTTTCTTTTTCTTTTATTTTTAGAAAGAAATTCTGTAATGAGTAATGAGATCACTTGTTTCAAATTTCCTCATTTTTCTGGCCACTATGATGAGTACTTTATCTGATAATTCCATTGTATGTGTAGTGTTCTTCCAGAACAGCTACAGTGTCATTGCATGATAAACACAATGCTTTGCCATCTACTGTGGTAACAGAATTATCCATAATGCACTGTGCCTTAAACACAGGAAACTCGGAGTCCACATTTTTTTTCTTTTTCTTTTTGTTCTGGCATTATGGGTGTGCACTGGTAATAAGACCTGGTAGTGTGGCAATATGTGTGGCATTCAGAATGTGGAGAGTTGACGACTACATCCCTGACATTTGTACTGTGTAAGATGAGAGATCCGCGGGTCTCTGCCCGAGCCACCCACCCCTTTCGAGGGGGTGCGGAAGCAACCATAGACAGCATATAAATGAATGTGGCTGCATTCCAACAAAACTCTATTTGCTTATGGACACTGGAAGTTTAATTTCATGTAATTTTCATGTGTCAAAAAATACTCTTCTTCCTTTGATTTATTTTATTCTTATTTATTTATTTTTTTACCATTAAAAAATGTTAAAGCCATTTTCAAGGGGCTGGTGAATTTGGCTGGTGGACCAAATCTTTGACCTTTGTTCTTGGATATTCCCAAATCATTACTAAGCTCAAGTTTGCCCATTCCTAATTTTATACACCACTCTCAAATCTATTCTCAGCCTTTATCTTTCTCACTTTACCATTTTAAAGGCCAAATACTATTCTGCATTATATGTGTGTGTTATATATGTTATGATATAAATCATATATAAATCATGTCATATATATATCTATATACACATACATACATGCATACAAACACACACATCCCACATATTTATCCATTCATCTGTTGACATTTAGGTTGTTTCCATACCTTGGCTATTGTGAATAGTATGGAAATGATTGTGGGAGTGCAGATATCTCTTTGAGATCCTGATTTCATTTTCTTGGGATATATACCAAGAAGTGGGATTGCTGAATCATATGGTAGTTCTATTTTTCATTTTTTTAGAAACCTCCATACTGTTTTTCATAATGGCTGTACCAATTTACATTCCCACCAGCAGTGTATAAAGGTTCCCTTAACAAGACAAAATATGTAGACTTATCTATTAAAATTTGAAGCCAAATGACCCATTGTTATTAATATTATCAACTGACTTAAGTTTTTTAATATTTATTAGCATTTGGGTAAGGTAAATTATCTTCCCAGTGGCCAGTAGTAGATTAAAATACTTCCCTAACTCTATGAGCATAAGTAAAAAACCTCTTAATTTAAATTTCTCTGAATAAGGCCCCCAAAATACACAAAATGCAGAAAAACATTTAGATAAGATAACATTCCTCTTTTCTTGTGGGGTGATTAATTTGGAGCCAATATGTAAAGAAGAGAAAGTGATTTTTTTTTAAAGAAGTGTTTTTATTTTTGGTGTTTCCCAGGAATTAACTAAAGATTGGAAACTCATATTTATAAGTATAGTAATACTAAAAAAGAGATATAAAACCAAATAAAAATTTCATTTGTTTACCATGTATATTAATAATGAATGTTTGACTTTTCATGTTTTACTTTATGGTATTAAAGGACACCTATTTCTGACTAGTAATTTTCATTTTCAAAGCCATTTATCACATTTTTCAGTGTTATATCTAGTTTCCTCCTCTCTTAGCCACATTTAATACTAAATTAATATTTCAGAAGAACTTTTCTTTTCAGCCATTCTGGAAACTTTGTCAGTGACTCTTAACAGAATGTTAGCTATTGCTAAAAAACTATTCTAGCAACTGTGATATTATCCTTCCAGCCTAGTTCTCTAGCAGTACATTAATGTCAATAAGCAAATGAGATGATGATTGATGGCAATAGCTATAAGTCAAAATGGAAAAGGTAAATTAATCAGAGATCATGATTTATTTTATATATATATATATAAAATAAATGTGGATAGAGGCCAAGATTTTTCCTTTGGCACAGCAGAAAGTGTATTTAAGATTTTTGCCTATAAGTCTGAATTTTAGGCTTAAATTTTTGTACATAGGAATACTATTAATGGTTTATTACATTTTGAAGGGAAAAAGGTAATTATGTTGAAATTGACATTTTCAGAGGAAGGAATATTTTTTATCAGTGTATTTGGTGAAGTAAATTGGTGCAGTGTTAGGTATAAAATTTTTAAGGAAAAATTTAAAAGCAAAGCAGTCATATGGTCAGATAAATTGAGTAGATTACACCAAAGATAAAACAGCTCTTTCTGTTACAAATGTTACAAATGAGAATCTGTACAGACAACTAACTGAGATGTTTTAAATTTTATTTGTATAAAAATGCTGTTCAATGTCTAATGATTTTTATTGTTTGTATTATTCTGTACTTCCGAGTAATAAGATAAGCTTGAGTATCTCATTAGCTCACTTTCAAAATTGATCATTTCATGACACTGCTGAATATAATGGAAGGTTTGGGTAAATAGGTTTGTGTCACAGCCTCTATGAAATTAGACGAGGATAAGCCTGGAGATGAACCATCATCTATGTGCTAAACACTCACAATCCATCCTCATGTTATGAAATGACATCAGCTCATTTTAAACTCTGAAATTACACGAGTCTGCAGTTAACCTGCAGACTGCATTCACACTGTTATTTACTTCTCTCTCCTTTCTCAGTAATTCCCCCAAATAAGATTTATTTACTTAAAGTTTGTTTGGTTTGTTACTTTAACCAGAGTTTGACACAGTGTTTTCCTGCTGTTACTTATAAGATATCATGTACTGCGGCATTTGGTTTTTGTCGAAGCCAAACCCTTCATTACTAATTAGTTCCCAGGTTCTACAGATCTTGTAGCACCAAACTATTTTTGGTGAGCTAGAATGGAAAGAATAACACAAGATGAGACACATTCGTCCATTCACTTAGTCGACCATATATATGGACCACAAATATATGCAGAGATTTCTGTACTAGGCACATGTTAGAGCGGGGGAATTTTCCAGAATGCATATAAATAATCATACAGAGCAATTTTCAGAAGTGGTTATGTGCCAAGAAAAAAAAATCTATGGTGAAATAAGCATGGGATACCATGAATTCAGCACAGCTAGGCAGATTTCTTTGCTGCCTAACTTCAGAACCTTTAATATCTAATGGATGCTGGGAAGGTGAGATGAGGTAAGGTTTGTGCTGTTTCCCAATTTTCTATGGAATATTTGTCAACATTTCTTGGAAACTATAGTTTCTTAGGGCACTGTTTAGAAAGTGCTACTAAGCAGTATTATATGATGTCTTATAAAAGTCTTTACCGAAACAAGATGGGATTGGGAGGGAGACAAACCATAAGTGACTCTTAACCTCACAAAACAAACTGAGGGTTGCTGGGGGGAGGGGGGTCGGGAGAGGGGGGTGGGGTAATGGACATTGGGGAGGGTATGTGCTATGGTTAGTGCTGTGAAGTGTGTAAACCTGGCGATTCACAGACATGTACCCCTGGGGATAAAAATATATGTTTATAAAAAAATTTAAAAAAAAAGTCTTTACCATAGGGGCACCTGGGTGGCCCACTGGTAAGCACCCCACTCTTGATTTCAGCTCAGGTCACTATCTCATGGTTGTGGGATTGAGGCCAGCATGAGGCTTCTTGCTCAGCAGGAAGTCTGCTTGAGATTCTCCCTCTCCCTCTGCCCCTCCCCCTACTTGCATGCTTTCTCTCTCAAAATAAATAAAATCTTTAAAAAAATTCACTACAGTAGCTTTTAATATACTTCCTCAAGATCATGCATTATAATTTATTTCTAATAAAAATATTCTCAATGTATTATTTAAGAGAAAGATTAGGAAGTTGACTAATCACTTTGGTGATGTGATTTAAAAAAATATTTCTGAGCACGATTACTTTTTATTTTGGCCCAAAATTTCTAAGTCAATTTTTCTTCCTATGTTAGATTTTTAGAAATGTGTTTACTTCTGGCACCTTAAAATTTTGTGAAAATGAATGATATAGTCTAGTCAGTGGGAATGGCTAAAGGAACTGCTGTACCATCTGAGAAATTTTATTTGTATGTCGGATTTCACTGTTATGCTGCTTTACTTAACATTTATATGTCGTGCTAGTCAGTAAACTATTCTACTCATCAACTGTATAGTAATAGAAAAAGAAATTTTAGATTAACTTCCGATCAGTGACTATTTAAAAGTGTTGAATATGTAGTATGTTTTTTTTTAAAGTTACAGTAACAACAGTTCAGAACTAGCACCTGTTTAGCTAGTCTGTGAATGAAAGAAGTTGGTAATTTATTACAAGACCATTTCTTCCCAAAGAAGATACTTTTATGTGAACCGTATTGTATGTGTAGTATATATAAAGTATATACTACATATAAAAACACACGTATAGGGACATAGTATATATGTATACACACATATGTATATATAGTGTAGTTTTATATATATACACACACACACACATATAGGGGCATCTGGGTGGCTCAGTCCGTTAAGTGACTGCCTTCAGCTCAAGTCATGATCCAAGAGTCCTGGGATCGAGTCCCATATCAGGCTCCCTGCTCCTCGGGGAGTCTGCTTCCCCCTCTGCCTCTCCTCCTTGCCCCTGCTTGTGCTTTCTCTCTCTCTCTCTCTGTATCTCAAATAAATAAAAAAAAAAAACACATATATACATTTCAGTCTCTTAAGTAAATATGTGTTTAATTAATTTTGTTAATTTCTTTTTTAGTGGGAAGTTATGTTTCTGCAGTGTTTTCTATAGAACATTTGTAAACTGCTTCTATGATTACAACCACAAAAGCTCGAGAATTATTAATACCAACACAGACGCGGGCACACCACTGTTCTTATTTGAGATGTTTTTGCTGACAGATACCCCAAATGGAGAATTGATAGTGTTAAAGCCCTGTCTCCTTTGCTTAAGAATCCTAAAAATAATTCCACCCAGTAAAACCTAAAATAAATATTCATAAGTCCTTATAATCAGAAATATTCGTAAAATTGAAAGATCTGAAAATGTGTGTTTCTAGCATGTGTTTCCTGAGCACCTGTCAGCAGTGTGTCTGACCATGTGTAGCTACATAGAAAAGGGAAAAAACATTAGACTGTTTGACAACTGTTCTGCTTCTGACTTTCAAAAGCCCTTCTGATCCCCCATCTGTAGACACTCCTCACCGAAGTCAGGGATCTCATGTCCCACTCTCAGATCGTCACTTTGACAATAGCCTGGTGTCTGAGCAGAAGGGCATTCCGGGAGCATCATTAGGACTGATTCCTCAGCACCCGCAGTCCAGAACCTCTGTAATAAGCTGCTGGCTTCAGTTTTGACTCGGTAGCCATAAATCCTCCCTCAGAAATCAAACTAGGCCATCTATTTTTTGATGTTCTGAACATTAAAATACCAAATGTTAAAGAAGGTGACTTTTGAAGACTTTTGACCAATGTTTAACCCCCAACTCTCTGGTGAGGGGGGAGCCCTGACTTGTAGGGCTTTCCAATTTTTGTCATGGGAATACTCCCAGTGTGACTGATTTCAGGCTTTCAATGTGAAGTCACTCAATGCTGGGTTGGGATGAGATGCGCACACTGTTCTTTTGAGTTCGTGTGAACCGCCCCAGCTCACCGCTGCCAGATGGAGAAGAGGCATCAGAAGCTTTCGCTTGTTTTCCCGCAGAGGTTGCATTATCTGTGGTCAAGTGATCCTTCAAAAACAAGGACATTCTTCCTTGCCACTGACTACATTGTAAGAATAAATTTAAAACAAACTTTCTGAAACTGTTATTGAATTGTCACTAGTAGGAGAATTAAGAATACTAAGAAGAAAAACTTTGCAAAAACTTACAAGGAGAAGCAAATTATTTTTGCTGATGTAAATCTGACATCAGTCATGTAAATTGATAGAGCGTTGTGGGTTTGGGGGATTATAATTTAAAAAAAATAAATTCCCCCATATTTCCATGGACTTTGAAAATGATATCCCCAGATAAATTGTGACATTTCCTTTCTGTGTGTTGGTGCAATTTTACATTATGAAATTGTCATGGAGATTCATTACACCTATTTTCCAAACACAAATGACCATAACTCAAATACGTACCTATCATATACTGAACTCTAAACTGCATAAGAACATTCTATCACTAATCACTATATGCAGGCACATTGACAAGCTATGTACACATTTTTTTCACCAAGATTCTTGGAACCTCAGAATTTTTACTTTTGATATCTTTCTGCCTCAGGAATAGGGGTTTTGGTCCAGATTTGGAGGCACTTATGTATTCTACAGGCTACGGTGAAGAACAACCTCAAAAGTATCATAACATCTAATTCTTACGTGGCACGTTAGCTACTGTGGGTTGGTCGCCATAGCTGTCCTCCATGATGTGGTTCAGGTGCAGGTGGACTCCATCCAGGACCCAGGCTGATAGAAGACCCTAACTGGGATCTGCCCTTCTAGTCAAAGGGCATTAATGGAAGAGAACTAGCAGCAACGCGAAATGCCTCTCATAGTGTCCAAATGGATACACTGCACATTACATCTGCTCACATTCTGTTGGCCAAAGCAAGGCGTGTGGCCAACCCCAGTCATCAGACAACAAGACTGCTCTCCTTCCAGGGAGCCATGAAAGGTCATAGCCAAAGGTATTGGGAACAACTAATTCTGAACACTAATACCCCAGGTACCGCAATTGTCCACAAATAATTGAATTCACTCTAAGTAGCCAAAGTATGTCAAAATAATATAAAAGGAAATAACATCTTAATTCTTTAAAAAAGGAATGTATGATACATTGGTTTAGGTTCAGAGTTTTTAGAAGGATCCCCACTCTTTGTATTTCATCCTTTGGAAAATAAAATGATCTCCCCAAATATCACCAAAACCCAATTCTGTAGGAAATAAAATAATATGATAACTAACTGAAGTGGCCCTAGCTAGTTGATGGTGTAGTCATGGAAACAATGGAAGGGAAGCAGGAGTCCTGAGGAATCACAGTCCAGACTGTGCTACTTCGTGCCTGTTATTTAACTCTCCTGCCTCCCAATTTCTTCATGGGTGAAATAAGAAAGTTATTCCACAAGCTTCCTAAGGTCATTCTTACTATAAAGTTCTCATTCTAATGTTTTTATTATATTATATATATATATGTGTGTGTGTGTGTGTGTGTGTGTATTCTTCTGCAATTATTATAGTTTAACCCGTTATTTTTCCTAGAATTATGGCAGGACAATGGAATCTTAAATTTCCTATTAACAAAGGAATTTGAGATAAAGTAAGAGAGCACAGTTCTCCTTGTTTTTCCTCTTAATATTCAAACTGATATTCTTCCATTACTCTGAGATTTGCTGGTTTAAACATGATCATATGTAAGAATCATCTGGGAGCTTGTTTAAAATGTAAATTTCCAGTCCCCAAACCCCTGGAGATTCCAAGCCTAGACAGAACCCAGAAAACTACATTTCTAACAAACACCCCAGGTGTCCAAACTGGTCTAAGCAGTACATGTTCTATAAATTATATTGATAATAATAATAATAACAACCCCATATACTGAGATACCATATCCTATAATAATGTAAAATTAGTTAATACCATGCTTCCCAGTTAAGCATTCCTCATTTGGTGGTTTTATTTTGTCTTCGTGAATTTAACTTTTTTAAAAAACCATATTTAGGTATGTGCCATGGCAAGCACTGTGAGTTGTGTAAGACTGACGAATCACAGACCTGTACCCCTGAAACAAATAATACAATATATGTTAATAAAAAACCATATTTAGTATATTGGACCTCTGTAAGTGATGGAATTATGTTCATATGTAAATCTTAGAAACATGGAAACCAAATATCTTACTATTCCTTTGAAGTGAATGTGCTTTGATTAGTACTCGATTCTCCAAATCCGCAGGATAGAGCCAACCCAGATTGAAATACTACAAAATTACAACTACTGCTAGATGGTGACATCCAGTGTCCCTGGTTCTCCCCTTACTTCCTCACAATCTAATCTCCACACCTACAAACTGCTTTTAAAACATACTCCCATAATGTCCTTTTCTCTGCTTAAAACTCTCCATAATAAAACCCAAAACCCTTATGCTCTAGGCTCTTCTCTCCCCAGCTGCCACCCTCGCCTCCGCACCTGCTCCTTGCCACAGTGCTCTTCCCCGAGTCTCTTCTCCGCTCCAGAGCTTGTTCTCCTCGGGGCTCCACTCCAATACTGCCTTATCGACCATCTGATAAAGTAGCATCTTCTCTCCCACCCATCAGTCCCTCGCCTTTGCACCCTACATTTTTGTTGAGAGCACTTATAACTATTTGACACACTATGTGTTGATTTGTATCCACCCCTCTATAATTTTTATCTCAATAAGAACAAGGGCTTTGTTCTGTTCACTGCTCTGTCTCCTGGGAAGGAGACTAACACCTGGCACAGAGTAGGAGCTCAGTAAATATTGGTTGAACAAATTTTGGAGATTATATACCGCGTGGCCTGTCGCCAGTCTAAGGCAAGACTATTAACATCCAAGTTTTATAAAATAGGCAATGTTGTTAAAGGCAGTTTTATTTTCTTTTAATTTCGCATCTATTTTGAAAGTCACTTCAATTTATTACTTTTAGATTTACCATCCCTTTTGCAAAGTCTCTTCTTTCCATCTTTTTCTAGTCTATTTTCTAATTATGTGTGATACTTTATTTTGAATTATGGCAATTTAAAGATGATATTTCATTTCAACAAGTTTTAATTACTTAATGGAAATAGGAAACTCCAACTATGAATTCAATGCTGGTGAAAGGCACCAGATTTACACCCCCATAAAACTGAGCACTTATCTTCATGTGATACATATATGGGATAGGTATATGAATGTGTAATAACGTTCACACTTTCTTCGGAAAACTCGAAATCTTCCTGATTAAAAAACAAACTAAAGAAATAATTTATTTCTCAGCATTCTCTGCTGCATGCCCTCTGAAACCAACATATTTATCGGTAGAAGTTTTTATACCATAAAAATTTGTCTGACTGGGGCACCCGGCTGGCTCAGTCCATTGAGTGTGTGACTCTTGATTTCAGGGCTGTCAGTTCCAGCCCCACCTTGGGCGTAGAGCTTACTTTAATAAAAAAAAAAAAAAAAAAAAAAAAGCCTGACAGGAATAGAACTGAGATTATTGAGACTATAGGTCTAAAGCACTTTGAAAACTGAAGAAAATAATAGCTTTGCAATGTTTACAACATTTTTAGTAAAATGAGATTAGACCAGGTCACGTGGGTGGCTCAGTTCATTAAGCATCCAACTTGATTTCAGGTCAGGTCATGACCTTAGGGTCATGAGATCCAGCCCTGCATCGGGCTCCACGCTCAGTGTGGAGTCTGCCTGAGAGATTCTTTCTTCCTCTCCCTTCCCTTTTGCCCCTCCCCTCACTTGTATGTGTGTGTGCTCGCTCTCTCTCAAATAAATATAATCTTTAAAAAAAAGAAAAGATTAGACCGCATTAAAACAGTCCACTTATTTGGACATTTACCCCTCCTGGCTTACATTTCCCTAATTGTTACTTACCACCTGGTCTGGTGCCAGGAAATGCCGTATCTGCCAGAACACGGTCAGGAATGAAGGTTTGGGTCACCCCAGCAACTGAAAAACCAAGACTGGCAGAAGTGCTTGCTAAAGGCAAAGAGAATACCAATGGGGACGGGAGGGAGGTAGTCATGAAGCCCATCTATGACCACATGACCAGTTACAGAAGTAAGGACTGTAATTGCCATGAATACTTTATTTACATCTTTATATATTTTTTTCATTTATTTAATTATAAATATGTTTGTGTACATATTTATATGGCAAATAACTTTTAGTCTCTCTCTCATTTCCTTATCATGTAATATAAGATGGATTGACTTTAGATCATAGTATTTAAGTATTACTAATTTACATCATAGTATTTACGTTATAGGATATCAAGAAAAGTAAACATCATTTCAGGACTGTGTGTTTTCTGGGGAAAATGTAGTGGGTTTTTGGTTGTGTGTAGGATAATTGTATCATGTTAGGTAGAATTGTGACCTTATGTTTTTTTTTTGAAGGTTAAGTACAGTTGCAAAACATGTGTATGGATGCCAAGTTTATAAGGAGTACACATGTGATGGTTAATTTTATGTGCCAATTTGGCACCACCAGGTGTCCAGATATTTGATCAGACATTTGGGATGTATTCTTAGTGTTTGGATGAGATTAACACTTAAATGTGTAGACTTCGAGTAAAGCAAAATGCCCTCTGTAATGTAAGTGGGCCTTATCTAATCAGTTGAAGGGCTGAATAGAACAAAAAGCTTAGCCTTCCCCAAGCAAGAGAGAATTTCTCCAACACGCTGCCTTTGGGCTTTATCTGCAACATTAGCTTTTCCTGGTTCTACAGCAAACCAGTCTTTGGACTCAAATTAGAACACTGCTTCTCTTGGGTTTCTACTCTGTCAGCATTCCCTACAGATTTTGGATTTGCCAACTTCAATAATCCCATGAGCCAACTCCTTTTACTATTGTATAAATATTTATACATATATAAATATCCCATTTGTTCCATTTCTCTGGAAATATACTTCCTGACAAGACCAAAAATGCTTGTGACCTACAAATTATATACAAGAAAATAAAGACATTCTATTAACTGTATTCAAAACATTGTATATGTACTAATGACCATGTCATATGATCATTTAAAGCTAGCAACAGTTTGCAATATATATACACTTTATATGAGAGATGTAGCCACCCACTGAGGTTTAAATGTATAGGCTTTTCTATCACCATGTACTTGCTTATCTTACAAATATCTATTTTTAAGTAAGCATCATTTTGGTAGGACTTTTACTTTTCTATGAACCTGAATATTTAGGGTAATTTATCCCTGCAGACATTTTTTTTTTTGTAAATTCTGTGAGTTAACACACCAGTGTTACTGTACAATGAAATCTATTTTCAACTTTATGTATTACCAATAATGGTAACTTACTTTTTTTTATAAAATAGTAGAACATGTTTTTGTCATGTACAGTCCTACCTAATATCTGTAGGCTGAAAACAAACTAAGAAGACAAATACAAATCAGATTTAAATATGTTGACTACTAACTACCTTCTTTAAATCAATTACATATGATGCTGAACCACAGAAAAAAGTAAACAATTATGGAATATATTTTCTGAATCATTTCAGAAGCTTCTGTGAGATATCAAGGGTCTGTAGAACAGTTTACAAAACAACATACAAGAAATTAGAGTATAGCATTAGTAGGCTTCCTGTAAGAAAAAAAAGAGCAATTTTTGAAGTTCCTTCAAGGACAAAAGATAATGGATGTTTTTATAGTTTGCATCTGGACTAACTCTATTAGCATCATTAGTGGTAATGTATTCCAGAAGCCATTTAATGTAATTATGCAGATAATATTTTTTCGTTAAGAATGTTGTGGAATTTCAAATAAGTACATTTTTTAGATGAAATCTTTTAATCTTCTAAGAGTAGTTTCCTAGAAAAATCTATTACCTCTACAGGAAGAAATAGGGAAACTGTAGGTTAAGAGACTAATAACGTTCACTTTTGTAACTCACTTACATGATGATATAACCCATTTTTTAAAATTGCTACGTCAAGATAGAAAAGAGTTCTGCAAGCGCCCTTACTTTTAAGTCTTATCCTAGACAAGTTTCAACTACAAGCATTACTATATTAAAAGTACATTGATTATAGTAGACAATTTTTCTTCATTCCTATTTTTCCTGTTCACGCTACCTTTTACCCTTTCTGGCACCATCACCCTGACTTTCTTTGGGAAAACACCTCTCAGACTAGGGGCGTGTGGTTTAGATGGAGCCGAGTCCTTAGTTTTAGAAACGGGCGTGTGAACTCGGGACTGGCCAATCAGAGCACGGCAGCTCTTTCCACACGCACGCACACAGGCACGCGGTGGGGGCACCCACCCCACACTGTTCAAAAAGAATGTGCAATAAGACTAATTCGTGGCCTCAAGTGGAACTCTTCGCGACAAGGCTCACTGTAGGACAGAATACAAGCCTAACTTGGACCATCAAGCTAGCAGGCTTGGTCACCAGAATGAGGTCACCTGCCAGGAGATGAAGCGAGCCCGACTCGGTTCCGCTGGTGCCATTTGTCCTTCTGCGTCAAGTCCTTTCAGAAGTATTATGCTGCCTGATCTAATAAATTTCTTGTTTTATTTTTGTTTTGTTTTATCAAATGGGTTTTTTTTGGGGGGGGGTTAGCCCGCTTTATTTAGTTTCAATGACTTGTAAGTGAAAGAGTTCTAATAGTCAAATACTAGTATTCTGAAAAAAATACTCTTACAAACGACTACTCCTCCCTCGCATTTCCTATAAAGGGCAAGTTTCCTTTGCCTTTTCCAGTTGTTCCCTCTGTAAAGTATCAGCCCACTTCTTCGGCCAATCACATCTCCTCATCTTCTTAAACTCTGCTAAATTGTTTTCTTATATTACTCTTCTTAGCTTTGAATTCTCCTCCAGCTAAGAATTCTGCGTCAGCTTACACATAAAATTCATATGCCTCTGCTGTCCTGGAAATTGGTACAGATTTCTGTGCTCAGATTATAAACTCCTTGTGGCGATTAAAAATATTACTAAAACTACCAGAGGAGTTCAGGGTCCCACACACACTTAGCCATGAGTGCAGTGCCATTTGGACTGGTTATTTGAAAAATTTCATCTAGTGTACAGCCTCTTTTGCTCACAATTGGCACACCTCAGAGGACTGTGGGTTGGGCAGGAATGGCGCCCTGAGAATGTTTATTTAGTTTCACTAAAATGAAGAGCTGGTGAGACTTTCTTTTGTGAGGGTTTTTTTTTTTTTTTTAATTTCTCCTTACGGCAAACGTCCATTCTCATTTTACTCTTTCCCTCAGTTAGTTATTGCTGCGCTGTAGTTCCCTCAAAATGTATGGCTTGAAACAATAATGATTTATCATTTCTCACAGCTCTGGATTGTTCGGCCAATCCTTCTGTTCTTGCCGGTCGTCACCCGTGGCTGCATTCAGCTCGCTGACTGGCTGGGCTTGGTTCAGCCAGGTTGTCGGCTGAGGGACCTTATCCCTCCTACCCCCTCGGGGGTTTTAGGAGCTCAAAAATAGAAGTGACATGGACTCTTGAATCTTAGTTTTGCAAGCCATGTAGAGTCGTTTCGATGGCTGTGTTTTCCTAATCAAAGCCAGGGCAGGCCCCGCTTAGAGAGGACTGGCGGTCCGGGGTCTAACTCCACCATCTATGAGAGCATGGCAGAAACCTCACTCCAGCAAAGTGGGCAGAATGGGGGCTGTTGTTGGAACCATCCCTGGAAACAACCTGTCGTTTTTATTCATAGCTGGAGAAAGAAACTACCTTTTCATATCCCAATTCTCTCGATACTTGTAAGTAGAATACTTCTTGAACCATTTAATACTTATAAAAAGTACTCAAAGTGAACAAATAATGCTTCCGTTGGGAAATAAATATTTCTGAGGTGGCAAGTATTGAGACATACAGGTAATCAGTACACACATATGGTAGTATTGGGCTTTTATACACAATGAAGCTGATAATTTAAAATATATGGATTTTGCTTACTGAAGAAGGCAAAACATGAATATTGCAATTGCTATCCATTCTGCCTTTTACAATGTCCCAGCATAACTGGTTTAGAATAGCCATACAGGCCTTTGAACCAATTGCATTATGTAAGTCTGAAAAGGATAGCAGTGTATCCAAAGATGCCTGTCTTTTGCATTTGAGATCTTTAACATTTTTTCTACAAAGTGTGGTTTATTCAAAGTTTCAAATCATTTTTTTAAACGATTTTATTTATTTAACAGGCAGAGATCACAAGTAGGCAGAGAGGCAGGCAGAGAGGGAGAGGGGGAAGCAGTCTCCCCACTGAGCAGGGAGCCCGATGTGGGGCTCGATCCCAGGACCCTGAGACCATGACCTGAGCTGAAGGCAGAGGCTTAACCCACTGAGCCACCCAGGTGCCCCAGTTTCAAATCATTTATATAAAATTTTAAAACATGAAGAACTCTTAAGAATAAAAACATCTGCTGGGGCACCTGGCTGTCTCCGTTGGTGGAGCACGTGACTCTGATCTTGGGGTCGTGAGTTTGAGCCCCATGTTGGATTAGCGATTATTTAAAAATAAAATCTTTAAAAAAAAAAGAATAAAAAATATGTGTAAGAATACAAAGAAATGAATAGGTGGAAAACACTAAATTCAGGATACTAGTTACCTCTGGTGGAGAAGAGAGAAGCCCACCAGGGAGCCAAAACTGAGGGGCAAATAACATACTGACAATGCTCGATTTCTCAAAGTGTGGTAGGTATGCAGGTATTCGTGCTCTATTTTTTTAGATCATTCTATATGAAAAGACTGCAAAATTATGAAGAGAAGTCTATATCATTTGATTAAGGTGCCATTCAAATCTATGCCACCTGAAACTCTTTCAGAAATATTTGTTTAATTGGTTTCTAAAATGTTGCTTTTCAATCCAGAGATAACCCTAATGACTCAGCCCCCATGCTGTACTATCTTAAAGTGGCTCTTTCTCTTCTTTCCAAATGAGCTGTGCCGATGACAGACAGAGAGAAGAGGCAGGCCTCACGGGCAGCTCCTTCACTGGACACACACATCCTCTACCTCAGACCCAGTCCTCTCACCCGTCCACGTGGATGCCCGAGAGGTTTTTACAGGATGCATTTTGTAAAATGTTTCAGACGGTAGTGTGGGCTGGGAGTAGGATGTTTACATCTGAAGAAGTGCTTGGGAAAGGGCTGTAGAAACTTTAATGCTCTTAACAAATTAGGATTAAATTATATTCTGACAACTAGGGCAGAAAATAGCTTCTCATTTTTTTCCCCAGGATCCCCCAGATATTCATTTCTAAGAAATGCTTTCAGGTGAAAAGTTCTTTTCTGAAAAATGGAGCTTCCAAGGAAAAAAATCAAGAACATCTGGTGAGCTTGACTTACATGGGAAGTGGGAAATAAAAGCGATGTAGGTTGACTATCTGTGGTATACGAAAGAGGAAGAGAAATTATATGAAGTCAGTTCATGCTCTGTCTTTGAAAACAGGCACTCCCAGTGACTTCACACCACATTCTAGGGAATATCGGCAGACTCACGTTCCACTGACCTCTACTCAAATTGCCTTCCTTTCTTCCTAACTCATAATAATCCAGTATACCAGTCCTAGTTTTTGTTTTTTTTTTAAGGCCAGGAAATGTTGGAGAGGGGTTTGCACACTTTTACTGGGAAGTAGTATTAAGTATAAGTAAATCTATTATCCCCAAATCTAACCCCTCATTGTTTTCGACACTTGACATGTTAAATAAGGAACATTTCATGTATATCTAAATTTCCTCAAAACAGACTTTTTTCTTTAACTCCCCTAGAAGCAAGGTAAGATTTGGATGAAAATATGTGATAGAAAATACATGAAAAAAAAGGAAGCCACATGGCTTTTGCAGGCCTTCTTCCGGGAAGTTACAAGAACCTTGGCTATGGTCTGTCTATAAAAGTTTCTCTACATGGTTGGCATCTTCTGTGTATGAAAAATTTGTGACCTCTGATATATGTTCATTTTCTCTCCCTTCCAGTTCTTTCCAGCTCAGTTACATTACAGAGATGTCATTTAGAAAAGGGCCTGGCATCTGATAGGTGCTTAATTTTTATTGAATTTCAATTTTATTGAAATTAAATTGATTTAACCAGCTTAGCCTTAGAGATAGGTTCAACAAATAGATAAGTGTTGCTGAAAAACCTGCTATCCTGATGACTTTGTGATACTGTGTGAGAGTGTGTGTGTGAGTGAGTGAGAGAGAGAGAGAGAGAGAGAGACGAGTGAAACTAGTACATCTCAAACTGAACACAATTTCTTTGTTCCTGTCTCTCTCTCCTTGTCCATCTGATTCCCCAAGAATGTAATCACGGTCTGGCAATTTTTTTTCTCTCTCCTCTTAGTGCCTACAGCCACGTCAGCACCATCATCTGCCTGTCTTTCTCAGCCTTCTCTGACAACTTTGAGTCAGGTCTCTCTCCCGCAGCCCCCTCACCAGCCTCTCTGCTTTTATCCTCTCCAATCTATCTGATACACCGCGCCAACTCTCTTCCTTTCTGAAGCATTATTTTCATCAGATCACTCCTCTACAATGGCTCTTAATTGCCTTTTGAATCTAATTAAAACTTCTTCAAGATCCTCTACCAATTAACTCTGTATGCAGGCTCCTTTAGCAGCGTCTCATGGCAGCGCCGGCTCCTGTTCTCAGGCCCAGCAGACCAAACCTGCTCACCCTCTGCCTTTTCCTGCTTCCCCGGCCTCGCCCGGTGCCAGCTGCCCTCCTACCTAGAATGCCCACTCGACTTCCTTCTTGTTTCTGCCAAAGCTCTCTCTCTCTCAAAACAGGGGAAAAAAATTGCTAAATTACCTTTCCCTTCCAACTTTGATTATTCTAACGAAGAATCGTAGTGGATTGAACATGGGTCTATCCTGTTGGAAATGCGTGTGTTTTCATGTACCTGCATTATCAACGCCTTGTTGCAGGGAGCAGTGCCCACTACATCTTGGCTCAGGGACTCCACGCATTTGGAAGAAGTCCTGCTGTTCTCGGGCTAGTGGTTTGGCTTCTCCCACAACTAGGTGAAGGTGCACCTAGTGTTCAGTCTTTGGCTCAGGCCAGATAGGCAGGATCCGGAACGTCTTGGTGCCACCTCACTTTCCTTCTTCGCTGGCAAAGCCCTCTGCCCTCCGGGGCCTTGGGCAGCCTGGGCCGCCTCTCTCTCCCCACCCCGGTGAGCCAGGATAGGGGAAGCCTCCGGGGCCTCCAGGCCTTCAGAAGGTAACCATCGAGGCGAGAGCCCTTGGAGCACTGGTGGGGCCAGAAGGCGGAGGATCGGAAGGGGCAGGTCATTTCTCGGTGGGGCCACCTCGTCGTCAGCGCGAGGGGTCTTTGCCGAGTCCCGGGGGGTGCCCCGATGGTGGGGCCCCGCGGGCCGGCGACCGCCTCCTGCTTCCCCACCACTCCTGGGAGACAAAGTGTAAAACTGGTCCTGGCACGCGTCCTCTGTCCCGCCTTGTCAACAAGAGGAAGAAGGGGGCAGCCCAGAAGCGGCCTGGGGCGAAACCGTTGCTCCGCCGGTACTTCGGGGGCCCCGAGCGCGCCCGCGCCTCCGGGCAGCCAGCGCGGGGACCTGCGCGCACACTTGGCCTTGACTGCCCCCCAACCCTCACCTCCAGAACACCCGACCCGAGGCTTCTGGCGCTGGCGGGAAAACGCCCAGAACCTCTCCCTCTACGCTAGTAGGCTGAGCGCCCCAAGAGGGCCCCCTCCGGACGCAGGCAAAGGGAGGGACTCCTCCTACGCCTAAGTGACAGAGGGACGCCCCCCACCCCCGACACCCTGACCCGCGGCGTTTGAACTTTAGGGTGGTGAAGGACGCTTCGAGTGGGCGGAAGTCCTCTGAGTGGCGAAGGGTACCCCAGAGTGCAGGACAGGCTTCCGCCACAGCGCCCCTCCGGGGAACTCCCGGGTGTCGCAGAGAGCCTGTTGGGTCCAAACTGTCTTTATTTTCCAAGTTCAGTGACTGGATGTGGCGCGCGACCACTGGAGCTCTCCACAGGTGGGAGGCCTGTACCGATTGGAGAGAACCTGCTGGTGGCTGGTGCTGTAGTTGCTGTTGCTGCTTTATGTACATGTGTGACTGGTTTTAAGTAGGTGATCCCAGATTTCTCTTCTTGACTAATGCAGGGTGCTGTAAATGACACCCGAGAAGGACGCTATAAATGCCTAGAGGTTGTAAGCAGAAGCAAAAAATGGGGAGGGGGAGTGGTTTGCTGGAGTGCTGGTCTGGTTCTGGAATCACAGCAGAGCTGTAAGCGCTGGGATTACTCTTGTGGGGCGCTGAAGGCCTAATGATGGTTTTAGCCACAAGCCAAAGGTTGAACATCCTAATACAACAACAACAACAACAACAACAACAACAACAACCCACTGCCATGTTAGCCTGCGTTAAAAACTAATCAGAATCACTGGTCCTTTCCTAGATAATGCAATTCAGATGGCGATCCCTGCATTTTTCCTTTCTCCACACTGATAGACATAAGGCTGCGTCATTACTTTTAAGCTGAAAACATCTTTTTGCTGAACAGTCACAGCAGAGGCCTCCAGGGGAGTTGGCGACAACAGAACTTCACATTGGTCTTGCACTTTATAGGCTTTCGGGTACATTATTTCATTTGAGCCTTACTTAAACCCTGTTGGAAAGAAAGAAGTGGTATTATCCACATCCTGCGAAAGAGAACAACTGAGATTCGGGCTTGTTGACTGACTTCTCGGTTGCTCATACCTAAGCGCAGAGCGGGTACAGGAGCGCAGGCCCATTTCCAGCTCCATGAGCACTGCTGCGAGCTGTCTTGGGTCCTTGTTCTCTTCTCCCTTTTTATCATACTTGGGATAAAAGCAGAGGGAGAAATCACCGTTCCTGGTGAGAATGGCTTATAGTGTGGGAGAAGAACTAATTCACTGGGCTCTGAAGGAAGCAAAATTCAGCTCCATATGCTGAATTGATGCTTTTAGTAGCTATTTTTTTGGGGGGGGGGGATGTGTGTGTCCCTATTCTGCAAAGCTTTTCCATGGATAGGTCTCTGTTCAAGCAACAGCTAGAAACTCACTTTTTGAAACCTAAGACTGAACAAACCTACTATACAGAAAGAAACCACAGGTATAACCTGGGCTGAATTAAAACAGCATTTACTGAGCACACTTTCCCCTAAGTATCTTATTCATTATTTATTAACCATTGCTTCTAACCTGGTATTCTGGTCTTGATGCCCCTAAAGGACCAGGGCGTCTCTGGGAGACTGAAAAGACCTGCCAAAGTCCAAACACGTAGGGACCGAAGGTTGGGGAATAATTCTTTCTTCTTCCCTTTTTGGGGGGAACCTTTCTGTTATAAAATGTATGATCTTTCCAGATGAAGCATTTCAAATCCCCACTCGGGAATTACCTAGAACCGGATGTTTAGAAACCTCTGTATGAGTCATATGTATAAAGTCACCTTCAAGAGAATGTGGCCGGGAGTTGAGGGAAGGAATGTAGAGTGAGGAGGGAGAGGAAGAGGAGGGGTAAGGCAATTGGATCCAAACAAAACATTGGAACGGATCAGGAGGCTGTAAAATCGCGAGTAATTCCGAGACGACGCCACTGTGGGGCGCCAAAGTTCTACTCGGCTAAGGCCTGCGGCCGCGGGGCGAGGTGCGAGGACAGAAGTCCTGGAGAACAGATGCGCCGGGGGAAGAAAAGAGGGAGGAAGGAGGGAAGGGAAAGGAAAGGAGGGGTGGGCATGGGGTGTCCTTTATTCTCGAGTTAAACTCGCCGGGGAGACTTTATTACATAACAAGTCCGTGCGTGGTGGAAGAAGACTTTGTTGGAAGGAAAGAAGGAGGGTGCGGAGGGGGGAGAGCGCTGAGAAGACAACCTCAGGCGAACGCAGACTCTCCTCTTCGCTACAGAAATTCTTGGGCTTCTTCTCAAACTGGGGCCACGACCTCTTTTAAAGGGGCGTGTGAGGAGGGAGATAGATTAGGAGTGGATCTGCTCCCCACAAACACACCCGCTACCCCCGCCCAACTTCCTCGCCCGCCCAGCCCTATTTGGGGGGCTGCGGCCACGGGGACCCGGGGCGCTCCCTCCTCCAGGGCGCTGCGGGGTTGCCCAACTCCGCCGGCAGCCCCCGAGGACTCCTCCGCGGGGATAAAGGGCGGCCTCCCTCCGCCTGCGAGCGTCCCGAATGCTCAGCCGTCAGCTGCCGGGAGGCGCTGATTTCATTCCCGCGCGGCTCTCGCGGCGGGCGGCGAGGGGCGGAGGGCGGGCGCGGGCGGGGCGGGGTGGGGGCGGGGGCGGGAGGCTGCGGCCGAGACCCGGGGAGGCTGAACCGCCGAGCCCCGCCTGGGTTTATTACATCCCAGCCACCGGCAAAGGTTAGGAACGCGCATTTAGAGACGGGATAATCCGAGTTTAAATATTAACAGTAAAAGCAGAACCGGTGGAATATTTACCTAGAAACTGAGCAGATCTCCTTTTGCCAAGGGAGAGGAGCGCGGAGGAGGCCCGGCTCCCAGGCCTGCGGCTCTGGAGCGGCGCTTCCCCGCGGGGTCCCCGGGCCGGCCAAGACCCACCTCGGAAGCTTCCTCAGATTGTGGTTAAGGGGGAGGGCCGCGGACCCCCTCGTTTTGCCAAGTCGATCCGAGTCTGCGGAACTAGGTCCAAATCTTCTGCTTTGTCATATTCTCCTTTTTAAGGGTCTCCCCGACCAACACAAAAGGTGGAGGAAAGTACGTCGGATCAATAGCAAAGATTGTTATTTAGATAACGAATTAATCTCCCTGTTATAATACTTTTATAGTGAACTTTGCACCCCGTCCATAAGAAAAAGGAATTTAAAGGAAAAAAGTCTCAAACAGGATTAAGGTTTTAATTACAATTCCCTATCGAAATAGTATGTTTGATGAGCTGATCTTATCAATTAATAGTAACATTAAAGCTCAAGAAAGAGATTCACGGAATATATGCTTAAGGGCGTCTTTTAAAAGTAATCGCACCCAGGGAACTAGCGGGGCAGCAGGCCAGCGACGCGGCGTCGAAGCCGGTTTCGGACTCGCGTCTGCTTGGACTCGGCCAGTGCGGGGCGCGCATCTGGGGCTCAGGCTGGGGCGGGGGCGGCGGGCCTGGGAGACGCGGCCGCGCGGGATGGGAGGGAAATAATAAATAATGAACGCCTCTTCCAAGCTGAGGCCCACATCAAAGTTGGGGCCCCGCAAGGGCCGTGCAGTTCACTGCGTTTGGGTCAGCGTTATATTCCAGGGGCAAATAAAGTAATTTGAACATGCACCAACAGTTTTCCATAAAATACGAGTTAAAAGAAGTAATAGAACTAATCACTGTCTCCTCAAATCAAGTAGAAAACATTTCAATGCACTAATTAGAGTAATTAGAATAATAAGCCTCTGCCTATATGTGGTAAGACAATGTGTACAAACAACTTTATTTAATGTATACTGGTAATCAGCGATGCGTGCCTGCTTGAATGCTTAGCGCAATAAAACTACCCTCCGTCCGCCCAAACAATCAAATACAAATTAGTTTAATGATTGTGCCTGCTGAATGTCTTAGAAATCCACAGGCAGAGGCGAGTAAATAGAAGCATCCTTGTTTGCGTGCGTCCCCGCCCGGGCTGGCCGCGGGGCTCGGTGAGTGGCCGCGGGCTGGCGCGGCGGGAGCGAGCAGGAGGCCCCGCGCGCCCGGCACAGGCCGGGCCCGGCGCCAGCACCGACCTGCGCCGGGCCAGAGCCCCTGCTTCCGTCCCTGGCGGCCCTCCCAGCCCTCCTCAGACAGCTGCCCGCCCCCGTGGCCCCGCCGCGCCCCCCCCCCCCCAGAGCCCCCCCTCCCCCCCCCGCCCCCCCCCCCCCAAAGGCAAAAGGCCGTGTTAGAACTACTAGCGCCCGACTACAAGGGTTTTAAGAGTTGAGTGATTTCTTCCCACTAGGCGACTCCTTCTGGGCACCTCGGAGGGCTAAGCGGGGGTGGGGGGCGTCCGCCCTTGCTGTGAAAACCCAGACTGCAGAGCAGAACCCAGGCCTGCGGTCGTGGGGCACGGCCCCTCCCCGCTCGCTTGACTGGGAGGCTGGGGTGCCCAGAGGGGCTCCCTGGTCCCCTTCGCTGGGGACTTGCTGTTTCTCCAGTGTAGATAAAAGGGCGACTTTAGGCTCAGCAGGGAGCGGTCGGTTTCCGAGGGGTTTAGAGGTTCGCTTTCTTCCACGCTTCCCCACTCGGTGGGCAGGTTCTCCGCTGGAGGCCGGGAGCTGAGGTCTGGAGCAGCCCGAAGTTTGATGGGTGTGGGCGGAAGGGAACGTGCTTCAGAACTTCACTTGCCAGCTCTCTCCCGGCTCCCTTGCTCCACTCCTTGCTCCCCAACCAGTCGCCCCCCCCTACCCAAGCAAACAAATAAACCAGCAGAGCCCAAATTACTCTACTTCTCCTCTACTCCCCACTTTTCCCTCCTCTGCCCCCCTTTTCTCCGGGCATCTTCTCCCACGACTGCCTCTGTCGTGCAGGAAGCAATGTCCTGGGCCCAACTTGGCAGAGTCACGCGGAAAAGCCGCGCAGGCAGAAAGCTCGGAGATTCACTCGCCCCTGGACCCTTGCCGCTCCGTCATCTCTGCGCCCCAGCGCACCTCTGCCCGGGCCGCACGCGCCCCCAGAGAGGCCTGGCCAACTTGCTGCGAGGGTAACCAACTTTCCCAGGGGCGGCAGCTGTCCCCAAGGCTTCTACCCTCCTCCCCCTAGCCACCACCTCTATCTTCAGCCTCCGGTGGGTGAGCCCACCAATCGTTGACAGCCCCCACCCCCTCCAGGGTGTCCCCGGAGAGTGAGAGTGTTGGAGTAGCCCGAGACGTCGGGGCGGGCAACCCTCCCCCTAGAGATTCGGACGTCGGAGCCCCTGGAGCCGCAGGGTCCCCCGGTTCCTGGCAGACACCGTGGGGCTGTTCCGTGTCCCGGAGCGAGGGCCGAGGGCCGGGGCTGGAGACGGGGACAGTCCGGCCCCTCGCGCCCCTCTCCTCCCTCCGCCGGCAAGCTGGAGGGTGTGGGCCTTCCTTTCAGCCTCCCGGCCTTCCCCCAGGTGGGGGTTCCCGGCCGGGCTGGGGGCGCCTCCTCTGCGTCCCAGCAGCGAGCAGCAGCCGGCCCGGCAGCACCCTCGCCAGCCTCGGCCAGGCGCTGTAACAACTTTGAAGGAATATTTTGTTAAGGGAGCAAACAAACACAAAGTTATTAATGTCAAATCATTGTCTCCAGAATCGTGTGCTGTGGAACGTCAAAATTCTTCTGACGGAATGAGATTTCTGGACAGAAAGAGGGAAAGAACTCCCCACCCTTTCCACGAGGACTTGCCTGAACCTTAAAGCCCAGTGATTTACAACGGCTAATTTGTGTTACAAACCCCGCAAGAAACTTTTTCTTTCTTTCCACGCTCCTGCCAAACTCCGGCCATATTTTTGTTGTGTGTGGCTCCCCCCACCTCCCGCCTTTAAACAACAAACCCAGAGGAAACACTGGTGGGAGGAAAAATAGATGCCCCAAATCAAAAAGGATGCAGATTCAAATGTACTCCACAGTGAGATTTCCTATTGCCGTCGTTCTGCACACCGAGAGTTAATCGTATACAATTTATAACAATCAAAATCCCCTCCATATTGCTCAGATGGGGTCCTAGTGCTCCCCTGTCTTTCTAAAATCAGTGACAAGTGAGTCTTTGTGGGGCATTTATTTCCTTCTTTTTTTCTAGATGACAGCTCCCCATTCTGAGAGCAGAGAGCCCTTTGCCGCCAGCTCCAGCGCACTCCAGAGCCCAGGCTCTCCGCGCACAAATCGCATATGGAAGTTTTTGCCCCCCCTCCCCCCAAATCCCAGACAAAGAGCTATAAAAACTCAGAAAGACGTGAAAGGAATAAACTTTAAGATATAGATGCACTTTTACTGGTGTATTAAATAACATTTCAGACATTTTTTTTTTAAAGAAATACATCTTCATGTTATCAACAACCAGAATTCTAACAATAAGAGGCCAGGGTTGTTTTGATGGGATTTGATATTGTTTGTAAAACCTCTAACAGCTAAGCCAAGCAGAGTTGTTATTAAGGTAAAGGGAAAGTACTACATGGTAAAGTTAATTAACTTTTTTCCTTAAAAAATAAAGGAGGAAATAAATTTCCTAGCTTCCCACAAAACACAAGAACAATGTGAAAATATTCTGCTTGTTTCTCTCCATAACCAAGTGAAGCCTTTAAGAAAACTAAAAAGCCATTTTCTGGCACTTCTGTACCCACCTCTAGATAAGGAAACATTGAAATAACTCTGGCCCAAGTTCTACCAAGATAGGCAAGTTTACTCCTTGATTTTCTAGTTAAGTGTCAAGCCCCTGCCACTTTTGCATTATTTCCTGTACTGAATCAAGTGCTGAGAATAGACACCAGGAGCCCTGGTTCTCTCCTACCACCATCTGCCCCCCTGTTAAGAGATTATGCATCACTGAAACAAGTAAACTTTCTTGAATACGGATAATGTTGGTATAAAATTTAGCTGAACATCCCATTTCATCCTATTGTCGAGATTCATTGCTCGTACCTCCAGATGCATTTTTCATTTTAAATAGACACTGTCCCCTTTGCCTCACTGAAATCTACAAGCCGACCCAAAGAAACACTTTTACCTTTGACCCTCCCTTCACCATCCGTCTTTCTTTTTTGGTTAAAAGCTCCATTCTTTATCTCATTCTTTAACTTGTCTAGGAATTCAATAGAATCTAGAACACAGTACTATAAACTGATTGAAAAATCAACAAAGACAAATCACAGAAGCCAGTGACAAAACGATAATTTCTCTCACCCAGCAACCCAAGCACTACCCAAGCTGCTTCCACAGTAAGGCAAAGTGAAAGGCAAAACAAGGCAGCATAGAGACATACAGGTACCAAAGCCCTCACATGGCAGTATCCCCCATTGTTGCTGTTGCATCTCTCTATTAGTTGCTCTTGGAGAAATAAGAAGATAGGAGAGATGAGTGCCTCTACTAAAGCCATTTCATCAGAAAACCTTGCCAACCAGTGTGTGGCTTCCACTGGTAGGAGCAGGAGGGGAAGAAGGGTTCCTTTGTGGCTGCCATCTCTAATACACAGGAGGTAACTTCATGGGAACCGAGAATGTCTACAAGTGCCAAGCATAATATTATTTGTGGCCATTCCCTCTATCTGACCTTCACGTAAGTCTGTCACATGATCGTTTCTCCCCCATCTTATACCATAAATTTTAAAAAGTGACATATTTGGAGGAAACAACGGGAGCTCTTGCAGGAAGACCGCATTCTGCACTATTGTCTTTGGGGGAAAGAAAGCGTTTGTCATTGTGGCTGGCCAACATCTTAGGGATGACTGCCCCACCAATATCTCCCAGTGGCAGTGATGGAGTTTTTCACTTTAGCGTGTAATACATTCCCCAAACCGGCATGAAACTGCCTGAGTAGCTTTAGAATCTGAACGGCAAGCATGGGTCAAAACCATGGCGTGTCCATTTAACACGTGATGGTTTCCAGTCAGTAGCCCCTGTGGCTAAGAACAAAAACCGCCTTCTCAAGGTCCACTAAAATGCCCTGCAGAGGGCAGATGCTGCTTGTTTTCTGCCTACAATGGAGGAGGATATTGACCCAGAACTCAAATCTATACCCAGCTTAAACATTTCACCCATCAGCATGTCTGCGGTCACAAAACACTTCTTCTTTCTGTCACTTCTCGTTCAGACTATTGATAAGATCATTTGGCTGAATCTGTTTAGGACCTGTGTAATATTGACTAGGAGTTACAAAAGATGATCGCATGTAATAAGCCCAGAAACTGCCTTTCAAAAGGGACATTTATACTTAAACCAGTGTTCCAAGGAGGACTTTAAATACATCAGCAAACTTGTAAACTAACCAAACACCACTTGGATGTTGCACTAACCCTAAACTGATTTTGGTAAGTATAATGTTCCCTCTAAGAATATCTGAAACAATCTGTGATTAGCACCACAGCCTTGAATGTCTTCCATACATTCTTTCCCCTTTTTTTTTTCTCACCCTGTTTTAGAGCCTGTGTGCTTGCCTGAAGAGAAACAGACACTACTGTATAAACCATTGCAAAACTCATTTTTTCCCCTCAAAATCTAACAGAAATAATACATGAGATCTACCAATAATCACTTGGTAAACACACATCTTGCATATTGTCAGAGATACTCTTTGTTGAAAGATATTTGTTATTTATTAAAAAGAATAATACCTTTAACTAAGCTTTGCATTTTTAGATCCCAAATTATGTGAGGACATGTGCATAAGGATTAAAGTCCACCTAGTTCCACTGATGCTCTCCAAAAAAAAAAAAAAAAAAAAGCACAATCAGTTAAGGTAAAGGTGACCTGGAAAGAAGATGTAGGGATATCTGCATTTATTTAAAAGGGATAAACATCTCTTTGTCGGACCATGAAATGGCAAACAAATGGAAGCTCAAACCCAATGACCATTTCAATTTAATGCTATAGGTGTAGTGACTGAAAGGTCTGGGACTGATAGTTTTTTGCAATGAAAAGTGAATAAGAATCAGAACAGTAGTCTCTCTTAAAAAAAAAACAACTCTGAAAGTTATAAACATGAAACCTGGCAGTATACGCATAAAATTTATTCCAAAACTTTATGAAGTATAAAGGAAGGGAAGTATTTTACACACAACTCAACTCAGTCAGTATAAGGTCTAGGGTTTTCTCCCCCCTTAAAACTTGGCACTATCTTTAAAAATAAAATAAAGATATTTCAATAATTAGAACAAACTATGAAGGTATTGTGCATTTCTGTTTTATGTAGATAATAAAATATTACTTTAACATAAATATATAAGGATCTCTGCGTTTTTATTTTCCCCACAAGCACAACCAAATGTACCAAAACAAAGTATTCTTAAAGAGACTGAACAAAAAAAAATTACATCCCATATAGATTTTGCTCATCTACTCATTTAAAGCTACAGAAAAACAGTTTCCAGAACCTTTTTGCTTTGAAAGAAATAAATATACATTGAGGCAGGCCACTTAAAAATGATATGAAAATATTTCCCTGGGTAGCATTAAAAAAAAGAAAAATAGACAAAGAAACATTTAAACTATTTCTGCATTTCAAAAGACAGATATTAAACATATATACATAGTGGTAAGGTTCAGTGGTAACTTTCATCTTAGTAAACCTATGAGTGTCAGAGGAACTATGGACAGGTCCCCTGAACTCCAGCATCTGACCTTACTCACTTGGTAATAAGAATCTGAAAATTCATTTCCTCCCTTTACCATTGGCTATTTGCCCCGCTCTGGATTGCTTCACTAAAGGCCAGTCCCCACACCTCAGGAACAAGCAGCGTGACGCACCCCGAAGCAGCAGCTCCGTGCCTATCTCCTTGTGACATTCGTTGGGGGAAATGAAATACAGGCAAATAAATATGCCCATTATAAGTCATCATTTATCTTGCAAAAACATTGAAAATAAAACAATCACAGGTGTTTGAAAAGACAATATAAAGCATATTTCCTAAAACCTTAACTACTGAGTGCAGTGCTAATCTGATGCTGAACCATAATTTTATGGTACTGAGAATTTATTTTTTTAAATAAAAATTTGCCTAATACTTAACCAGAAAAAAAAGCCCCAAACTTTTAAGATTAATAAAAAGTGTTTTCCCTTTGAGCGCCCTTTTGTGCTGATTATTTTTAAATATTTTAACTGATCACAGTTTAATGGTATTTATTTTCAATACAGTTAGAAGTTTTTTCACCTACACTTCCCAGTAGAGTCTTTTGTTATGGGAGTTAACCATTTTCCATCAAGGTAAGGTAAAAAAACACACTTAAAACTATTAACAAAGTGAAAAAAGGAAGGATAGAAAATAGCATTTTTTCCCAGTTCATTTGGCTTCCTTAGTGAAAGAGGGGGGAAAAGCTGTCCAGGTCAAACTGGTATTTTCTGTAATAAATTAGAAGAGGGTGTGGGACCTTAAATATGATTTGATAAACAAATGAGCTAGTGAAGACAAAACCAGTCTTGAGTGGAGATATTCTCTTATTCATGTGGGTATTTGTGTGGTAAGAAACAGTCTATGCATACACCATTAAGTTCCCAGATTATTTTCTTTATGCTAAAAAAAAAAAAAAGCTATTAGAGGAACAAAGTTTAACTGCTGCTGTCAGCACAAATAATTCCTCATAATTAAGTTATTAAAACTGAAGGCAGAGAACTATACAGGGGTTTCTGAAGATATATATTTCCCTAGTTCTCTTCAAAGTGCCACTTTCTGTTGGACAACTCTGGAAATATATTTAACCTCCACACTTCCTCTGAGCTCTTTCACAATGGGCCCGCCTGATAAAATGAAGCAATCAGTCACTCACTATCGATTTTTCTTTTTCTCCCCTCCACAACCTCCCCCAGAAACACTGCCTGAAAATGAAGTTTACTTTGTGGCTGGTAACAAAAACCAATACTTGACTCATTTTTTTGTATTCCAAACCGGATTCTTGCCTTGGATAAAGCGGGTAGACCATGCACGTTTCCTGAAAGCAGAGAATGATTTATTTTGTACGAAGCCAATCATTTTTGCTTTGGTAAAAGAACCAAATAGATGTTACACCAATGTTGGGGTCAGGTGGTGGTGAGGGGGACCGAAGGTAACCAAAGTTCACAAACAGTGAGAAGAACAAGGGGCAACCTAAGAGCCTTGGAAATGGAGAGTAGCCAAGAGCTGGCTTCAACTCTCTCTGTTGAATAAAACAAGACAAAACAAAACAAAACCCGGCAATTTCAAAATTGAAAAGAAAGATATGTTCATGAATTTGTTCATGTAAACTTCAATTTTCCTGCAGTGCAAATTTATGTGGTTAAATTCTGACTACATCAAAGAACATGTGTATTTTCCCCTCTTTCCTGATGAGGATCCACATTGAATCAACACAGCAGCATGTGCCAACTCTGAGCATCAGGAAGCTGTTTGTGTTTATCACGGTTTGGTGGATTTTTTTTTCTTTTTGGTAATTTATTTAGTTTTGCCAGGTATTTAACTCAGTGCTTGCCATCTCTCTCTCTCTCTCTCTCTCTATTACACACTCTCTCCTCACTCTCTCTATGAGACACTCCACTCCATTGCCTGGGTACTAGCCTGTAAAGGTCAAAACACATCATTACACCTGCTACCGTTTAAAGGATAGTCCAGTGCCTTAGTTGCTTTCCTTATTATTACTTTTTTCTTTTTAAGGGACGGGGAAATAATAATTAAAATAAAAGAACAATCAGAAGTTAGAGAGGGAACAAGGGGGCCGGGAAAGGGCCGTGGACGGTAGGGGAGGGGGAGCCCCGCGCTCTGCCCCTCCCCCCGCTCGAGTTCACTGGACGGGCGTCTGCACCCCGTGGTGTGGTGGCGTGTCCCTACTCCCCCCGTACACATCCTCGGCGCCCGGCAGAGTCCCTCCGGGAGGGGTCATCCTTTTCTCTTTCTGTCTCCTGTTACAAAACCAAACTCTCACCACCTCCTTCTCCAGCTGTAAGCTGTCCGCGAGGGAGGTGATCTCCTGGGCCGAGGGCTTGGGGCATTTGAGGAAATGGCTCTCCAGAGCCCCCTTGACGCTCACCTCGATGGAGGTCCGCTTTTTCCTCTTGCGCCCCTGCGCTGCGATCTTGTCTATGCTCGTGGGGCTGCCCGAGGACGAGTCCGCCTCCTCCAACCACTTGTTCAACAAAGGCTTCAGCTTGCACATGTTCTTGAAGCTCAGCTGCAGGGCCTCAAACCTGCAGATGGTGGTCTGCGAGAACACGTTGCCGTACAGGGTGCCCAGCGCCAGCCCCACGTCCGCTTGGGTAAATCCCAGTTTGATCCGGCGCTGCTTGAACTGCTTGGCGAACTGCTCCAGGTCGTCCGAGGTCGGCGTGTCCTCGTCCGAGTGCGGGTCGTGGTGCGCGCCGGGGTGGCCCGGCGGGCCCTGCGGGGGTGGCGGCGGCGGCGGCTGCTGGTGCGGGTGCGAGTGCGGGTGAGGGTGGTGGTCGGCGTGGTGCGGCTCATCGTGCGCGTCCCGCAGGCCGTGGTGGTGCAGCCCCGCCGGCTGTCCGCCGGCGCCCAGCATGCCGTTCACGGTGAAGCTGGGCTGCGAGTAGAGCAAGCCGCCGTTGGACGCTCCCATGGAGGGCGGGAGGTGCGCTGCGGCCGCGGCGCTCCGCCATGCCCCGGGCCCCGGGTGGTGGTTGGCGGCGTGGTGCACCAGATGCGGCGGCCGCTGCTGCTGCTGCTGCTGTTGTTGTTGCTGCTGCTGCTGTTGCTGCTGCTGTTGCTGCTGCTGGTGCTGCTGCTGCAGGGCGCCTGGCCCGTGCAGCTCGTCGCCGCGGCCGCCCTGCTGTACCACCACCGAAGGCTTGATGTCCGGCTGGCCCAGGGGGCTGGTGGACCACGGGGAGCCGTCGCCACCGCCCCCGCCGCCGCCCCCGCCCCCGCCGCCGCCGCCACCGCCCCCGCCGCCGCCGCCGTGGGACAGCGCGGTGATCCACTGGTGAGCGTGGCTGAGCGGGTGCCCGTTGCTCTGCAGCGCGCCGTAGTCGCTCTGCACCAGGCTCTGAGCCTCGCGGTAGCCCCCCGCGCCCTGCTGCATGCCGCCCGGCGGCTCGGCGTGCACGATGGAGGCGCTGGAGGTGAGCAGGCTGTAGTGGTTAGACGCTGCGGTCGCCATGACTCTCGGAGCCGGACTGAGCGCTCCGGTTAAAGGAGCCGCGCATTTGACAGTTACTTTTTCGCCTCGGGCTCCTCTGCTCGCTCGCTCTCTTTCTCTCTCCTCTCTCTCTCCCCCAGCGGGCAGCTCCGACGCCCGCTCCGACGCCTTCTGTTGCTGCTCCTGCTATTACTGCTGCTGCCGCCGCCGCCTCCCGCCCGCCCTCGCTCTCTTTCTCCTCCTCTCCCTCCTTGCTCTCGCTCACTCTCTGACTAGCTCAGCGCTCCCCCCTCTCCCTGCTCTCTCCAGCTCTCTCCCGCTCTCTTGGCAGCGCCAGCTCGCAGCGGCACGCGCCTGGGCCCCGCCCCCTCCGCCCCCTCCCATTGGCTCCGCGCCCTTTGATTTACGTGGATACCGCTAGCAACCTCCCAGGCCGGCGCCACTGATTGGCGTAGAGGTGCCCCCTCCTCCTCCCTCCCGCCCCCGGGCTCCGAGTCCTCTCAGCCCTCCTCCAGTCCCCCCTCTCCACCCAATTCAGATTCTCTTAGTTCTCACCACCCTAGCTCCCCAGCCCCGGGGCTCCTCCGCCCCTCTTGGATGGGCCCCGCCCCCCATCTGTCTCCCTAGCAGACGAGCTGGGCGCGGGGTGTGGGGTGGGGGTTTGGGGTGGCGGCGGGGGTGCTGGCCTGGCGGGGGTGTTGGTGGTGGGGCGGCCTCAGCCCTCTTCCAACCACAGCCACTTGGAAGACTGGCATGTGTGGGGGGTAGGTGGCGGGGGTGTGTGTGGGTCTACCTTCTCTTCCTATTAGGGCTGGGGTGGGGGGTGAAGGAGAGAGAAATGGAAAGGCAGAGTCTCACGGAGCCAGGGGTAGTCCCATTTTTATTCACCTTGGGACACACGTGCGCGCGCGCGCGCGCGCGCACACACACACACACACACACACACACCAGTGTTTCTTAAACCTAGAGCCAGAAGCCAGACTTGTCCCCCTGTTGAAGTCTCCTTCCCCCTCGCCCCCATGGTTAAATTTTCAGCGTCCACGTGCTCCAAGACGTGCGGACACTTTTGCCCCCAGTAAAGGTCCTCTTCTTTCCCGTCCACCCCGCCGCTAGCGCAGGCTCTCTTCCCTTTAGGTTCCAGGCCCAGTCGTCTCCCAGCCCCTGAGCGAGGACCCCTTGAGAGGCTGGCTCAGCCTACGCTCGTCCGCTAGTGAGAACTGTAAAGGCGCGGAACTGCCCGCTCTGACAGCGCAGCGGCCTGGACTGAAAACAAAACTCAGAAAGTCTCCGTCAGATTCACACACTGGGGCGCGCACACAGTTTTTGGTTCAGTAAACCAGGAGCCTGGGCGGGCGGACCTTTGCCTGGTGCAAGGCTACGGGAGTGCAGGCTAAAGGTGCTCCGTCTCTGGGCGCGGTGGCGGCACCGAGGGCCGCTCCGGGAAGCCGAGATCTGGGGCTGCGTACGCGCTTCCCTGAGCGGCTGGCGTTTTTCGATGCAACTTTTCCGTTAGCTGCTTCGAAAGGGTGGAAGGGTGTGTGAAGGAAAATGGGCTGATGCTAGGGGAATCTTCCTAATTAGTTACTTCTACGGGCGCCAGCGGGTGGGGCTGGTTTAACTTAGCTCTCAGGCGCTCGCTAGAGAAGAAGCTCCGGGCTTAGCCTTCAGCCTTGAACTCCAGAACGAGACTGCGGGACCGTACGCTGGCTGCGCGGCTCTACCGAGCGCGAGCGCGTCGCGCGGTCCGTTCCTCAGCCGCCCGGAGCAGGTGCCAGCCGCGGGTTTAGGAGCCTGCGAGCGGGATAAGAAACACTCAGGCGCGGACCCAGGCTGGCGCAGTGGGACCACCACGAAGGGCCAAGTGAAGGGCGCGGATGCTGCGAAGAGAATCAAAAGTTGCTGCTGGGAAGAGGAAAAAAAAAAAAAAAAAAAAGACCCCAGGGAAAGTGAATCGCGTCCCCACCTCTCACCCTTCGCCCTGCGCGTTGTAGCGCTGGCGCTGCCGGTGGTCTTGTGTTCGTGAAGGAAGCCAAAATAACGCTCAAGGGGAGCACTTTGGGGCCTCCGAGCATCTTACTCTAGACAGCAAAGTGGAGCGGGCCAGAGAATTCATCACGACTAACGAGGAACAAGCTCTTCGGGGAGTGGCTGAGTTGTTTATAAATCACCACGTTGAGCACCCGCCCGGGCAAGGCGCTTTGGCTGAGGATTTCCACGTGCCCTGTGTTTATGAGAGAGAGAGTGTGTGTGTGTGTGTGTGTGAGTGTGTGTGTGTGTGAGAGAGAAATGGTTAGGGGAGGGGCGATCCCACAGGCCGCCAACCGGACGGACCTGCATCCCCCCACGCGCGCACCCGCGCGGCGAGGCGAGGACACACACAGAGTGGCGCTTGGTTCCAGCGCAAGCGCGGAGCCACTCCGGCCGCGCGCCTGGGGGCTGCTAGGAATCCCATAACTGCCGGGCTAGGAAAAAAAGAAAAAGTCCTATCCTCAGAGCGCGCAGACTCGGCGGCTGGCGCCTGAGGCTCCTCGACTGCGAGCGGAGGGGCTGGGCGGCGGGCAGGACCGCCTCCTCGCGACGGCAGCCGCGAGTTCCCCGCTCTGGGCGCGCGGCTCTCCTGGGGCTTTGGGAGCGCACAGGCAGCGTGCCAGTCGCGTCGGGTCCAGGCCTGCCTCTCCCCTCTGCCCCATCCCACCCCACCCCCGCCTCTCTGCTCGGAAAACTCAGAGATCCCCAGATGGAAGAATCCAGCGGCCGCCGGGAAGGGCCCTGTCAGGATACTCAGCATCTCACCTCCCCCACTTCCCCCAACCAGGGCAGGTGTCTGCTTTTCTCTGGGTTTGATTTCACATTTCTCAAGGGACAAGGCCCTTTGCAGCCCTTGGGGCGATACAGTCGAGGGAAGAAAAGGGTTTCCAGACGCATCTCTGAGAGAACCGAGGCGGCTGGGCTCCGAGTCAGTTTACAATTATCCCCACCTTGCTCTTCTTCTGCCCACTCCCCCCAACCCATGGCCAAGGGCGCTGAGTCGTGCGGGGAAGGTGGGGTGCGGGCAAGGATATGCTGCACGTGTGCATCAAAACTTCCTGTCTGCAACGGGACTTCACTGGCGATTACCACTCTGAGATCCATACTATGTTGAGGTTCCGGGTCTCTCCTCCACCCCACCCGCCCCCACCTCATTTCGCTGGCAGGCGTTGTCTCCAAAACATTCCCAACAGGGTAACCCGGGTAGTTCTATGGGATTAATACATCCAGTAAATCCGCGGGAGTACACAAAGCAGTACCCAACCCCCGGGCCTCAGCCTCTGCAACCCACCCCCAACCTCGGATCCGGGCCAATCGCCGGGCAGGCAGGGCTGGGCGCGCACTAGGGCTCTGTGTCCCACCTCCCCCCGAGCTTCCCCCGCCTCCCAGCTTGTCGCCCGAGGCCCGGTTGGCGCGAACGCCGGGTCCTGGGTAGTCTCAGCTTCCTGTCTGCCTCCCGGCGCGACTCCAACCTGGGGCTCTGGGAACCCAGACTATCAGGGGTTTAGCTCCAGATGGGGGCTTCTCCGTCTTTCCTTCCCCCTCCCACCGTCGCGGGCTCCTTTCTTTGCTGCTGACCCTGCCAGGGCAGAGTCTGCAGGTCTGCCTGCCTTTCTCCAACCCGCATAAAAAGCGCGTTGAAGGTGTCTCGGGGAGACACCTCCAGGTTTTGATTTAGCTCATTCCCTTTCACTGTTCAAAGCAGCTGTTCAAATACAGAGGCTGCTTACGTTGACGTGGAGAGGATTTCAAACAACCCTAAAATGCTTTGAACTGACAAGGTGTCTTGATATCTCCCTCACTCCAGTACAGCTCCCTGAGATCACTCTCTAGGACAATGGCTGAGCAGGCAGTTCATGGGGGCCTCGCAGCCTGGGGGCGGCTGCAGGGTCCCCTGAGCCCTTTCTGGGAGAACAGGCTTGAGGCACCCTTAGAAGAGATGCTAGAAACAGGGCTAGCCCGTGCCCTTCCCCTAGATCCCAGGAAGGGCTGTGCTCCTTCGGCGTCCTGATCTGGACTGTTTGTAGAAGTGGTTCGGACTGCCCCCGTGCCTTGCATAGAGAGGAAACAGCTCAAGGTATCCGAATAAACCAAGGAGACCCCTATTTTATTTCCACACTGTCACACTCCTTTAAAGAGTGATCTGGGCCTAGCGCCTTAACCCATGGCCCCCAAAGTCTTCACTCGAATAACAGTAATGGTATCAATACATGCACTCTAACATGAAGGTAATTTATTAAATCATTCATCTACTAAACATACCCACACTATATGTTAAATATCATTTATTTATTTCTATGTACCAGTACTTGGCAAAAAAACCACCACAATCATTCCCATACATTGTGCTGAAAGGAACAGTTATTAAAATACAGATGAGACGGTATTCATTTGATAGATTTTAATGTAGTTCTTATTTATGTATTCCCATGATAATAGAAATCAGGAAACAAAGGGAAATTTCTTAGGAAGTGGCAACTGGCTTAAATTTGGGTAAAACTACTGGTGTTTCCTTTTTAGTGTATCCACCTTGGAGGAAGATTGTTTTAATCCCGTCTTTTCCAACTCCTCCTGCTTCCCCCTCCTTCTCTACCTCTTTCCCTCCCCCCCACCTCCTTCTCCCCCCACCCCCAGTCATTCATTCCTGCCCTTTCTACTTTCCTGCTAGCCCCAGATTATGTTTTATTTGGTGGATAGCTCCCCTACATTTGAATGGAACTTCTTTGCTAAGGGCCTACAGAATGTCAAAACTGAGGCTCCCACTTTGGAACTGCAGCTCTAAACAGCCAATCCACTCAAAGAGCCAGCTGGCTGCTTTAATGAAAACCTCCTGAAAGCTTCAAGAACTGCAGTCTTGAGGATGCATTTATAAGGAGCCTGGAAAATGCATTTTCAAGTTGTCAATTCTTATGAGAAACACAAACATTGAACTTCTTTAAAAAACCCAGAAATTAATATCTTTAATTGTGTAGCATCACACTGTCTCCTCAAATTAAAAAATCTCATACAGAATTATATAAATTACTGTCTATCCATGTATTTTGTATCTATCTCTATATCATAAATGTGGATCTATCTCTATGTCATAAATGGTTCCGAAGAAGGAAAAGTTTTCTGAAAGTTGAAACTTCCATTCTTCCTTTGCTTGGCAAATCTGTTTGTCCACACTTCACATATAGATGATTCTGTTTTATCTTCACTACTGTGCAAACCAGTGAGATGTAATGTTCTAAGTTCAGTATTTGAAATGAAATTATTTGAATTCATGGATATTAATCTCTTCCCCCCTTTACTTCCAGTTCTGAATCTTGTCATTAAAAATGATCCCCTCTTTGTAGTCCACAAGTGAATATTTTATAGACAGGCACGGTTTGAAGACTTCTAAAACCACATCACCCAGGCGGTCTGGCTGTTTCAGGGATTACTTTGAGTAATTTATCAAAGGAAGCCTGCTAAATTTTGAGTGGTGAATATAAGGCCTTACAGGGGAGAAAGCATAAAGGACACATTTTATCAGTGCGCAAGATAAATTCTATTTGGAGTTAATACAGCTTGTTTATATTGAAATATCAGGAACAGAACAGGAGGCAATTGGTGGTTCTTAGTTCCCATCCAGGAATTTTGTTTTTAAAGGGCTAATGACTTCCTAGCAATAGAGCCCGAGGGTGTCCACCTCCCCCTCCCCCACCCCTGCCTTAAAGCAGGTGGATAGCTCCTACCAGGAGGGAATGACAATCTTTGATAAATTAAAGGGATTTCAACACAAACCTCCTTAGCTCTAAAGCATTGAAAATGAAGCCCTTGCCGCAGTCAGTTCCCTTTCTTATGCTCTGGAGTAATTTGAGAAGCGGAAGGCGAGGGGCGAGAACACCCGCACACACCTGCGGAGGGGCGCGGGGGAAAGGCGTCCTTAGCTATTTCACTGCTGCGGTGTCCAGCGGCCAGGGGTGGGTTTTGATCGCTGGGCGAAACTAGGCGGCGTTTGGTTGATCTTGGGCTTCGGTTTTTTGTTTCTGGCTGCACAGACCAGGAATGCAAATCCCTTCTAAAGTGTACGAATGCACTTGACAATTGTGTTGTTAGTGTCCGGGGGATCTCATCTAGCAGGGGAGGGGTGATGCATCCGAGAGAAGTTTTTCTCAAGGGCAGTTAACCACAGCGGTAGTAGCTGTGAGCCAGGACTTTCTCCTCGGTTTCTGAGTTTTAGATCTGTCATTCTAGGCACCTCTGGACTTAACAAAGTTAGGGATGACTACTTTTTTTTTTTTATTTTTTATTTTTAAAGGCAGATATCCAGAATGTGGGTCCTGGTGATGTAAAGGGTGGCATCGTCCGGAAGACGGCGTAGAAGGAGGAAGCTTTAGGCAGGATGGAGCAATGAGAACAGCTCTCTCCTCTTGTCTTTCCTTCCAGTTTTCGATGGTAATCTAGGGCAGCCGGGTCCCAACATTAAATGCAAAATAAGAACACAGGACGCGGCCGAGTCACAGGCCTGATCATATTAACGCCCTAGGTCAGAGGGAGAGAATAATGAATAGGCACGGACCTCAGATCGTGGAGGGGAACCTAATTAACCTTGGGAGAGTGAAAGAAAAGTCAGAGATCATGCCTAGGATCATGGTTTAGGATGCTTATATTTACGTGAATGTGAGTGCGTGCGGGTGGGTGGGGGAGGCAGGGAGTAGTCCGCTTTGTGCATTATACTAATAATTTTTTAATCCTGGGAAAAAAAAAAGCAACTGGAGTTTATGCTCCTTAGGACTATCCAACCACTCACAGAATCCCGCGGAGAAGTCGGCGGTGGGAGCTCCCGAGCTCTGCCAGGAGGTTCTGTGTCTCGGCCTCAGCCTGGCGGGGGTGGGGGTGGGCGGGGGTGTGTGTGTGGAATTAGCCCTAGTAAGGGAAGAAGGGGCTGCGGCGTCCCCGCGCCCCGGCCTGACCTCGAGAAGGACTGCTAGAGAACTGAGCGGGATGGGGGTGGGGGCGTTCCCTGCCTCTGAGCCACTGAGCTCCTAGGCAGGTCCTGGCTGCGATCCGGTGGAGGAAGAAGAGGGCGAGAAGCGGGAGGCCGGGCCATTGTCCAGGGAGGGCGCATTTTTGTCCGGATGCTGCTGGTTGCTATAGCGAGGAGGGAAATCCAAACAGAAGGGCTCAGTTCGCCTTCTGCGGGCCTGGGAGCAGCGTTCTCTCTTCCCAGCCAAAATAAAAGTGCCGCCCGGGGCCTGGCACCCCTTCCCGGGAGAGCTGACCGCAGGCTCGGGGAGAGGGGCCCGAAGGATGCGGGGACCGAGCCAGGGGAGGGGGTATCCAGCCCCGCAGGGAACGGCCAAGCAGGTTACTGTTGGAGCGGGCGGAATGCACCAGCCACAACTCTCTCTCCCTCTCTCTCTCTGCCCCCCTCCCCCCAAGCGCTCGCACCCGAGGTGACGTCTTTTATTGAGGAAAAACCTCACAACCTCAAACTCCTGTGACTTTCCCAGTGGGTGAAACCCCCTCTTCGCTGGGGCTGAGGGCCACGTTTGGGCGCTGGGAGCGCCGTCGGAGGAAAGCGACCTGCGCGCTGCACGACGCTGTACCGGGAAGGAGCGACAATACCAGCAGCAGAGAGACCTGTTTGTTAGAAGTTTAAAAATCACTCAAAGGGAAATTTCACTAGAAAGGCGTGGGGGAGTGGATGAGAAAAATTTCACATTTAAAAAAGACTTTTATTTTGCAGTAGTGTGTGTGGGTTTTTTTTTTTTTAAATGTCTTGCTATTCAACTTTGAAAACTGTGTTGAGGAAAGGTTACAATAAAAGGCTCTTTACGGCTTATAATTTCTCCCCAACAGTACAGCTCAGAATAGCTACGGGAAGGTATTTAGCTAATGGTGAGATGGTATCTTTAGGAAATTTTGAGTTGGTATATTTAAAATGGAGGATATTAATATACTCTAGGTCAGGTAAAAAGTTAGGCTATTATTTGTGGGAACAAGTTGTCTACATCAGAAGGGCAGGATAGTAGGGACTTTAAAAAATTAATTCTCTTACTCTCCTGTGACTTTTAAATTCTCTCTTCTTCTTCCTTCCTCTCTTTCTTTTTTAAAAATTTATTTTTCTGTCTCTCTTCTCTCTGTTTGTCTGTCTCTTGCCTAGAAGCTGCCTGAAAAACTAGAGAGAAAACTTTTATTTGATCAGAGGAAGCCATTTGAAAGGCATAGTCAAGAGCTTTTTTCCTCCCTCCTCCATTTAAAATATATCCTTTCCCTCCCAGTGACAAGTCCCTTAAAAGAAAAAAAAAAGTTCACACAACTTTGTAAGAAGTTCCTTAATTCATAATAACATTCACATTTTAAAAATGCTTGAAAGAAATCATGTTAATGAAGAGAACATTTGCAGTAATTTGGTGATAATTATCAGAATCGCCACATATTCGCAGAGGCTTGAACAATACGTGTTCAGAGAAAAGCAAAACACATTATTTTAATAGTCTGATATGCAAACTATGGACCGTTCAATTATGTGGCTTAATAATGCATACATGATGTGATCTTGTTATTGGGATGGGAAGGTCTGCGGTGAGTCACTCCTAAGACCAAGTGTGCTTTCACATCCAGTAAAATCCATTGCCATGGATCAGGGGCCCCTGCCAAACTGCATTTAAGAGAATAAAAATTAATGACTGAGAATTTGAGCATTAAATTAACATTAATTATATGACCTGCATGCTGAAAAGATTAAATTTCTTACGCCCTAATTAGATAACGTCTCCTCATATATCAAACAATTTTCATTTTCATTTCCAGGTGTCTGGAAAACAGGGCAAGGTGGGGAGAGGCAGTAGTTGAGGATTTTCCTTCTCTGAGGTCAGAGTTGGGGTGTCCAGCCACCATCTCCACTGCTTTCCTTTTCCTTTCCCCTTGACTTTGCCATGAAAAGCCCTCTGGCTGGAGGTCATATCACAGAGAAGTAAGCTCATTCTCCACTGCCAGTGGTAGTTGGAGAGCAGAGGGCTTGGTGGGCGGTTCCCAAAGAGACCTGGAGCATTCAAGGGACCCCTTGTAGCTGTCCCAAAGAAGCCTGGGCCATCCCTCAGTCTCAGGCCAGGAAAACTAGGTGGTAAGTTCCGTGGCAGGGATGCAGAAGAAAGGAGAGTCCCGTCAAAATGTACCCCCGACCCTTTTAGAGCAGAAGGGTCTGAGCTAGAAGTGCAAGGATGCAAGTGATCCTCAATGTTGTGTTTGGAGAGAGAGAGAAAAAAAAAAGAAAAGGTTTTCTTAAGTGGGGAACAGCCAAAGGCCAAGACAACAGTACCCCTTTCCTGAAGAGGTCCATAAGAGGTTTGTCTGCCATCTCCCAGCAGTGCCCTGATGTTTTGAAATCTCACACCATGCCGGCCACAGGCACCCATGACCGGGAGGCTAGCATGGCCTGTCTGACCGTGTCTGGGGCCAACCCAGGGCTGGCCTGGCCCCCAGGTGAAGAGAGAGTCAGGTGTGTGTGTGTGGGTGTGTCTCCAGTACTTGAAAACCTGTTACCAAAGAAGCGGGGGTGGGGGGAGTGCGGGGTGGGAGGGTGGCAGGGAAATGTCAGGATTAGGATAAGCAGTACCCCCCCACCCCCCCAGGACAGATGGTCTGTGATGACACGTCCCTTCCCTCCAATCCCAAAATGCAAGTTAGGGGTCCCAGGACTCCAAAGAAAGCTGCCATGTACATTTGGTTTGGAAACAATGCACAAAGGCTTAAATTCCTGGGATCAGAATTCGGAGTTTCCTCTTGGATATTTCATGTGGCCCCAGACCTCTCACGTTTCCACCTACCCCTTCCTCCTCGCCTCCTCATCCCTAGGGACAGTAAAGACGCCGGGACCTTTAGGACAGCTGCCCGGAGCACCGGGCCGGACGAGGAGAGCAAGATTAAAAGCTCAAGGCTGCGAATTCTAAGTCACTCAGAATAGAGTTTTCACGTGTCAGTGTTTCCATTCAGCCACTTTCAGGCTTCTGGGAAAAAGGGCAGGCGTGCGTGAGCGCGAGTCTACGCGGTCGTAAATAGTGTGTTACGTGCCCGAGAAAGGGGGACTGTTAGGAAAGTCAGCAGATGCGGGAGGGAGGGGGGCTCTGCCTGCGGGTTCCCCTTCCCGCCGAGCCGTCGGGCCGCGGAGGGACGGTCGCCGAGGTAGGGGCTGCGCAGAGAGGGGCACGTCCTGCCGGCCCCCGCAGGGCAGAGGCTCCCGGAGGCCCCAGGAGGGGCGGCTCTGTCCGGCGCTCCTGCCGCCCCGGGTCCTTCGGCCGCCCGCCCCACGGCGCCCCTGCGCGCTGCCCAACGCACGCTCACCCTTGGCAGTTACCTAGCGCTCTCCGAGTCGCCAGGGAAAGCCCAGCTCAGGGGTGGAATGGGCCTGAAAGTTAGCCCACCCGTTGTCTGGGGCTCGACCTTGCCTGCCTCAGATCCGCGCCCAACCTGGGGCCCAGGGACTGCGGGGCTCCGAGGCGGGGCTGGGCTCCGAGGCCGGGTGGGACGCCTGCACCGGGTCCCGTGAGGGCTGGGGGCCTCGGGAAAGTCTGGCGGCGTTTAGAACCCGGCGTGCGCGCTCCCCTGCTCCCCGCCCTCCTGCTGCTCACCCGAGGGGGGCCGGGGGAGGGGGGGTGGAAGGGAGGGCGTTGGGATCCGGGGTAAAGTAGGAGAGGTGAAAGTGAAAACGGGTAAAAGATGGTCCTTCCCGCCTTCCCGAAAATACAGAAATTTCTCTTTTGGCAGAGAAACGTCTCTCCTGGCAGGTCTACAGAATTAGAACGTCGCAGCTGTTGTGGCAAGAACTTCGCAGCCCCGCTACTTGGGCGGGGAGAAGCCTCTGTTCGCTCACCACAGCTCCCTCTTCCCCTCTCCGCAGCGCTTTCGGTTTGAAACGTGTTTCTCCTTGACACAAACCACCCCCCACCCCAGCGTGCTTTTGCTCGAAATGGTTACTCCTTTTAGAAATTGGAAAATCAATACTAGTTTAGCTTCTTCCGCGAGATGATGCACTGTCTAACCTTACAGGGAGGGAAAGAGCCGAAGGCACAGCTCCAGCCTCTGGAGAATTTTACATAGAAATTTACAATGAATGATACTCCTGAGCGCCGCTGAAATATACTTTGGTTAGTAGCATTACTATAAGCCCAAGACACACCTCTTAGGTACGTATTTGGTCCTGGTTGAGGTTTGGTTGAATCATTGATCAGGAGCTCGAACTGTGGGTGTTTATTCTTCCTGTTTTCTTAAACCACTTCTTGGATGGTTTCCTGTTAGTTTTCAGATGTCATTTGCAGCACAGACAGATTTCATATGCCTAGTGCAGATTGTCTTCAAAGTTCTAGTTTAAAGAGCATTATGTAAGCCTCTCTCTATTTACATAAGAGTTTTAACTCAAACCTCTCAGAAAACCATTTATTACCAACAGAAACCCATCCAGGGGAGAGGCATAACTGACCTGTATCTTTCTGACACTCTCAAGAACAGCAGTAGTTCATTCATTCTGAAAAAAGAGAAATGTAGATGTAACAAAGGATGGGAGTATTTTGCATTTTTATTCAGCTTAGTTTTATATCATTTAGGCATTATTCTTAAGCTGCAGGCAGTGCCAGTATTTATAGGATGCACTTTTTCTCTATCAGGTCATTATTTAGGCGAGAGAGCTGGCCTTGTGCCCCTCAAGGGCAATCCTAAATGTGAGAACAGAGCTCTTTTGGTTAGTAGAATCAATTAAGTACAAATTTTACTAAATTCTAAACTGAAAGGATTGTGAATACATGATCACTGTAAACAAAGGTCAAGTAATAATACAATATGCAGGATAAAAGGTTTTCTTTCTTTCTTTCTTTCTTTTTTCTTTCTTTTTTTTTTTTTTACCATCTCTACTTTCATCACATTCCCTTTCCCATAGATAACCACTGCTAGTGTTCCTTTCTCCCTTTCTTTCTCCCTTCCCTCCCTCTGTCCTTTTTTTGGCTTTCCATCTATTCACTAAACTTTGGAACAAGTTTGTATTGTTATACATTGTTACAATTACTTTTAGGAAGATGGAGCCTGGCAAGATAGGAAATTGAGTAACAAGGAGTTAAAAGTTGGGACACTATAGGAAAAGAGGAGATCTTGTACCAAATCACATGGAATGCTAGCTTTGGGGTATTGCTCGATCTATGTTACTGCATTAGCTGAAAAAAAAAAAAGCCATTTAAATACTGACACCTTTATATCTATAGAAAAGATCAACAAGGGTCCTAGGGACATCTTTGCTTAACTATTAGAAGCAGGAAATACTTCAGGAGAGTTCTTAGAGTCTGAGGTTCTTCATGGTGGCCATCTTTTATTTAAACAATCTCTTTCCTTGCAGACGCAGGACAGAGGCTGTTCTATCACCATGTCTCAAATACGGAATTTACCCCACTAGGTAACTTGTCCTGTTAGGGCATCTTCTCAGAGGATGCCCCTTCTAAGATGTTAAGTGCTGTTATGGGTAGTTTTACCAAGGGGATTTGTGAATAAGACAGGTTGTGTCTCAAGTGTTTTCTATTACCTGCCACCCTTCTACTCACTCTTCCCTATCACTCTGGCCACACAGTTCCAAGTCCGCCCTTTGTGACATTTTAACCCATTTAGACACTTCTTTCTGAGACTCCTCCCTATTACCTTCCCTGTCATCATTAACCTGGTAAGGCAATCAATGTTAAGGTGTTAAAAGCTGATAAATGCTAAGAGACATTTACTTTTTCCAAAGCAGCTGGGGGGGTCCATGTCATAGGCCCACAACAATGAATCTCAATAGTGGAACTGGAATTTAAGAGTGTGGTTGGCAGATGGGGAAGATATTTTAGGCAAGAGGCATTCACAGCATTCCTAAAATAAAGCCACATGGCCATGAGTCATGTTCTTTGTCCTCTTTAAAGACCTGCTCTACCTCGGTGATGTACCAGATATGAAATTTTTACTGGAAGAACAGTGCCCTAGTAATTGAGCAGTGTTGGAAACATTTTAATGGGATTGATGTTATATTGAAGAATTTACTTCCAGTAACAGATTCCATGGAACACACACCACTCGCTGGGGAGAATGACCCATGATTGGCCAATAGAATTATTTGTCCCCACAATGATTGGTTCAGGAAGTGCACATGACCTGAGCAGACCAATCAGAGCCAATGAGTATTTGGACTCATAATTTTGGCCAGAAGGATGAGAAAGGGGAAAAAAAAATAAAGCTCAGATGCTATATATATGAAGATAAAAGCTTTCATCTTCTAGGAGCTTTGATGTGCTGAGAATAAGCTAGATAGAAACCAATACAGAGAAAAGTAACATAACATGATATAATTGAACCCCTAGATTCATCTGTGCCTAAGTTGTTTTTTTCTTACTTCAGCCAAGAAATCAGAGCCCCTCCCCCATCCCTGAAGTTAGGATTTTTGTCACTTGAAGTTTAAACAGCATTGACTCATAATTCTCATGCTCTCAAGGACAGAAGGTTGAGTAAATCATACATCCCAGTGGACGGCACATTATGATTATTGCTTAAAGCAAAACCCTTCTCACAGATATCTCCTGTCCTTCCTTCTTCCCTCCCTTCCTTCTTTCCTTCATTCTCCTTATACCTATATCTCACTCTGGTTTCTATCTGTCATAAACCGCCATTCTTTTTTTTTTTTTTTAAGATATTATTTATTTATTTAAGAGAGAGATAGCAAGAGACAGAGCATGAGCAGGGAAGAGAGGGAGGAGAGAGAGAGAGAGGGAGAAGCAGGCTCCTTGCTGAGCAGGGAGTCCAACATGAGGCTCCATCCCGGGAGCCAAAGGCAGACGCTTAACTGACTGAACCCCCAGGTGCCCTAGTAAGCCACCATTCTAATAAGTTGTATGTATTCTTTTTTTTTTTTTAAAGATTTTATTTATTTATTTGACAGAGATCACAAGTAGGCAGAGAGGCAGGCAGAGAGAGGGGGAAGCAGGATCTCTCCTGAGCAGAGAGCCCATGAGGGGCTCAATCCCAGGACCCTGGGATCATGACCTGAGCCGAAGGCAGAGGCTTTAACCCACTGAGCCACCCAGGAGCCCCTCTTGTATGTATTCTTGAAAATACATATTGTTTTTCTGAAGGACTTATTTTTAATTCATGTAAAGGACACTGTGTTGAATGTTTTTTTCTGTTTCTTGCTCTTTTACTCAGTACCGTGTATTTAATATCTTTTTGTGTTGTTTGTGTTTACATCTAATTTGTTGCTTCCGACTGCTACATAGTTCTCTTTTATGTGTGTATTAGTCAAGCTCCAGTAGGCAAAAAACCACACTAGGTATCTCAATAGAGATTTAAAAAAAATTTTAAATTAACATATAATGTATTATTTGTTTCAGGGGTACAATTCTGTTATTCATCAGTCTTACACAATTCACAGCACTCACCATAGCACATACCTTCCCCAATGTCCACCACACAGCCACCCCATCGCTCCCACACCCCTCCCCTCCGGCAACCCTCAGTTGTTTCCTGAGACTAAGAATCTTTTATGCTTTGTTTCCCTCTCTGGTTTCATCTTGATTTTTCCCTCCCTTCCCCTATGAGCTTCTGTTTTGTTTCTCAGATTCTTCATATCAGTGAGATCCTATGATAATTGCCTTTCTCTGATTGACTTATTTTGCTTTGCATAATACCCACTGGTTCCATCCATGTCATTGCAAATGGCAAGATTTTGGGTTTTTTGATGCCTGCATAGTATTCCATTGTATATATATATACCACATCTTCTTTATCCATTCATCTGTCAGTGGACAGCTGGGCTCTTTCCATAGTTTGTCTACTGTGGACATTGCTGCCATAAACATTGGGGTGCATGTGCCCCTTCAGATCACTACATCTGTATCTTCAGGATAAATACCCAGTAGTTCAATTGCTGGTTGTAGGGTAGCTCTATTTTCAACTTTTTGAGGAACCCCCATACTATTTTCCAGAGTGGCTGCACCAGCTTGCATTCCCACCAAAAGCGTAGGAGGGTTCCCCTTTCTCCGCATCCTTGCCAACACCTGTCGTTTCCTGACTTGTTAATTTTAGCCATTCTGACTGGGTTGAGTCAATAGAGAATTTAATATAAGGAGTTGATTACATAGATGTTGGAGCTGAAAATGCAAAAAAGCAAAGACTAATGGAATATAGATGTAATAATTGCACAAAGAATAGGGCTGAGAGAACAAATATAAAAGATTGAGGTTATTTAAGCCTTCAAGTTTGGAGGAAAAGCCCCAGGGCATTGGGACTCAGACTGCTGAAGAGGCAGTGCTCCTCAGCTGGTACGGATACACCTGAGGTGAAAGGAATAGTCTGGAAGAGTTGGGACTCAATCCTCAGGAGGCGCTGAGGGCAGGACTAAAGAGACTGCTTCCAGGTATCACACAAAGCATGGGCGGTTAAAATTCACCGTTGTTGCCAGGGTGAAGTGTCTTTACTTGGGTGACACTGACAGGTGTCAAATACTTGGCCATTTCCATGTCTTGCCTGTATTTTATACATTTATTTATTTTCATTTTCATTTTGCTTTCATGCCAATTGATATTCACATATACAACTTCCTGTGAAATTTTTCTTTAAAATATTATGATAGGGGCACCTGGGTGGCTCAGTTAGCTAAGCGTCTGCCTTTGGCTCAGGTCATGGTCCCAGGGTCCTGGGATCAAGCCCACATCAGGCTCCCTGTTTAGTGGAGAGCCTGCTTCTCTCTTTGCCTTTACCCCTGCTTGTCCTCTCGCTCTCTCGCTTGCTTGCTCTCACTCTATCACAAATAAATAAATAAAATCTTAAAAAAAATAAAATTTTGTGATAATCTTATCAAACATTTAACAGGTATGAGTTTCACAATATATAAAAATCAATCAATCAATAAAAAGAAAACAAATAAATACACGCATATACTTTTAAGCTATTTTCAATGCTGAAGAAAGAACTTTGCAGGATAAATTCTGTTAACATTTCATCCTAAAAAAAAAAAAAAAAAAAGAGTCTCTGGCTTTGTCTTGCATTGTTTGGGAATATTCCAGCCTTATTTAGTCCAGGAGAGCAAGCAAACCTCATCTAATTCACACTGCGGAATACAGGAAAAATCCAGCACTCGCTAAAGCTAGAAGCAGGCATTACTGGCTACTCAAAAGAGTTTATAAGAAATGGCCATCCAGTAAATAATGCGTTGTTTACATTAATGTCCTTGAGACTGTCCTCCTTGGATGACATGCTCAGCTGTTCCAGGAGAACCCAAAGAAGTCCAGATAAAAGTTGGAAACGATGTATTTTCCCTTTGCTTCATAGTTTTCCCTGGGTACTCAGTCAAGGCCAAACTCTCTGTGGTACACTGCTGGCTATTCAGTACATGGCTCTGTGTACATGGGGTTGCCTTGGTACACATGAACGTGGAACTCTTTGTTCTATTTTTCCATTTGAGATACATGAGCAAAATCTAATCTTTTCTTAATCTCCGTTCTACTTAAAATATTTTTACTTGACCAAGGAAATTCCTTTTTAAAAAAATTTTTTTATGTTCGTCACCACACAGTACATCATTAGTTTTTGATGTCATGTTCCATGATTCATCGTTTGCCTATAACCCCCAGTGCTGCATGAAATCCATGCCCTCCTTAATACCCATCACTGGGCTCACCCATTCCCCAACCCCCTCCCCTCTGAAACCCTCAGAGTTTGTTTCCCAGAGTCCATAGTCTCTCATGGTTCATCTCCTCCTCTGATTTCCCCTGCTTCATTTTTCCCTTCCTTCTCCTAATGTCCTATATGCTATTCCTTATGTTCCACAAATAAGTGAAACCTGTGATAATTGTCTTTCTCTGCTTGGCATATTTCACTTGGCATAATCTCCAGTCTCATCCATGTTGATGTAAATGGTGGATATTCATCCTTTCTGATGGCTGAGTAATATGCCATTGCATATATGGACCACATCTTTATCACCAAGGAAACTCCTTTTGCCTTCCTTCATGTTGTCTTTCTCAACCAAACATTGAGCTCTTACTAGATGCCAAAGGATGTAAAGTGAATAAGCCACTGTGTTAGGAGATGAGGCTAGCAAATACCAGTATGCTTTTCACAGACTAGTGGGGGAAGATGGGTAGGTAAATATTACAATGTGGCCTGTGATATCTGTCACTCATTCATTCTATTTCACATGCCCCCTGTATGCCATGTACTGTGTTAAGCCTCTAAAGCAGGGGTTCTCAATCTTGGTTCACATTAGGTGAGCCACCCAAGAAAACTAAGAAAGGTGTTGGTCTACCCTCAGGAGTAATCATGTAAGTGGTTAAGCTTGGGCCTTGGGAGTTTGAAACCTGCCCAGGTGATTCTCATGTGCAGCCAAGGTTGAGAATCTCTGTTCCAAAGAGGTAAAGACATCTCCCCGTTCCTCGTAATTTCATGGCAGAAACAGACAAGTAACCAGACATCTATAATCCGGGGTGAAGAGCTGCATGACAGAGACAAGTATGAGGAGCTAAGTCCCTTCTTCTTCCCATTTTTACAGATGAAGAATCTAAGAGTCTTCGCAGGTTAATAGATTTGCCCAGAAGCATGGGTTGAGAGAGCCAGGAAATAAATCCAGATCGACTGCGACATTAACTCCCAATAGATGGAAACTACCTCCCCGTAGAAGGAAAAGATATGAGCCAGGATTACTTATTTTCATTATTTTACAAGGAAATTCATAGCTTTTTTTAATGTTTTAATATGGATATGGTATTCATATGAGTTTCTAAGGGTTTAAAAGCGAAAAACTATAACAGCTACAAAAATACTCTGGTGAGTCCATGTTCTCAAAATATTTTCTGAGCTAGATAGCCACAAGGAAATCCTGCAAAGGTGATGTTTTTAGATCATGATTCCTATGTGTCTTGGAATATCCACCTAACACAATTGGGGAATGTTTATTTACTTATCATTCTCATTGGAGTATGATAATAGCAAATACAATTCTGGAATTCAGGGTGGAGACCGCTATGATAATCTGACCCATAATGATTAACTCTTGAAATATACAACACAGTGTAATTTGGACATACCCTAGGCCTTCTCAAGTGTCATTCTAGTTAGTGATTTTTGCTTTCCTAGAGACTTCACAGCATCCTCTTATTTTTCATATAGGAAACTGTAAAAATCTGAATGCAAAGTTCCTGTTTAAGTTATTCTATTTTAGGTTTTTATTTTTTATAGTATTTCTTTAGGAAAACCTTTGCCTGTGGAAAAACAGCTCATCATAAAAAGGGTATACGCAAGCAAAAAGCAAAATAACTTCTCTACATTTTCTACTGATGTTTTATACATCAGTGAGGTTGTGCATGACATGTCCAAATTGAAAAGAAAAAAAAAAAAACAAAAAACTGAAGCAGCATCTCTGTGATGTCCATCTGGAGGTTTCCTGAGTAAGGAGTATTAGCCAAACTGTAGAAGAAACCCCTAGCCCTTGCCAAAACAGCACTGGGGCTAGAACTGACAGAAAAGATGTGAAATAAAGGAGGATTTTACAACTTTAACTACGTTGCTGCAGTGACCCAGTGAGAATGAGGGATTCTAGATAGAGCGTCAACTTCTAAAAATAAACCTTGAAAAGAAAACAAACAAACAAACGAACAAAAAAAACCCAGGGAGGCAAATACTTTACGAGATAATAAACAGTTGAGTGTCACTGAGGTATTTAATAATTATATTAGAAAGCTTTTGATTCAGAGATTTCAGATTATCTGAAACTTAAAAATATCACAGTGATTCAAATTATGCATACCTATAGGGGGTCTGTTAAATATCCTATGGCCCTTTCATTTTTATCTGTGAAATTGTATTGAGTTTCTATTGAGCTGATTGTATGAAAAGGTCCTACAAAATTCAAGATAAATTTTCTTCCCTAGATCTCATTTATAATAATAATAAGCAATGATTACTACTTTCGGTCATTGTATGTAGTTAAAACTACTTATTTCCATTCACGGGTTGATGTATGCAAACCGGTTTCTTTCTGGGGCACAACAGGAAACAGGTATTTGTCTTTATTTGGGATCTCAAAGAGACTGGGACCTACAGGAAATTCAGCATGGGTAACTCAGCATTTGATGCCCCGCGATAGTCATTTGAGCCTCACAAAGCGATGTATGGAGGTTGAAAAGGGCTTTTCCAGGATGCAAAGTTATACATGTGATACGCAGCTTGCCTTCTGTACAAATTGTGTGTGACACTGGGCTGTTGTAATGTTGCTGGGGAGCAGAGCCCCCTGCGTGAGGAAGGCTGCAAGGAATAACTTCTAACCCCCAAACCCAGCTGTCTGAACAGTAAGAACGTTCCGCTGTCCTACATACCAGGAAACCTCGAGAAAGCGCAGCTCCCATGTCGTTCATTGGCTCATCGATTTCGCAAGAACGCGGTTCTATTTTTTTCCCTCTCAGCTGTCTCTGGTTTTCTCCTCAGCGAGCTTCCCTCAAGGTTACCAAGTGGTGGCTGCAGTTCTAGGCATAAGATGCAGACACCACGGTGTCTGAGAGTTGAGGATCTCCGATTCCATAGTGAGAGGAAGCGAACTTCTCCTGAAGTCTCAAGCAGTGGGCATCCCAGACGGGAGCGGGCTGGTACACCTGCGCCGGAACCAGCTGCGAGCCAAGTCACAGGCTCACCCCAACTGGACTCCTAATGCGGGTTTACCCTGAGTCATAGGAGAGGAGAAGGGACACTTACATTGGAGCCATTCCTGATAAAGAAGAAGGTGGAATGACTCTTAGCTGGGCAAAAATAAGTGACTTTCTGGGGACAATAAAGAGAGTGGTAGAGGAGAATGAGAGGGAAAAAATAGTTTAAGGAAATAAAGCTCAGAGATGATTCTTCATAACAGATGGATTTACAGCTATTGGGACCGGGTGGCGACAGAGTAGAAGAACTCTAATTTTAGCCGCCCTCCGTGGGCCTCTACGCACACCAGGTCAGCACTGTGGGTGAAACAAGAGTGGGGAATTGGAAGCTTCCTGTATTCTTTATTGACTTCATGTCAGTCTGGTTTTTGGTTGAGTAAGTTAGTTAGGGTGATTTTTCCATAAAAATCGTGCCGCGGCTGAGTGACTCGCTCAGAGTCACAGGATAAATTTCGTGATTCCCTCCACCTGGACAGCCTGCAAACGGATGTGAAAATAATCTAGAGTGAATGTCCGGTTCTCCTCATTCATTAATTCAATCATTCATTCATTCCCTCACTCATTCATAACTTTACAAATATTTACTGAGCACCTATATATATACTGAGCACCGTTTTAATTCTGGAATTAATATCCGAATAATAGGGTGTCCGTCCTGAAGCTTACATTTTAGAGAGAAGAGAAAATAAATATACAAAGAACAGAATGTTCTGTATTCTACGGAAAAATAAAAGGGTAGGGGAGGCAAATTTGGTTTTTTATATAGTACCTTCAGAACAAACCTTATTAGAAGGGTTTTTGATCTGAGACTTTAAAGGTCATCTAGGGGAAGAATATTTCAGACAGAAGGAATAGAAGTTAGGACGATCCTGAAGTAGGAGCTGGCTTAAAGGACAAAAAGGCCAGAGTGGCTAGGGTGGGGAAAAGAAGACAGGGGGGTAATAGGGTGTGAGTTTAGAGAAGTAAAAAATCATGCAGGGTACTGCAGGCTGATGGTTTTCACAGCGTGCTCCCCAGACCAATAGCTTCAGCACCTCCTGGAAACTTGTTAGAAATCCTAACCCTGAAACTCCGAGGGGTGGGACCCTACACTGGGTGTTTTAACAAGACTCTGGGTGATTCTGATGCTATTGCAGCCAAGGTTTTAGATGTAGAGTTGGAGACTATTCTAAGAACTTTAGATGTTGAAATTTAAACAAAATATCACCTGTTTAAAAAAAAAAATTGTTGAAAGAGAGAAAGTGTGAGCTGAGGTGTGGGGGTAGGAGGGGCAGAGAGGAAGAGACAGAGAGAGAGAGAGAATCTCAAGCAGGCTCCACACTCAGCACTGAGCCTGACGTGGGACTTGACCTCAGGACCCTGAGATCATGATCTGAGCTGAAATTAAGAGTCAGACACTCAACTGACTGAGTCACTCAGGTGTCCCCAGTGTTATCCCCCCCTTTTTTTTTTAAAGATTTTATTTATTTGTCAGAGAGAGAGAGGGAGAGAGAGAGAGCGAGCACAGGCAGACAGAGTGGCAGGCAGAGGCAGAGGGAGAAGCAGGCTCCCTGCTGAGCAAGGAGCCCGATGCGGGACTCGATCCCAGGACGCTGGGATCATGACCTGAGCCGAAGGCAGCCACTTAACCAACTGAGCCACCCAGGCGTCCCTGTGTTATCCCCTTTTAAACAGAGACAGGATGTGGTCTTATGCTTAGGCTGTTTATCTTGCTGCCCTTACCTTGGTCTAGGCCTTGTCGAAAAATTATTTATTTAAAATTTTGAGATTTTGTTCATCATTAATTTTTTGAATTTATTTTCTTTTTTAAAGAGTTTATTTAAATTCAGGGGTGCCTGGATGGCTCAGTCGTTAAGCGGCTGCCTTCGCTAAGGTCATGATCGCAGGGTTCTGGGATGGAGCCTTGCAAAGAGCCCTGCATGGGGTTCCCTGCTCACTTGCTCAGCAAGAAGCCTGCTTCTCCCTCTCCCACTCCCCCTGATTGCATTCCCTTTCTCACTGTCTCTCTCTGTCAAATAAATAAATAAAATCTTTAAAAAAATTGTATTTAAATTCAATTAATTAACATGTAGTGTATTATTAGTTTCAGGGGTAGAGTTCAGTGATTCCTCAGTCTTACAGGACACCCAGTGCCCATTACATCCCATGCCCTCCTTAATGTCCATCATGCAGTTGTTCCATCTCCCCACCCCCTTCCCTCCAGCAGCCCTCAGTTTGTTTCTTATGATTAAGAGTCTCTTATGGTTTGTCTCCCTCTCTGATTTCCCTCCCTTCCCCTATGATTTTCTGTTTTATTTCTTAAATTCCACATATGGGTGAAATCATATAATTTTCTTTCCTAATTGACTTATTTTACTTAGCATAATACCCTTTAGTTCCATCCATGCCATTGCAAATGGCAAGATTTCATTTTTTGATGGCTGAGTAATATTCCATTGTGTATATACCACATCTTCTTTATCAATTTATCTGTCAATGGACATCTCAGCTCTTTCTGTAGTTTGGCTATTGTGGACATTGCTGGTGTACACTTTGGGGTGTAGGTGCCCGTTTGGATCATTACATTTGCATCATTGGGTAGATACAGTAGTGCAATTGCTGGGTCAAAGGGTAGCTCTATTTTCAACTTTTTGAGGAACCTCCACGCTGTTTTTCAGAGTGGCTGCACCAGCTTGCACTCCCACCAACAGTGTAGGAGGGTTCCCCTTTCTCCACATCCTCGCCAATACTTGTCATTTCCTGACTTGTTAATTTTAGCCATTCTGACTGGTGTGAGGTGGTATCTCAGTGTGATTTTGATTTGTAATTCCCTGATTTGCATTTATTTTCATTTAAAAATATTATATTAAAACATAATTTATCTTGGGGCGCCTGAGTGGCTCAGTGGGTTAAAGCCTCTGCCTTCGGCTCAGGTCATGATCTCAGGGTCCTGGGATCGAGCCCCGCATCGGGCTCTCTGCTCAGCGGGGAGCCTGCTTCCTCCTCTCTCTCTCTGCCTGCCGCTCTGCCTCCTTGTGATCTCTGCCTGTCAGATCAAGAAATAAAATCTTAAAAAAATATTTATCTCAATTAGTAAGTTTGGCAGCTCCTCAGATTTTCACCTGCCGTCATTGTCTCACCCACCCTGTCCCATCGTCCAGATAAAGTGCACACAGAGCCTAGGAGTACGGGCAATGATGACTCTGACCAAGGACGGCTCAGTGGCAGTAGTAGGATAAAATTAAACTGGGAAGATCCAAGAGGGAAAAGGAAGAGAGGAATCGAATACAGTGAACTTATACCATTCTTTTAAGGAGTTTGGCTATCAAAGAGGAGCAGAGAAATGGTCATTAGCCATAGGGCATGGGGGGTCCAATGTGGATTTTATTTTATATGGAAAATATTGCAGCATGTTTGATGCGGAGAGAACATTACAGAATTGGGGGGTTGATGATACAGAAGAGGGAGCCTCTCCCATAGATGGGAACAGAAGCTGGACACCTGTGTATGCAAATATGTCGCTGAGAGGGCCCAAGGCTTGGAGTGAGGAGAAGGACATATTTGTAGTTTTACTAGAGGCAAATCAAGGGGCTCCTGGGTGGCTCAGTCGGTTAAGCATCTGCCTTAGACTCAGGTCCCTGCTTCCTGCTCTGTGGGAGCTTGCTTCTCCTTCTCCTCCCTGCTCATGTACTCTCTTGCTATCTTCCTGTCTCAAATAAATGGATGAAATCTTAAAAAAAAAAAAAAGAAGCAAATCAAGTCAGCTGTTAAGAAGACAAATGCAATATATTCCCATAACTAACCCTTCTAACTATTGTATATGTAACCTGGGTAATGGAATGGGCATACTTTCTTAGCGACTGTTTCATCACACATACAGAAATATGATCAGCATGGATCATCCTTGTAATGTCCTTTGAGGAAGGGTCAGGTCATGTGAAGGGAAGTTGCCCGAGTATCTAACCTTTTGATGTTTAGTACGAAGTAAGTCGTAAGCTCGACTCTCAGAGGCGCAGACAGACGAGCATTCTTAAATGTACTTTCCGTCCCCTGGGTTTTTGGTTGGAACCGGATGTCAAACGCTTCGAGGTGATTTTGTCAAGATTGGTGTCCATCAGTTATTCCCACTGTGGAATAAGGGAACAGGGCATCTTTTTGGGAACCAAGTGGTGGTATCAACACATTTATTAAGAAAGTTGAGGAGCCTGCTTGTCAGCCTGGCCCTGTCAAAATGCTTCTGCAATTCACATGGAGCGTCACAGGTGGAACTGAGGGTTCTCCTCAGAAGGCAGCTAAACAGTATTGGGTTAAGACTGCCTAAGGAGCATGGCAGAGATGAGTTTAGCTTTAATTTTTTTTTTTTTTGGGTGGGGAGGATGTTACTAGACATCCAGAGCCATATAAAATGTTAGGTTCCTGCAGTATGCATTTACCAGCCTGGTATCCTGACGGGTCTCCTAGGGGTACAGAACACATCCCTCAGAGGACAGAATGAATTGGACTGATGTATGGAATTATTTGTTATTGATCTTTTAAAGGTTGGCAGCTTCAGCCTGGAATTGTAATTTTTTTTTAAAGATTTTATTCATTTACTTGAGAGAGAGAGAGAGCAAGAACAGGGGAAGGGGCAGAAGGAGAGGGAGAAGCAGACTCCCCACTGAGCAGCGAGCCTGATGTGGAGCTCAATCCCAGGACCCTGAGATCATGACCTGAGCCGAAGGCAGACCTTAATAGGCTGAGCCACCCAGACACTCCTGGAATTGTAATTTTCATTTAAATTTTCCTATTCTTAGATTTTTTTTTTTTAACCTCTGAAAGTAAGAGGCTAAAAAGGATCACTTGGCAATGAAGGAACTAGTCGAATAAATAAATGCTGCAATTAAAGTCTAGTCAAACTAAATATTTTGTGTAGTACAAGCTAAATAAATGTACACTAACTTGGGGCACCTGGGTGGCACAGTGGGTTAAGTGTCTGTCTCTCGGTTTCCGCTCAGGTCGCCACCTCAGGGTTGTGATCTCAAGGTCCTACCACCAAGCCCCTCAGCTGGCTCTGCTCTCAGTGCGGCGGAGTCTGCTGGAGAGTCTTGCTTCCTCTGTTCCTCCTTCTTGTCCCCCTACCCCAAAGAGATAAATAAATCTTTCAAGAAATGTGCATTGACTACCTTTTGTAAACTTCAGCTTGTGAGGTTCGTGACAAGTAAACCCAGCCATAGCATGGGTCTCCAATGTCCTTTATCCTTCCTTTTTTCTGCCACTAGTGAGGAAACTCTGTAAAGGGGTTGGACTGAGGAGGAGAACCACAGTAACTGAGCACCAGCCTGCCTAGAGGAGCCTGGACATATCGAAGAGGGTGGAAGGAAGGAGCAAAGTCTTGGGGCTATGCTAGATAACAAGGGGGAGACAGGGTGCTGAGGGGCCCAGAGAAATGTCACAGGGTTAAACTCGTGCAGACACCAAAGTTCCACTTGGGGAAGATCACAAACTGCTACCCTGGGGTAAAAGTGCCAGCATTTTTTATGAAACTACTAAGTCCTATCTTTAAGGGAGTAACTATTCAAGTCTCTGGTCTCTGGATGAGATGACTCATCTCAGAGTCATTTTATACTTTTGAAATTTGTCAGTGATATAATGGGAGCAAAGTTTTTCCTGTAAAGAAGACATAGGCTGTTTGTTCCCTGCGAAGGAAGTGAAAAATGAGGAAACCATCTGGCATTCGCTCAAAATATCTAGATAATTGAGGCCAATGTATCTTTTAGCTTAATTTTATATCAATGAACATCCTTCATGCCCCCTTCCACATTTGCTGGGTAGAAAGTGTCTTGAGGAAAGAGCCTGAAATTTTCTAAGAAGAATTTTGAAATAAAATGGTTATTAATTCACTTGGGTTGTGCTCTCCATTATCCTAAGCAATTCTGTTCTTGAATTTAATATATGTGTGTGCATATATTAATTAAAAAGATAGTCTTTAAGAATTTTTATAGATTGAAAAGTCCTACCTTTATTGAAAATTTCATAGCATTGATCAGATATTTCTCACAGGTGATGTGATCTTTCTGTTATCTCTCAAAATTTGCATTTCAAAGCTGATTGATAGACTAAGTGAGATGAAGTTGATATCCTTCTGTACAACAGAGATGTAAGATGCATTTCTGCTTAGAAACATTATTATTTACTGCCAGGGTTATTTAATATATTTAGTTTTGCATTTCTAATTCAGAAGCACATATTTGATGCCACATATTCAAGTTCTGTTATAAAAACTCACATTTCTTGGGAAGACAGAGCCATACTTAAAAGACACTTAATAGCTATATTTCCCCCCTCTACATAAGTGTAGCAAGTATTGTTTTGTTATTCTTAAGCGTGATTATGTGATGGTATTGTTTCATGTCAACAATGAGTTCCACCTTTCATTCCTAGTTTTAATTTTGGTGTAGATCACTTTCTGGTTTACTGGGAATAAATGTAAGAGATTTGGGAAACACTGTAACTCCCTAAAGAAAAAAAAATATTTATTTCATAAGAAAAATAGTATTAACACCTAGTCAAACTTGAAGTTTCACTTATGTGAAACTAGTGCTAGTATGTTTAGGTGGGTTAACTAATTCTTCTAACTTGTCCATATTTGAACGTCACTATCAATTTTGCATCAAAATTTTTCCTAAATTTCATCACTCTAAATGATACAGAATGATTATATTGTATGTCATGTCCTTTGAAGTCTAGAAATTGAATGATCCAATGAGGTTGTAGGCTTGAAGGAAGCAAACTGACCAGAGTACTAAAAAAGACAGAAATTTGTGGTTTTTCTGAGAAATATATAACAGGAAGTATGTGACAGATACTTGGTTTTGTCCTTAGTATTCTAAAAAAATATATTCCTAGTCTTTAAGTTTCTTTTTCTTCTTCCTTTCCTCATCTTCTACCTTTTCCTCTTCCTCTTCTTCCCCCTGCCCCTTTAACTTAGGGTTCGACCCCATTTTCACCAAAAATGGCAAGCATCCACTGGAGATCACTGTAGGTAGTCAGCCAAACAGGAGATGAGTAATGGCCTTTCTTAGTCAAAAAATCAACATGATTCCTACTTTATATTTCTCCACTTTCCCTAGGCCATTCCTGAAATAGCCATCAATTGAAGATAACTCTGTTTGATCATTTTGGATGAAAATACGCTTGAGGATAACTCTGGTTGATCATTTTGGATGGAAACAGCCTATTTTTTCCCCTATATTTTAAAAAACCTGATTTAGAAGGACATGGTTTACCTTCTTACCCTAAGAAACTACAAAGCTGGAAAAAATACATAAAATAAGACTTTTTAAGACATGACATTAGACAATGAAGGACAGTGACTTCTAAAAGATGGAAAACTAAAGAGGGAGCCCTATGACTACCCTAGTTTCCTGTCTATAGAGAGTTTCAAGGCTACAACACAGGGAGAGGGGAACCCAAGTAGATTTTGGTAGTCTACCTGAATTCTATATTCACTGAATTAATTAATTACTTAATTTATCAATCTATTTATTCTTAGAGAGGGAGAGAGCTCAGGAGCAGGGGAAGGAACAGAGGGAGAGAAATCTCAAGTAGACTCCCTATCAAGCAGGGAGCCTGATGTGGGGCTCAATCCCACAACCCCTGAGATCATGACCTAAGCTGAAGTCAAGAGTAGTCAGATGCCCAACTGACTGAGCCACCCAGGTGCCCCCCAAATATTTAGAAATTAAAAAAAATTAAAAAGAAATTTAAAAAAAATTAAAAAAAATTTTGTCTAGGGATGCCTGTCAGTCAGTAGACTATAGGACTCTTGATCTTGGAGTCATGAGTAGGAGTTGGGGCCATGTTGGGCATAGAGTTTACTTAAAAATAAAACAAATAAGATAAATTTAAAAAATATATTTGTCCAGTTTTATTGAGATAAAATTAACATATCACATTATGTTAGTTTAAAGTATATAGTGTGTTGATTTGATATACAAAATGATATACAAAATGATTTGATATACAAAATATCATGAAAATATTTTTAAAAAACAATGGTGAAATAAGGACTCTTTCAAAAGCTATAAAAATTTATATAAAAAAAAGCTATAAAAATTTATCACTAGCGGAAGTATACTGAAAGAAATGTTCATGGAAGTCCTGGCAGAAGGAAAGTGATGCCAAGTGGAAATCTAAATCTACAGAAAGGAAAGAAGACACTGGATTAGTAACTATGTGAATAAATGTAAGATATTTAAGTCTCTTTGAAAGATAATTGTCTAAAGAAAAAATAATAATGTATTTTGGGGTATAGGATAGACGTAGAAGTAAAATATGTGAGAAAAATAGAACAAAGGTCAGGAAAGAGAAATTAGAGTATATTATTATAAGATTCTTATGTACTATACATAGGTATAATGTCATTTGAAGATAGACTATGATAAATTATAGTATAAATCTTAAAGCAAGCACTAAAATAACACTGTGAAGAGGCTTATCTACTAAACCAAGAAAAAAGATAAGACAACATCATGAAAAATGCTCAATGAATTTCAAGGAAATCAGAAAAGAGGAAAAGGGGAACAAAGAACAGATGGGACAAATAGTAAGCAAATATGATGTGGTAGACAAAACCAAATTATATTACTAATCACATTAAATATAAATGGTCTCAATAGCACCATTTAAAAGAAGAGATTGTCAGACTGGATAAAAAAAGTAAGACTCAAATATATACTGTCTACAAGAAATATGTTTTAAGTGCAAGGACAAAAATAGGTTACAAGTAGAAGGGTGGGGAAAGATACACTATGCTAACCAACAAAAGCTGGAGTGGCTATGTTAATATCAGACAAGAGAGACATATGACCTTCAAGATAGGTTTTACATATTATTCATTCTTTTATATAAGTCTGAAATACAAATATTACAAAGACTAAACTTTGTCCTGATCTCATTCAATAATGTGATTCTTCAACCACAGCTTAAAAAACTGTAGATGCATGCTCCTCCATGCATATCTTTCTTTTAAAATTCTCTTTTCAAGGCTGGAGAAGAGAGAGAGGGAGAGAGAGAGAGAGAGCGAGAGAGCACGCGTGCAAGGTTGTGTCAAAACAAGCACATAAATGCAGAATGAATTCTTAGTTCTGCAGCTGATTTGGGGCCAGAAGAAGGGACAGAGGAAGTTTTCTTTCTTTTCTCAGGAGGATCTTTTCCCTCCCCACCCCCACGTTTGGAAGTGTTGTACTAATGCCTTGAGGTTTCCCCCAGATATGTTCAGGCATTTCTCATTCCACTTGACAGTAAGTTCACTTCTTCAGTTGCTTGGACTAAGTGCCTTGGAATCATCCTGAATCTTCTCTTTCACACTCCACATCTGAGCGGTTAGCATGTTTTCTTTACCTTTGAATTACACCTGAGTCTGGTATGTTATCATCTTCATTGCTATTATCTGGTTTGAGCCACTATCTTCTCTTCCCTGAGTCACTGCAATGGTCTTTTATATGGATTCCCTGCTTTTGCTCCTGCCTCCTAGTAATATGCTTTATCTGTTTAAAATCAAATCGTGCACTCTTCTCTCCAACACCTACCACACCTTCATCAGCATTCCTTCTTCCTGCAGTGTAAAATGTGAAATCCTTACAATGGCCCCTAGGGCCCAGAATGGTCAGGCCCCCATTCCTTCTTTGCCCACCTCTTTCGCTCTTCCCTTAGCTCACTCCCTCTGCTCCAAACCACTGGCCTGCTCTATGTTTCCAAAATGGAGCCCACTCCCTCTTTAGGGCTTTGTACTGAATGTTGGCTCTTCCTGGGACATCTCCCCCTCAGACATCCTCATGGAGAACTCCTTCACCTCCTTCAGATCTTTGTTCAGGTGTTAACCTTTCAAGGAGATCTACCCTGACTGCCTTATTGAAGTCAGTCAAGGTAGACCTCCTGGAAAGTAACCATCCTGGCTTCAACCCACCTCTCCACTCCCTAACCGCCTGCTCTCCTCTATCTTACCCTATTGTATTTATTATTTCTTGACCTACTATGTAATCTACTTATTTATTATGTTTATTCTTATTTTTGGTCTCTCTACAGTAGCATAGAAACACTATGGGGCACTGGGTGTGGTGCAAAAACTATGAATTCTGTTGTGCTGAAAAGAAATAAAAAAAATAAAAAATTTAAAATAAAAACTAGAATACCACAAACCTTTTGATAGCCTCCCTCATGTCAACTCTTAGTAATTTTACTCCCAATAAATTAACCACTATTCTTCTTCTATACAAAAAAAAAAAAAAAAAAAAAAAAAAAAAAAAAAAAAAAAAAAAAAAAAAAAAAAAAAAAAAAAAAAAAAAAAAAAAAAGAAAGAAAAAAAAGAAAGAAACACTATGGGAACTGGAATTTTTGTCCGTTTTTTTTTTCACTGGTGTATATCCCAATGGCCTTAGAACAGTGCCTACCACTAAGAGTTTAATATTTATTAGTGATCGAATGGCCATTTGCAGAAAAGGGCGAAGAATCTTGTCTGAAAAGAGCAGCATATTTCATCTTTTCCACCAAAATGTCTACCACAGTGCCACATGCCTCTCAATTTATATTATTGGTTGACAAACATTGAAAGCTGACATTTGTAACAGATGAGAGGATGACTAAAGATTTTGGCCACCTCTGCAATTGTTTTATTTTTGTTACATTCCTGTAATATAAAGATCTGATGGTTCCTATGTGGGTGTAATTCTTATATAAGCCAGTTAAATGATCAACATTATTAGTTGTTAGGCCTAACGGGGTAGAATTTTACCTGTTTAATTTTTGTCAATTGTCAATCATGGAGGAAAGAGATGTACCTTTCAGAGTGGAAAATTTCTCTAGGCTTGTGGATTCTTGAGAATCACTCTTAGGCGTTAGTAGAAGGTCTCAATGTTGTGAGTCTAAATACAGTACCATTTACATGGAGAGAGATTTGAAGCAAGAAAAGAGGGAGCCAAGGCTTTGGTGAACCTGACTATGGGGCTACTAGACACACACACACACACACACACACACACACACACATCCTTCCCATCCCCCACTGTACGCCCTACTCAGGACAGTTGTAGAGCAGGGACCAGTGCGATCAAGGATCAAGTCAACCAAGGAAGGAGGTGACCACATCTTTCAAGGTAAATCCTTTCAGGGTTTGAGTTTGTTTAAATGTCTGGTTGACATTTGCAATTTGAATTTGTTATGCATTTGGCCAGTAGTCTGTACAAGGTGCTATGTTTAAAGTAGCCGAGAGTTATATTTGCCATGCCTTGCTGGTTGCTGACATTGCAGCCTCCTGTTTGCACGGTTGGGATAGCATCCTTTGAGCTAACTGAGAACACATGTTCTCTTTCTTTTCCAGTCTTCCTCTGCAACGGTGTTACTTACAAATGACAGAGGCTATGACTGTGGCAAGCATAACATCAGGAACAAATGAATCAACTTCCATTTATTGATTGTCTGCTATGCCAGGAAATACATTAGATATTCTACAAGGTTGTAAATGTATATTGTTATTATGCTGTCTTTCATTTTCTTTGGTTTTCTTAGGCCTCATGACAGTCTCTGGAGGAGACGTCCTTTCTTTTTATCTGCCATACTAAGCAGGGTCATTAGGGAAAGGTCAGGGACAGAAATAGGGTGAGGATGGTAGGGATGCAGAATGTGTAGAGTCACTACCAGCTAATCCACAAGCAGAGAGATGAAATCTGTGGCCCAGATAACGGTGAGAGCCATAAACCAAGAGTCCTGCTGATGGAAAGTCAAGGGGGAACTCTTTGGCCAGAGTAACAAAAAACTGGGATATTGAGGGTTAGGTCCCAGCCTTCCTAAGTAACTTTTGATAATTGGCTCTGAGTCAGAATTTTAATAAACTGAAAATACTTTTGAACCCTTTAGTAGTTTGTTTTTGTTTTTTGCATATTGCTTCCTTTACTAAGATGAGAGTCAAAACAAAATTTGCCAGTTTTCTCTTGTACTTTCAATTTTAGTCTAACAAATCACATACATATGACATATCATATATCATACACACACACACACACACACACACACTTAGGAGCAGAATGGTCACATTTAGAGTTTGTGAATGTTTAAATTTACAAGGTTATGTTACATTAGTTTCTAATAAGTGGTGCTCATTAAAAAAAATTTTTTTTTAAACTACAGAATTACGCATGATTTATCCCTAACTCCTGCCTGATCTCTGTATTCCTGGTTCTTGGCTGCTTATAGGAATCATTTTGATGCATTAATTTTTAACACCAACTAACCTCTCTTTATTGCTGTCTCTAATTATGAGGAAGATCATCTTTAATTTATTCCAGTGAAAAGATCTCAGGTCCTGTGTTGAGTAACTCAGAAGATGAAGGAACATCATAATTTTGAGATCCTTCTAGGAGGTGGAGGTACTGGGAAGTTAATGATGCTTAATCTTCAAGACCCTTATATGCCCAGGTCCCTACTCACATCATTGGAGAATATTCATTTTTGTGTACATTTTAATTCATAATTTAAAATTATTTTCCTAAAAAAAGATTCTATCTCATATAAGCTTATGGTCCCATGAAACCTGACTTTGTCCCTAATTTCTTTTATGGTATAATCTTTTTACTTTGGGGCTTAATTTACATTTTATAAACCTTGTCTTCCCAATCTTCTACATTTCCCCCCTGAATATTTAAAAAATTATCTCAAACAACAAACTAGTGATTGAATTCAGTAATGGGCTCTTCCTGGGGACATCATCCCAGTGTTAGTGAAGTTGCTTGGAAATGAGTCAGAATTCTAACAAATTCCAGCACAATGGATTAATTTAATCGATTTAAGTCCATTCAGTTTAGTTTGGTTATGAGGTGGCTCTATGGGTCAAATCAGATTTAAGGGTAAATATTTGGTATTAGTGTTTCATAGACTTGTCCCAGAGTTTCCCTGTAATCTCTGCTTGCTTTCTCCGAATTAAAATAATGGACAATATAATGTATAATAAATCAATGAACTATTTATGAGAAAGTGGTGTGACTATAGATAGCTAACAACCTATTGGTGGTTATTAGTACATTTGATCACTAATTTAAAGGTATCTTTGTGGACTTCTGACTATTGACATCAAGACACATGACTACAAAAAAGCACTCTTTAAGAAAACAGCAAAGTTGAATTGGAATTTTCCAGATCCATGGGGACAATTAGAAAAATCTCTGGTTTCTAACTAACGCCAAAACCTTCTCCAGGGCTTTTATTTTATGGCACTCTTTCCACACTGGTAATCAAAATCCTCTCTATTGTTATTCACTGAGGGCACCAAAGTTTCCAACTCTTCAACCATTTCTCTTATTGACTCCCCACAGAGGGAGTGATCAGGACAGACCTCTACTGAGTGTTTTGCCCTTTCTGTCCCAACCTAACCAAATGCTTTGCTAAACCTTCAAAACCCTTTACATGCCTGAGCCCTAGCTACCTTCATTAAAAAAATTACTTTTGGGCCACTTGGCTGGTTCAGTAGGAAGAGCATGTGACTCTTGACCGTGGGCTTGTGAGTTGGAGCCCCATGTTGGGTTCAGAAATGACGAAAGGAAAGAAAGAAATGAAAAAAAAATTGTATATAATTTCTGTTCATAGTGTTTTATTCTTTTTCATAAAAGAGCTCCCAGATGCGCACATTTCTTTTTTAAAGAATTAGGTAATCTCAGAAGTAGTTTTAGTGTAAGACAATGTTTCTTGAATTTTAAAACTCTTAAGTTCCTTAGGATATACCCACAGACCTCCATTAAAAAAACTGGTACAGGGGCACCTGGGTGGCTCAGTCCATTCAGCATCTGCCTTTGGCTCAGGTCGTGATTTCAGGGTCCCGGGATCAAGCCCCACGTTGGGGTCCCTGTTCAGTAGGGAGCCTGCTTCTCCCTCTCCCCATTTCTCATGCTCTCTCTTGCTATATTTCTCTCTCTCAAATAAATAAAATCTTAAAAAAAAACCAAACCCAAAATTGGTATAGAAAATTTGGCACTTTAGTCAACTTGGATGTCCTCAAACTCATCAGGTGAGGCCTTTTCCTTTTAAAGTCTCTGCCATGAGCATCTCCTGTGGATGCTTCTTCCATCCAGACCTTTCTTTCTCCCCTTCTCTGAGGACTTCCTGCCCAGTCCTAGCCTCCTTTCAGTTGTATCTGCTGGTTACTCTACTTCCCAAGCAAGATTTGCCTTTGCACTTCTTAAAAACCCCAGCAGCCCCTCAGTCTCCAGCAGGGTGTGCTTTAATCTCTCCCCCCACCACTGAAAGTAGCACTAATCCATCCCCTGACTGTCTCGGACTAGATAATGGGATACTCAGCCAGAGGTAGGATGTTTTTAGCCACAGAATAGCAGCCTCAGTTAATTTGCACGGAATATCTTATTCCGATGTCTCTCTTAGGTAACACTTTCCTTCTGGTGAATGTAAGACTCCTCCAGCAATAATAACTTGCATTTATACAGCCTTATGAACATGAACTCACATAAATCACATTCATTAGTGCCTCTTCCCTTCAGAGGTCCCTTTCCCAGGTGACGAGCGCGTCTCCAGCCTGCCTCCCAAGCTCTGCCTTGCCTCTATTATTGGTATAATCATACTTGACTTTCCCAGGGGAGGCCCACCTGCCCAGTCCTTTTTTTCACTCTTCCGTGACTCTCTCACCAATTTAGCTGGGCCCCGTGACTCCCTCTGTCTGTTCTGAGGAGCCCTCCCCACCGTATGCTCCACTCACCTGTGTCTCCTCCAGTCGGAATTACTCTTCTCTGGGTTTTGTCCAGAGGACTGAGGTCCTCTGTCTCCTGTCCTACCTGTCACTCTCCCATCTTTCCTATAATATTGGCCATCTCATCAGATGAATCAAAACAGCATAGCATAGTATTCAAAAGTATAAGCTTGGGTCGATTCTGGCTTGACTGCCAGTGTTCTTAAGAAGTATCCTGTCCTTAAATATTTTAACCAGGGGAGAATTAAAAAAAATTCTCTAGGCCTTGGTTTTCTTATTTATAAAATGGTTTTAATAATAGCAATTACTTCAAGTTGTGAGGATTCAATGAGAAAATAAATGCTAAAGTATTTATTGAAGTGGTTGCAGTCCACGGACAATAAATGTTAGTTTTCATTACAGATTTATCCAATAGGATTGCTATTTGATCTCTCTGTGCCAAGGAGAGTGACATGTTGACACTTTGTGCAACATATCCAAAAAGTTTCAAATCTGAAATGTTATGCTTCATGCAACATGTTTGATTTATTATTGATTAGGGCTTTTAGTATGACTGTCTCTTCTTTAAGTGTTTGAAAATAGAACATCATTTTCCTCAACACTGTGTGGGTAGTATTTTTCTACGTAAGGCTGAAATTCTTAATAAATAAATATTTATTCACTTTATTCATCTTATTGAAAAAATTCTAGGACAGGAACTGTATTTTATTAGTACCATTCCCATTTCCAAGATGGGGCAATGAAGGCATTGAGAAAAAAGGTAATAGGCCTGAGGTCACAGAATGACTAAGTGGGGAAGATCAGGCATAAGCCTAGACTTCGTTTGCTCTTTGTGTAATTTCGTATCAATATTTAAAAAAATGCACCAAAAAACCTAATCAGAATCTTCTGAATAGCAATCATGTGCTGAAGGATGGTGTATTCTTTTTGCATAAAAGATTTTCTGCATTACAGCAGGGGGCCCTACCCTGATGTGTCAGGAAGAAGAAGAAAATTCATTTCTTATACCAGCCTGTCAGCTGCCCTTTATGATTGAACCATATACCATTAGACAATCACAAACAGTGACAAGAGCTTTTGCTCTGTAGCGATTCTCATGTTTGAATTGGTTTGCTGAAATGCTGCACTACGCTGCATTACTGGAAAACACTACAAAGAACAGATGTGCAGTACCATGCAATATTTATCATTTAGATGTTTAATCTGGGTGTTTTAAATACTACTCCAATTTTGTTACAGTGTATTTGCTACTTGAAGTGTTTTTTTAAAGAGCCATGTTAAAAGCACAATAAATGATATATTTTTATGGATTAAGTAAATCCTTCGTTGTTGACATAATCATATCCTGAAAGTGACTGAAAATAAAAATATTTCCAATTTTCACATATACATAATTTTGATGGTGTATCTGTAGCAATTTTATCAGAATAAATTCATCCTCTGTATCTGATATAATCTCACACCTACCTTAGGGGAGACTTCCGTAGAAACACAGAAGATCTGTGCTCTAGTATTAACTCCCAGTAGATTACAAAAAGTAATCAGAACCAAATGGAAGATATACTGTCCATCATATATTTTCAGGCTTGAAGTAGTATTTTTTTTTCCCTGCATACTAAAGCAAGGAGGGACCTTTTACATTATCTCTGGTCCCTTTATAACTCCTTGAGTAAGTGTATTGCAAATAAGCACATTTATCATTGAAGACTGTTAGTAAAGAATATGGTATTTATTCAGACTATTCAGAGACACAGCATTTGAAGAGTTTTTAAATTGCTTACTTGGTTTAGAGCCATATTCGCTTCTTGACTAAGATACTGTTAAGTGATGAAAGTTAGAAAGCTTATCATTTCACTGATCTCTGTCATAGTCAATGAAAATACTAATTTTAAAGAATTAAAATGTAGGAAAAGGCTATATGAATTTTAATAATGTTTCATGTTTAAATTATTAGAAAATTTAATAGAACATATACTCCTAAGGTTAATTTTAAAGACACTGCATTTCCTGAGTCAACATGAATGCTATGAAGAGATTTCAGGATGAAAAATTAGTACAGAACAAAGCCCACTGTGGAGAATCACTAAGCACCAGCTATGATAATAGCCTATTACAAGGCACCTGGTTATACCATGGATTTGATCACGGAGGTCAAATCGTGCTCTCTGTGTACATAGTGATGCGAGGTGCATCCCTTTTCTTATAACTTGGAAAGCATACAATGAGGGGGTTCTGTGTGTCCTCTGGCTCCTGCATTATAACAGGACTCTACGTAGTAAGGCCATTAAGACATTTATGAATGCATCAATGGAGACTTAGCTGGAGGTTGCAAAATGCCTGTGGATGGACGAATTCATGCTTGCATATTTATTTATTTATTTATTTAGGATTTTCTCCTTATTGCCATAGGATATGGCGTGGCTTCCATACTTAGAGCAATGAAGTAAATATATCAAAACAAATATTAGCCTTTCAGACAAACATTTTCTCATTAGTCTTCTCTCCATGAAGAGAATGAGGTTAAAAATGGTTTGAAGTTTCTTAAGTCATTATGTTCTGTGGCTTTTCTAAAATTAGAGTGTCATGTTTTCAGTAACTGTGTTTGTATTTACATAATTTTATTAATTTTTATTACAGTTCAAAGCATACAACCATTTTACCAATTGCCTTTTTGTAATTAGAATGTTATATCTTCACTTTGTTTTGGCTCTCAGTGAATACAGTAGCATCACATTTCATTAGCAAATACAGAACGGTATTTCCTGATGTAATTAGACAAGTGTATTTGGTGTTTAACATGATTTTCATCTTCATTAGAAAGAGATATGAAACTTATGAGTCTCTTTTATCACTTAGAAAATTCTTCTGCCTTGAAAGAAATTCTCTGTATTTTTTAAATTATTCCTGTTTAATTTTGTGAGGCCACACATCACCTCGATCTGTGGACATAGCAGATTTCTTAGTTTGTCTGGTGGAAGAAGACAAGGGTGTGTGTGTGTGTGTAAGAGGGAAAGGACCATGCTTGGAAAAGATAACATAAAAATGATTGTTCTGCTCAAACTGAGAAAGATTTTCCATTAGACTTGAACATTGGACTGAGACCTTTCTCTTGAATTAAAGACTATTTTTGAAGGCGCTAGCATTCAAAGCATTAGGTGCTTGGTTACCTACAACCCACTCTGGGGGGACTGATGGGGGTTTCGGGTTAAATAGAAGAGCATGATGATACACGAGTGGACAAGCTATTATTTAAGAATGCTTGAGAAGCACATTCTGTAACAACACTTTGTCAGTGTATCTCCTTCTTCTACTAGATTCAGAAATTTTTTATTGACTCTATCTTACCATGCCATAGACTCAACAACAGAAATAAGGTTTTTGAGACACTTTAAGCTTTTTCTTTCTTTCTTCCTGTTTTTAACAAAAAAGTCCCCTAATCATGTTGATTCTTTCTCCCTCCCCTTTTACTGGCAAAAATACAATTTGTATATTTCTATTTATATATTTGTATATTTCTATTTATATCACCATTGTGTGGCCAGTTTTAATTTGGCTTTTATTTCTACACAATATTGTCCTTCATGAAAATGTCATTAACAATGGTGTGGACTTATGAATTTTATAGGATTAGGTACTAGTTGTGATAATGTAAATTGGTATTTGGAAGTACATGGAGGTTGAATACTTGTGATATTTTTCATCTAGAAAATTATTTATGACATTTACTTGAATTTAGGATAGTTCATTTTGGTGAGGTCTTCTCTGAAGCTGTTTTGAATTAAATTTCTAGTTTGGTGGAACAGGTAGGTATCAGCGGACCTTTGTAACTATCTCAGAAATTGAGCATGATAGGATCAAATATTATGCTCTTTCTGTTTGTCATATATGTCTTTTAAATTTTATTCATTATTCATTATACTGTATTTCCTCAAAGGATTTGAGTTAATTTATCAAAAAAGGCAAAATACAAATTAGTAAAAGAATAGGATTAAGAAAAATCGAGAGTAGAATAAGTGTCAAGATCAGAAACAAAATAGGACACAGATGAAATAGCCGTGCTCTGTAGTCCTAAAGGAAATTTCTCCCATAGAGCTACGTATGGGAAGGCCCTCAAGAGCGCTCTCAACAATGTTCTTATCGCCAATACAAGGAAGCATTTCCAAAAACAAAGCTTATTTCCTTTCCCTTAATTTGAATGAAAACCTAAAGACAGACATTGAAAGAATAGTTTACTATATAAAGCAACTCTGTAAAGGGTCCTACAATATGGTAGTAATGTGGGTGTTTGATCTCTGCCCAGTCCCTCTAGAGGAACGGATCATGGCAAGCCCTTCAAACTCTTTTCCCATGGACGGTAGGCAGTTGGAGGCTGCATCTCTGGTGAGGTCCTCTGTGTTGTGCATTGAGGTTATGAGTGCTCATGGTGCTATGAGTGCACACCCCAGACCCACCGTTTATGAACACGTAGTTCCTTGTATAAACATTTCCTGCCTTGTTCTTCCAGCCACAGCCAGAGTTGGGCCTGCAATTGGTGCTAAGACCCATGTCAGCATCTGAGTGGCCTGGAAGATCTCTCCTTCCAAAGCTGTGCTCTAATCTAGATATGGACTGATTATGGAAATGGCATCTTTGCTCCTTGGGAGAGTGACTTTCAAATAAACAAAAAAATGGAGGCCAACAGGGTGGCTCTGGAGAAGTGAAGACATTCCTTGAATGGAGACAAGTGAAAGCCCTGAGCTAGAGAGAGAGGAGGAAAGGGAAACAGAGGCACACAAACGGCAAACTCCTGGAGCTGCCGTTGAGCTTCTGGAACTGCAGCGGAACCAGGAATGCTGTTCAGCTTTTTTGAGTCTTGTTTGGGGGAATTTTTCCTGCTTCCTTATTCACTTGGGTATCCTTTCAATAAAGGCCATTATACAGGGTAATCTGCATATTTTGTTCTTTGTTAATGAAAAGAGCCAAACATAAGGGTCAACCCATGTAATCTGGAGATTAAATGACAGGATAGTTTATTATTCTTTTATAGAAATTAAAGATTCTAACAAAATGCTTACCAGGATGAATCATTATATATATATTTATGTCTTCTTGTCATTAGTGATTGAAACAAAGCATCTAAAATTTCTTCTTGGAATAATTATAAGTAACACCCATTGACAACTATGGAGGCTTATGTTTTTGTTAAGTCCAAACAACATTTAAGAATTATACATAGAAATCTGGTAATGCGTTTGCTTCAATAATAACTCTGGGATTAAAAGTTGTGATGCTTTAAAATAGCACAATATCTCCTAATACAGTGGTTTAAATGTTAGAGAGCACTACAATCTCGAAAGTAAGGTCTTCTATGATTTAGCTAGCATATGTGGGGCTGATATCTTTGACTATAATCAGAGCAGGTGGGCTGCTTTTACCGTGTTATGTTCCAACAAGAGGAATACGAAATCTGGGACTTCTGAGCCCTCTTATTGTCTCTTCCTACTGTAAAATCAGAATATAGAGTTACAGTGAGGTAATGCTAACGAATTGAAGTATGTTCATTCTTCAGGCCCTTGAAGAGCGCTCTGCTAATGTGATCTCCCTTCTTTAGCGTTTCAACCCAAATAGGTGATGACCCTTCTAATGAATCATAAAGCCTACAATATGGAACCTTATTAACGTATTCTAATGTAACTAGGTCACAAAAAAGAGGCTTGTTAAGTTTGCAGGGTTGACTTTTGCCTTTACTAGAATTTCTAGTGGTACCAGAAGTGCCTCACCCCTCACTGTGTCACTGTAATCCTACTCCAAATAAACAGGAGTTTATTACATAAAACTTGTAAGCATTATCACTCTGTAAAATATATGTGTTTGATGATTAAAAAATCATGATGGTTAAGAGTAATAAAGTTTTACACATTACTCATAGCCATGCCATATACTATCATTTATATATTTAAAGACTGTTATATATATTCTTCTTAGAAAATTTTTTTATTTGAGAGAAAGAGAGCAAGAGAGATCACAGAAGGAGAGGAAGAGGCAGATGCGCTGTTGAGCAGGGAGCCCGATGCGAGGCTCCGTCCCAGGACCCTAAGATCATGACCCGAGCCGAAGGCAGACACGTAGTCGACTGAGCTACCCAGGTGCTCCTATCACATATCTCTTCTTAAAGAGATATAATTTGGCAAATGAATTAAATAGTTTTACGTTTAATCCTGTTTTGTGGTTGTCCTCATTAAATGGTTTCCTTATTAGGAATAATTCTTTGTTTAGAGCTGCTTTAGGGATATTGCCTTCCTAAGGAAACATCCACAGACCAATGTCCTGGAGTGACCACACTTGCCCATTGAGCTGCCTGTTGAAAACTGACATTTCAGAGTCCCTCCCTAGTTCTTCTGAAAAGGTGCTAACCCTCTGCCCTATATAGGATTGTCATATATATGTCTGAAATCACCCAATCTCTTAACGTAGATTTACTATTTTGCATGAGTAAGTATGGAGAGAAGGAAAGCAAAGCTCTTTGAACTGCAGCATATTACTTTATTCTCTTATCTGGGTACACATGGCCACTCCTAAGCTGAAGTTTCTGGAGCTGCTGCACCCACAGAACACGGACTGGCCGACGGCTCTCCAGAGATGCACGGTTGCTTACTTTCCGGTGGGATCCACGTTACACAGAGAACCGTCTGCCAGAACTAAACCGAGCCCAGGAAAGTTCCTGGAAGTGTGCGATGAGATCCCACCTGGTGGAGGGGATGGTAGAGGAGATCCCCGAGGGGCCTTGGAGGGAGCAGGCAGGCTCGGTGGAGGCGGCACACTCGGCCCGGCTCCCAGCAGGCGAGTGTGGGCTGGCTTCCCTGTGCACTCAGCCACCTCCCGTAGACGTTGCTGCAGGCACATCAGAATCTCTTAATGTGCTGAAGAAGAAAGGCGATGAGGACAACAGGGAAGGAAAACCAGGGGGAAAATGTATAAAAAATTCACCACATAAATTAGCTGAACCTCTCATCGCCCCAACTGACGATTTCATCTGAATGTGAATCCGGGGCTGCTGCTTCAAGTGCCTGAAGAATTGCACCACGTCATCTACAAGGTAATTATTAAACGTGCATCGATGGCCACATAGGAACAAAAAAATTTGGAACACTGTCTCCAGAAAAACATTAAAAGGTCTGCATATGTCCATGAATTAGAGTTGGTTTTCTTCTAACAGCTGCTATTTTGGGAATTCCTCGGAGGATGTTTAAAGAGCAAGTTTTGTATATTGAGGTGGCTGGTCCATTGTCGAGGACAGTTGAAACCAGAGTAGGCTATTGAGGGGAGCTAACGGTTTTGGCACTGGTTTTGGGTGTTAAGTATCAACTAACATGTTTATGCCCGCCCTTCAGATGTCCACATACAAAGACCCCTTTCTCTCCCTTCTGGCAAGAATCCAGGCCAATCTTGGAATGCTTAGTCCCCCGCCCATCATTAAGGGCACTGTGTTAATCGTGGGGCTTCATCTGAGAAGCACCCTGGAAAGGAATGCTCACTGACCCACAACATCCACATTTCCGCTGCTGTGGAAATTGCATGCACATGAACATGGGGTTCTGAAGCAGAACTAAGAAACAATCGAGTTCAAGTTCACTTAAAACTACCTCGAGATTTAATATTTTAGCCAGGCTAATGGAGAGGTCATTGAATTGTTGCAACCAGTTTAAAAAAAAATTTGTGTTCTGGTAGAGATGTATGATATATGTACAATATATATATAGTATATATATGTATAATATATATGTATAATCTTTCTCATCATTATTTCCATGAAGATCACAGATACCGCATATTTTATTCAGTGAGCTGTAGACCAGTCTTAGGCTGCTAAGAAGATGTTTGCTTGATCTAAAATAATATCTTCAAATTGGGTTTGAGAAATAGGATGGTAAGTAGTTAGGCAGAGGAAACACATCCTTCCTTTATAGCTCTAAGTCCAGGACTAGAACTATGCTGGTGTAACTAAAACAAAATAAAACAAAACACTATTTTCTTTTGTGAACTATTTGGCATTAAAATTATCTTGATATGCTGTAGGCTTTGCTGAAACTGAAGATTTTAATGAGTTGTATGTTTATGAATTTATTCATATAAAATCTTCTGTCAGTGGAGAAGAGAAATTTGAATCATTCTCCTAGTAAACAATTTGCAAGGTATTTTTTGGGAAAATACAAAAGAAAGGAGTACATAGTTTCTTTTGTGAATATTGCAAGTTGGGACCTTCAACTTGTTGTTTGGGGGGAGGAGTTAAACACAATTTCTCATCTAACTTTTTATGGATTTTTGTATCATTTAAATGATTACTTATTTACTCAGAATCATGACATATTTAGGTTACATATAGAGCACTATAGTTTTTCTCAGATGCTTAATTGTTTTTATGATTCAAAACTGAGTCCTGACAACCACCGTTCTGTTCTGTCTCTGAGTTTTATTTTCTTTTGCTTGTTCATTTGTTCTGTTTTTTTAGATTGCACACGTAGGTGAAATCATACGGCCTTTGTCTTTCTTTGTCTGGCTCATTTCATTTAGTATAATATACTCAAGTTTCATCCATGTTGTTGAAAATGGCAAGATTTTGGTTTTTTTTTTATGGCTGAGTAGTATTCTGTTGTGTGTGTGTGTGTATAAAAATAAACTTAATTCATTATAAATTATAATAATTGCAATAATTATAATACTACATTATGAAAGATATCTTACATATTACCATATATCCATTCATCCATCACAGATGGTATCTGGACTTACTGTGCTAATCAATTACATTGTATGCAAATATGAAATCGTTATGTGGTATTCCTGAAACTAATATGTTATATGTCAATTATACCTCATTAAAAAAATGAGTCTTGAGTCTCTAAAAAATTCTCCCCTACATGCCAACTACTTTACATATTTATGCTATTCAATTTGCATTCTTTCTTTCAAGATATTAGTGGAAGAAAAGAATAGTGAGAACTAGAATAATTTGTTTATTTCTTTAAAAAGCCCTCACATGTTAGTCTTATTTATTACTTCCCCAGTTACTTTGCCAGTGTGGTGTCTTTTTCAACCAAGCACAGGCATAATTCTTTACCCTTCAGGCTGGAATTGTGGTTTTAAAAATCCTTGGTGACAAGGCTTGAGCTCCTTGCCGGGTGGGACATCTGTCCTGCTTAGTACTGTATGACTGGCACATACTTGGCACCCAGTAAATAATTTTTGGATAAATGATTGGATAAAGACCTATAGACCTTCGTGATTTATGTGAGTGTGGGAGGAAAGATCAGGCCCTGCGTCTGGTCACATGTGTGCGCCCTTCAGACACCACAGCACTGGGCAGGCCTACAGCCTGGATAAGGCTCACTTAGGTTTCATGACAACAGGCTACAGCTGTTGGGTCCTTTGGGACCACGCCAATGTCGCCCTTCGTGCCATTGTTGGGAGTAGTCAAATTCACCAAGCCTCATGTCCCTGTTCTCACTGTGGAAGGTAAATGATTTCTATTGGAGAGAATGTGAGAGCAGGGGGCGGAAAGGAGGACAGATGTTTTCATTGTTTGTTTTCAGTATCTTCTTCCCCATTCACCTCTGTGTCCCCTCTCTGATCCAACCCCCATTGACTTCAAGGTGACACCCCACCGCTCTTTGGTATTTCTCTCCATTCTACCTTAGTCACTATTCACTATTCAGTCCTCTGGTGTTTCCATAGTCTTGTTACTCCTTTGGCATTACTTTAGATTTTTTGCTTCAATTCTGATATTTCAACATCCCATTTTCTGACCTTATGTAATCCATCATTTTTTCCTTCCTCACTTGCTGCATTTCTTCTGCAGCCAGATAAGAACTCCAGTTCCTTGAACTCCTTACATTCTAACTTCTCTCTTTTTTTTCCTACTTAACTTTGTACTCTATCCCTTTATTTTTAATTTATTTTTTTTAAAAAAAGATTTTATTTATTTATTTGACAGAGAGATAGAGATTACAAGTAAGCAGACAAAGGGAGAGGGAGAAGCAGGCTCTCTGCTGAGCAAGGAGCCCGATGCGGGATTTGATCCCAAGACCCTGAGACCATGACCTGAGCCAAAGGCAGATGCTTAACCCACTGAGCCACCCAGGTGCCCCTGTACTCTATCCCTTTAATTATTCTCTTGCCTACAGCCTTTATCCCCTTGCCCCATTGCCCCACATACTTGCAGAACCCGGCCCCCGTTCCATCTTAGCTCTTTGCCTCCTCCAATCCTATCCCAGGCTGCCATGCCCTACTAGAAAAGACAACTTAACAAACCAGAAATTTACCCATCAACCTTGACCACTCTTTTCCCACTCTCCCCTCCCCCCCACCTCTTCTCTAAATAACTCTGAAATTTGTCCTATTCTCATTTTGCTCACTGCCCTGCCCTTAGATCAGGCATCTGTTACTTTTCACCCACATAGCTGTGGTAGCTAACTGGTCTTGCTGCGGCACTTGCTAGCCAGGCTCCACACAGCAGCTAGAACGTTCTTTACACATTTCAAATATGATCAAGAAACTTCTAATACCGTTTATTGGCTCCTTGGTTAAAGGCAGAATCCGAAGTTTTAAAGATGAGTGTCCCTATGTGATTTGGCTCCAGTCCATAGCTCTGATTTTCCCTCCTGCCCTTGTCTCTCTTTCCTCCAACTTCAGAAGTGCCTTTCTTGGAGCCAGGGAGGGGAAGTAACACATGGTGATGGACAGATGGAAGGCAGGGTAAACGGACAGGAAAGGCCAGAGACGTGGGATCAGGAAGGGGCTACTCCAAGAGAGGCCCCAAGTCTTTCCAGTCTTGTCTCTGGGGATAGGAGAGGCATGACTGACTCTCAGGGCCAGGGCGGTACCCAGAGGGCCATGCCCTTTATGGGGTAGCCCAGTAACATCATGGATTCTCAGCACTGTGGATGCCTGGACTTCCAAAGCTTCTGTGGCTACAGACACTTCTTGGTCCTCTTGGCATTGGTTCCCCAACAAGATAGTAGTGGTGGGAAGGGGTAGACTCAGAAAGAAGCACCTGCCCTGGGAGTTTCCCAGGCTGTGGTGGAGAGTAACTGGCCTGGGGTGAAGGTAGCTGGGTCTGAGGAGTGGCTGACCCACACATCACAGAGGTTCTTATTGAAAGAGGGCATCTAGATCCCAGAGCAGCCCTGGGGGGAGGGGGGATTCAGAAGTCACCCCCAAGTAGGCTGGGCTGGTTGAAGGTGGGCACTGGGGATAGGATGTGGGTGGTGGTGGAGCCAAGGGCATTACCACATTGGGAGGGTAGATGGGCAGTAGGAGGTGGACAGCTGCCCCTGAGGTGAGGCCCTGTGACTCACACTGGACAGTCCCCCAGGATCTGGGGTATCCTATGGGAAGTAGAGGGGGCAGGCTTTGTGCTCAAGGGAGAGGGGGGAGGGCCTACTGGATCCCCCCCTGGGAAGGCTCCCCCTCTCTCTCCTAGGAGGGACAGAAGGGCCACAAAGTCCTCTCAAAGGGCAGTGGTGGAGCTGGCACCAAGTCCTCCCCACCATGTCCAGACCCTGCCCGGCCTGGGCTGCTCCTGGTGCCCCCATCCTAAGGTTCCCTAGCAGAAACTTTATTCTGAGGCCCTCACTGGGCAGAGGCTGGGGACTGGGCAGCGGCTGAGGACTCGGCTGCCAGCAGGGCCAGCCATGCATCACGCAAGGGCCCAGGTCCTTGGCAAAAGCTCCCCCCATGTCCCTGCCCTGGCACAGGGCCGTGTTCTGCAGCTGCAGCACGTAGCCCATGATCTGGCTCATGGCGACCGCCACCCACAAGTTGTCGGTGGCCTGGGGCTTCGCAGGCTTTTTAGGCACCTTGTGGCCACATCAGAAGTAGAGGTTGGAGAAGAGATTGCGGCAGGTGGAATCCTTCCAGCCCTCGTGGTCGCCCCTGAAGATGGGGACCAGGGCGGGACCCCATGGATGATCTGGGCCAGTTTTAGCCTGCGTGGGGGTCTTCGCATGCCTCAGGTATCCCCTCCCTCCTCTCCAGAGGCTGGGAGGAGGACCCCGACCGACTTGGAAGCCCCAGGCCTGGGTCGCTGCCCCACCCCAGGCGGGGCTGAGAAACACCATGCGCAGGGGCCGCCCCACGCAGAGGGCAGGGCGCAAGGCCATGGAGAAGGATGGTGGAGAACTGTGGGGACAGAGGACTGGGGACCTGAGGATGCTTCCAGTCCTTTGCAGTTCGGCACATGCGCCATGCACTCTCTTCCCTTTGGGAATTGTCTCTCTTTCACCCTCCTCTTTACCCTCTCACCTCCAGCTTTATTTCTCCCAGTGACCTCCTACTCATCTTTCCAGTGTTTGTTTTCTGCTTCAAGGGATTCTTCTCGGAAATTCACTCTCCCTCCAAAAATGTCTGACTTGTGCACACTATAGCTCCTCTAGACTAGTACCTAGAATACTGTATTTTAATTGCTTATTTATCTATATCTCCCACTATTTCATGAAATCCATGAGGGCATAGGGCTCTATCTGCCTGGTTCATTGTTGTGCTCGCAGTGCTTAGGACAACGCTTAGAATACATTAAGTGTTAGTATTTGTAGCAGAGAGTGTAGGGTGATGGTAAGGTAAATGAAGAGGAACCAAACTGTCCGGGTTCAAATTCTGAGGCTGCCAATTATTTGCTGTATAATCTTGGATAAGTTACTCAACTCTCTCTATTCAGCTTTCTTATCTGTAAGACAGAGATTGTAATAGTGCTCACCTGATGTGGGTGTTGTGAGCACTGAATCGATGCACGGAAAGTATTCAGAGCAACACCTGGCACAGTAAACACCCAACTGACTCTTTCTTTGTCAGCGTCCTGGATGTGGCCATCAAAAATAATAGGAGTCTTATCCACCTGGCTGTCACCTAGCCATATGTATCTAGAGATGTATCTTTAGCTGAAAATGGTCATGTCTTTACACACTTTTCTGAATCAGTTGTGCATGTTAAATTGAAACTGAGACTCAATTAGTTGAACACATTCTCCATTTGAATAATAGAAACATCAGGGGTGCCTGGGTGTCTCAGTCGGTTAAGGGTCTGCCTTTGGCTCAGGTCATGGTCCCAGGGTCCTGAGATCAAGTCCCGCATGGGGCTGCTTGCTCAGAGGGAGCCTGCTTCTTCCTCTGTCTCCAGCTCCCCCTGCTTGTGCTCTCTCTTTGTGTCAAATAAATAAAGGAAATCTTAAAAAAAAAGTTGAATAATAAAAACATCTACTTGGAGTTTGTGAGGTGGAGAGCACACCCGTGTGCCCTTCTACACATTGACCTGTGTTGGTTCATCTTTTTTTCCAGTCTTTTCTTATAGTGATCTCACTCAGCACCGCCAGCAGGGAATTCAGCTATCACTCTGGCCATGGCCACCTCTATATCCATCTCTAACACCTGCATTATCAGGTTTACTGAATTTTCAAATGAGAGCTTTCCTTAATTTTTAGAGGCTTGAAATGGCCCTTCATCTACACAGTGTGACCTGAGGCGGAGGCAGTCATACCCTTTTTTTTTTTTCCAAGGAGAAGAAGATTTCCAACCATATTTTTTAAGTAGGAAAACTGAAGCTTAGAAAGGCCTCATTGTTTGTCTGGAGACACATATCTGTTAATACTAAAACCAGGATAGAGAACCAGCATTCTGTGGCTCTCGGTCGAATTCACAATAGCACATTACAATATATTATTAGGAAAAAAACCTCAAAGTGGGAGAACATGAAATACGGTATTCTTTTGAAAACTATATCCGTGAAATTATGCTACACGGGTCCAATTTTATCACACAGTGAAAAAAATAGAGAAACAGAGGTCCTCCAGTGTGGGTATGTATGTCTGTACATACACATACGTCTCCCTCTTCCTCGCTGCCTCTGTCCCTCCTCCATCTACCTATAGATCTACCTATAGATCTTTATACTGTATCACCTATGCAAATAAAATGAAGCATTGGAGAAGACGTTAGGTAACAGTCGCTAATTCTTCTAGTTACTTTGGGGCCAGACTTTTGTTCAGTTTTTACTTTATCTCTTTGGAGAGTGAGATGAAAATCTTTCATTTCTGTCCTCGATGGCCTGCAGTCTGTAGACTGGACGGCAGACCAGTCCCAGTCTGGTCTTTTCAGTGGACCTACAAGTAACAAAAGTCACCTGTGGTCTTCTGACATTTTCTTAGCTGTGATTCACCTTGAAATTTCTTTCTAGGTAATGCTGTCCATCAACTGTACACTGTTGAAACATACCCCCGCTGTGACGGCAAGGGGCTTGAGCTTATCCAGGTCATGTTATCCTGGTTCTCTCCTGCCTTGTCCTTCTCAGCTTCCTCCATTGGCTCTCCTTCCTTCTTGCATGTTCTACAAAAGACTTGCTGAATTGAAGCCTCTTCTTTATCTTCTCTAATTTCTGCCACTGGAGCATTCTGTTCTCCTCCACAGTTTGTGCTGAGCTCCATGAAAGGAGGAACTCTTTCTTTCTCATTCTTATATAACTACTCCTCATACATGGCACAAGCCCTGGGTCCTGGGAGGTGTTCGAAGAGGTCTGTTGCCTTAAACTTAAGCTGTGCAGATTATTCCAGAATTTGAATCAATAACTGACTGTCTCAACCTGTAGTTCCAATAACATTACCTACTTTCCAGGTATTTCTAATAATAGTAAAAATAGCTATTGGTATTAAGCCCCCTTTGTGTGTTAGTCAGTCTGCTAGGGGATAGCAACACTTTCCTCGTACTCTGTGCAACCTTCCCAGGTAACACATTGTCTGTCACCAGTACTTAATGCGGGAGAGAATCAACATCCACTTGGATATCTGGTAAGCATCTCAGACTTCTGGCCAATAAAGAACCCTTGCCCTGGATCAGCTCGGATCCAGTTTTCCCCATTTCAGGAATCAGCCCTCTATTCATGGTTATTCTCCACTCAGTGCTTTGCTTTCCAATATCCAACCCATTAACATGTCTAGTTGACTACAAAAAATATTTCTAATCAGTCCGATTTTCTTCATTTCCCAGTTTGGGCCATCGTCGTCTTTTCCAGACCAGTGCAAGAGACTCCTAACTGGGCTTTCCTTCGATTCCCCTGCGCACCGTTCTCCACACAGCAGCCTGTGGTCCTTTAATCAGATCATGTTACAGGAGTCATTACATCCTGCTGTGGCTGCAAAAACTATTTACTGGTTTGATTTGATGGTATTGGCAGTGTGGCTGCACTCGTGCTCTACTTTAAGGCAGATGTTTGAAAATTGAAGTCAGCTGAAAATCTAAACTGAGGATTGGTTCACCTAGGAAGGGATTCACATCTACATCCATAAGCAAACCTAAGAAATGGTTATTTTATTAGAAAATGCTATCCTTTATAGAAACAAAGTATTTCTTTAAATGACAGATACTTAAATTATTAGCTCATTTAGCATAATTTATTTACAAAACACTTTGAAGAAATATACTGAATACATAATATGAGGGACATTTGCACCCACATATGGATAATGTATGCTTCCTAAATTTTATTATCCTATCCAAACAAGTACGAAATGATATCTCTTATAATATTTGTATTGCCTATAATTTTGGTTTTCATTGAAATCTAACTAGGGGAAGAAGAAACAACCGAAGACAGAAGTAAGATAGCCAATGGAACTGCATTCATCGTTCATGGTTCTGACTTTTCAGCTACTATTATGCATTTGGGATCAAGTTAGCTGATGCTGGATGTGAGACTCATCGGCGTCACCTGCTCTGGTTGTTTCTGGACTCAGGTATTCTTGTCCGGAAGGCAAATGCTTGGATATTAAATATAAGTCCTACTTTTTTTTTTTCTCTGAAGTAGGTTCCACATCCAGCATGGAACCCAATGTGGGTCTTAACCTCAGGACTCTGAGGTCAAGACCTGCACTGAGATCAAGAGACGGATGCCCAACCCACTAAGCCACCTGGGCGCCCCGAGTCCTGCTTGTCTTGATACAGTGTTACAGTATGGAAAAATTTCTCATACACATAGATTCATGTTCCTGTTTTTGAACAAGTATTTCTTAAAAAAGTCATTTTTTATTAGAAAAGTATGAATTTTGATGATTATCAGTGATTTATCCGTAATGCAAACATTCATCTCTCTTTTAATTTGTGGAGACAAGTTGCAAGCTGAAAATTGTTGTGAGTGTCTGCTTCACAGGGCAGCAGTTTTCACTAAAACATATTTACCTATTTGTTAAATGATCTGAACTTGTTCTCATGGAAAAACAAGGGTGGAAAACATCAAAACTTTTTCTACATAAAAATGTTTTTTGAGAGATTTTTCTTTATGCTCTTGGGTTTTTCCTGAAGTTTATAGGTTTAAGAAATTATTGACTTTGATGGAGAATTTGTTGCCTAGAAGATCTTCTTGTTGTTTATTTACAAATAATGTAGTTACTGTTTGGCTACCAAAAAATAATCAAATTAATGGAAGGGAAAATGAAATATGAGGAAATTTTAATCCAAATCCAAGAATAAGATTATGTTTTGGAAATTTAAGGTGGTCGGATTCTAAGTTTTTCTCATTTATTCCCCTTTTTCTTTCCTTTCTTCCCTCTTTTGTGGACTTTTCTTCGGATTCTAAGTTTTTCTCATTTATTCCCCTTTTTCTTTCCTTTCTTCCCTCTTTTGTGGACTTTTCTTCCTCATGTCGGCTCTTATAGCCAAGGGTTACAACCTGGGCGATCTCTTCTTCCCTCTCTGCGTGAAATTTTTTTTTTAAGATTTTATTTATTTATTTGGCAGACAGAGATCAGAAGTAGGCAGAGAGGCAAGCAGAGAGAGAGGGGGAGGAAGCAGGCTCCCCACTGAGCAGAGAGCCCGATGCGGGGCTCGATCCCAGGACCCTGGGATCATGACCTGAGCCGAAGGCAGAGGCTTTAACCCACTGAGCCACCCAGGAGCCCCTATCTGCATGAAATTTAGCATCACTGCTAGGTTCACTAACTTTCTTGGCTTCAACTGTGGCCATGACAATGACAAGCAAATTTATATCTTCATGCTTTACCTCTTCTCAACACCTGAGCTGTTTATCTTGGAATAACTTAAACTCAAAATATCCCAAAGTGAACTTACTAACATCCAAATCAAACTTCCTTTTCTCACATTTTCATGTTGGTTAATGCTTGACCAAGGGATTCACCATCTCCCCTCTTGCTCAGGATAGGAACTGTGTCATTCCCCACTCTGATCTCCATCTCACTCTCTACGTTGTGTTCCCAGGGTCACCGAATCCTGTTAATGCTGCCTTCAAATATCTTTTTGTTCTTTCTTCCTGTGCAGACCTATCATAATGACTAAAATCCTCACCATCTCTTGCCTGTGGTTTTGCAACAAAATCTTAATGGGTCTACTTGCCTACAGTTTTCTTGGTATCCAACTCATTCTTTAGGCTGACACTATGGTAACATTTCCATAATCAAATTCTGGTTGTGTTATTTCTCTGCTTTGAAACCTCTGATGATCATAGTCTATCAAGTTCAAACTGTATTGGAGGGCATACTAAGTTCTTCACAACTTGTCCTTCCATGCTTATGGGATGCTATGTAATGGTTAGGACCTGTGCTGTAACATAGTGATTAGAGATAATAATTCTGTATTATTATTATTACTTTTTGAAATTGAGGTCAAATTGATATATAACATTATATTTGTTTCAGATGTGCAACCTTATAATTTGATACTTGCATATACTACGAAGTGATCACTCCAATAAATTTAGTTACCATCCAACACCATACAATTTTACCCTTTTTACTCTTTTTACCTACCCCCTAAGCCCCTTCCCCCCGATAACCATCAATCTCTTCTCAGTATCTATGAGTTTTCTTTTGTTTGTTCCTGTGTCTTGTATTTTATATTTCACATATAAGTAAAATCTTAAGGTATTTGTCTTTGTCTGACTTATTTCACTTGGCAATATACCATCAAGATCCATCCATGTGGCTGCAAATGGCAAGATTTGCTTCTTTTTTTATTGCTGACTAGTATTTCATTGTATATATACTACACCTTCTTTATTGATTCATCCACTGATGGACACGTAGGTTAATTCCACATCTTGGCTATTATAATGTTGCAATGAACACACTGGTGGTTTGAATGAGGTGTTTTTGCTTTCTTCAGATAAATACCCAGAAGTGATATAGCTGGATCATATGGTAGATCTGCTTATAATTTCTGGAGGAAACTCCATAACATTTTCTATAGTGGTAGCATAAATTTACATCCCCACCAACAGTGTACTAGGGTCCCCTTTTCTCCACATCTTCTCCAACACTTGTTATTGCTTGTCTTTTTGATAATACCTATTCTGATGGGTTTGCGTGATATCTCATTGTGGTTTTGATTTGCATTTCCCTGATAATTAATGATGCTGAACACCTTTTCATGTGTTTGTTGGCTAACTGTATGTCTTTGGAAAAATGTCTATCTAGACCCTCTGCCCCCCCTTTTTTTTCAAATTGGGTTGTTCCGGTTTTTGCTATGGAGTTGTTTGAGGTCTTTACATACTTTGGATATTAACCCTTTATCGGATATCTGATTTGCAAGTATTTTATCCATTCAGTAGGTTGCCTTTTCATTTTGTTGATGGTATTGTTTGCTGTGTAGTCGTTTTTAGTTTGATGTTGTTCCACTTTTTTTTTTCTTTTGTTGCCCTTGGTTTTGGAGTCAGATCCAAGAAATTTATTGCCTATGTTTTCTTATAGGCATTTTATAATTTCATGTCTTACATTCAAGTCTTCAATTCATTTTGAGTTAATTTTTGGGTATGGTATAATATAGTGGTCTAGTTTCATTCTTTTGCATGAAGCCATTTGGTTTTTCCACCACCATTTATTGAAGCAAGTGTCCTTTTCCATTGTATATTCTTAGATCCTTTGTCATTAATGAATTGATAGGTTTATTTCTGGGCTCCTTATTCTGTTCCATTGATTTATTTATCTGTTTTTAATGCAATACCATACTGTTTTGATTACTAAAACTTTGTAGTATAGTTTGAGATCAGGCAGCGTGATATCTCCAGCTTTGTTCTTCTTCCTTAAGATTACTTAAATTCAGAAATTTTTGTGGCTCATATAAATTTTAGAGTTGTTGTTCTAGTTCTCTGAAAAATGCCATTGGACTTTTGATAGAGATTGCATTGAATCAGTAGATTGCTTTGGGTAGTCTGGACATTTTAACAATATTAGTTTTTTCAGTTCCTGAGGACAAAATGTCTTTCTTTTTATTTGTGTCTTCTCCAATTTCTTTTATTAATGTCTCATAGTTTTGTGCATGTTGATCTTTCACCTCATTGGTTAAATTTATTCCAAGATATTTTATTATTTTTGATGCAATTGTGAATGAGGTTGTTTTCTTAATTTCTCTTTCTGATAATTTGTTTTCAGTGTTTGGAAACACAAAGGATCTATGTGTATTGATTTTGTATCTTGCAGCTTTACTGAATTTATTTGTAAGTGCCAAAGATTTTTTAGTGGAATCCTTAGGGTTTTCTATATATAGTATCATGGCATCTGCAAATAGTGACAGTTTTATTATTTCCTTTCCAGTTTAGATGACTTTTATTTCTTTTTTTCTTGACTAATTGACAGGGCTAGAACTTCCAGAACTATGCTGAATAAAAGTGGCAAGAGTGGGCATCCATGTTTTGTTGCTGATCTCTTGTTCCATTGAATATGATGTTAGCTGTGAGCTTGTCATATGTGGCCTTTATTTGTTGTTGATTATGTTCTTCTGTACTCAAGTGTTGACTGTTTTTATCATGCATCGTTGCTGAATTTTGTCAAGTGCTTTTTAGGCATCTATTTTTTTTTTTAAAGATTTTATTTATTTATTTGACAGACGGAGATTACAAGTAGGCAGAGAGGCAGGCAGAGAGAGGAGGAAGCAGGCTCCCTGCTGAGCAGAGAGCCCGATGCGGGGCTGGATCCCAGGACCCTAAGATCATGACCTGAGCCAAAGGCAGAGGCTTTAACCCACTGAGCCACTCAGGCGCCCCTAGGCATCTATTGAGATGAGATGATCATATAATTTTTTTTAAGGATTTTATTTATTTATTTGACAGAGAGAGAGAGAGAGAGAGAGAGATCACAAGTAGGCAGAGAGGCAGGCAGAGAGAAGGGGAAGCAGGCTCCCCGCTGAGCAGAGAGCCCTATGGGGGCCTCAATCCCAGGACCCTGAGATCATGACCTGAGCCAAAGGCAGAGGCTTAACCCACTGAGCCATCCAGGCACCCGAGATGATCATATAATTTTTAACTTTAATTTTGTCAATGTGGTGTATCACAAAAATTAATTTGCAGATATTGAACAATCCTTGTATCCCTGGCATAAATCCCTCTTGATCATGCTGTATGGTCCTTTTAATGTACTGTTGAATAATTAGTTTCTTAACATTGTGTTGAGGATTTTTGCTCCATGTTCATTAGGGATATTGACCTGTAATTCCCTTCCTTCCCCCTTCCTCCTTCCTTCCTTCCCTCCCTCTTTTTCCCTCTCTCCCTTTCTTTCTTTTCCTTCCTTCCTAAATGCTGACCTTGTAAAAATGAATTTGGAAGCATTCCCTCCTCTTCAGTTTTTTAGAAGAGTTTGAGAAGGACAGCTATTACATCTTTGAATGTTTGGTAGAATTATCCAGTGAAGCTGTCTGGTCCTAGACTATTGTTTATTAGGGTAGGATTTTGAATTACTGATCAGTCTTCTTAAATTGGTCTATTCAGGTTTTCTCTTTGATTTTCTCATGATTCAGTCTTAGAAGATTGTGTCTTTCTAGGAATTTATCCATTTCTTCGATGTTGTCCAGCTTGTTGGTGTATAATTGTTCACAGTAGTTTCTTATGATCCTTTGTATTTTTGTGGTATCAGTTGTAATTTCTTTTCTTTCTTCCCTAGTTTTATTTATTTGAGCCTTCTTTCTCTCTTTTTTTTTTCTTGGTGAGTCTAGCTATAGGTTTGTCAATTTTGTTTATCCTTCTGAAGAACCAGATCTTCATTTCATTGATCTTTTCTATTGTCTTTTTAGTCTCTTTTTCATTCATTTCTGCTCTGATCTTTGTTATTTCCTTCCTTCTGCAAACTTTGGGCTTCATTTGTTCTTCTTTTCCTAGTTCTTTTGGTTGTGAAGTTAAATTATTTACTTGAAATTTTTCTTGTCTTTTGAGGAAGGGCTGTATCACTATGAACTTCCATCTTACAACTGCTTTTGCTGCATCCCAAAGATTTTGGACTGTTGTATTTCTATTTTCATTTGTCTCAAAGTATTTTTTGATTTACCATTTGATTTCTTCATTGACCCACCTGTTGTTCAGTAGCATGTTGTTTTATCTCCTCCTAACTGTGTTTTTTCCAGGTTTCTTATGATTAATTTCTAGTTCCATACCATTATGTTTGGGAAAGCTGCTTGATACGATTTCAATCCTCTTAAATTCATTGATACTTATTTTGTCATCTAATATGTGATAGATCCTGGAGAATGTTGCATGTGCACTTGAGAAGAATATATATTCTGCTGCTTTTGGATGGAATGTTCTATATATATCTATTAAGTCCATCTGGTCTAAGGTGTCATTGAAGGCCGGTATTTCCTTGTTTTTTTGTCTGGATGATCTATCCAATGATGTAAGTGGGTGCTAGAGTCACCTACTATTATTGTATTGCTCTCTATACCTCTCTTTAGTTCTGTTAATATTTGTTTTTTACATTTATGTGCTAACAATTTTGTATTAAGAACTTCGAAATTGCTATAGGCTAGCTCTTAATTTTTCCCCCTGTGAAAAAAGAACTGATAAATATGTGATAGAAGTGTTAACTGATACTATGGTGGTAATCACACTGTAATATATATATGTATGAAATCAACACATTTTCCTTTAATTTGCACAATGTAATATATCCATTATATATTAGTAATAATAATAAAATGCTGAAATCTGGCTATCTGGGTTTGTATGTTAGTTTTGCCCAAATGAAAACCTTGAACATATTGTTTAACTTACCTAAATCTCAATTTTCTCATCTGTAAAATTTGGGTTATTTTGAAAGGTGTTTTGAGGACTAAATATGTTAATGCATGGTAAGTGCTTTGAAGAGTTAATGTTGGCTAAATAATGTTAAATAAGTAAAAATCCTCCTTCTGTATGCATATGGAATTTCACTGTTTCCCAAACAGGCCACATATTGTCTTGCCTTTGGAAATTTGCATGTGGGGTTGTTCCATTCAAGAAGCAACTTAAATGTCCTTTCTCTGATGAAATTTTCTTTGAGACAGGCTAAATGCATGACTCCTTTCTCTATGTTCCAGTGGGGCCTCATAAAAACCTTTATTACAGCCCCTGTTGAATTGTTTTGCAATTGTTTATGTACGTGTGTCCTCAGATAGACTGTTGGAGTAGATGATCTTATTCATCTTTTTATTTCCCTCAGTGCCTATCACATAAAAAGTATTCAATAAACATTTGTTAAAGGAATGGATTAATTGTGGCACTCTCTTTTCTTGGACTCATGTTGTTTCAGTACCATAAAATATTTTATTTTTCTAAAAGACAATAGTATTCCAAAGGGAGAGTTAATAATTTTGTGACTTGAAAAAAATCCACACTTTGTTTAGGATGAACATTTTTCTTCTCTGGGAACTTTATCCTGCTGATGTGAGCAAAATGAATACAGTCTTACCCTGATTAAAATTAGCTTAGATTAGGCTTTATTTGATTTTTATTTGGAAAATAGGAAATATCTAGACAAAAAATGTTAAAGGAGAATTCATTCTCTTCTTTTGCATAATGCATAATTCTCTTGAGGCACTATTACCTTTTACACTCAAACCTTGTTGATTACCAAGAAAGTTGTTCAATACCACAGTTAGATATTGTGAGAATTTTTGAGTTTAGTCCTGCAAATATTAGCAGTTTTGCTGACCTGGAACAAAATGTCAAAGTAGGTGAAGTCTGCAGTTTGAAGCCTCCACTCCCAGACTCTTCTCTCCTTCTGGGATCTTCCACTCTCATGATGACCTCTGCTTTTTCCCGCCTCATCTGCCAGCCATCTTCCTCAGGACTCCTTCTACATGCCTTTCCTAGCTTTCCTAGCTCCTCCATTCTCTAGAAATTTAGTGAGTATTGCATTCAACTGAGGAATGTCCATTGGAGCTCAGTTCTTCTGGTCCAATCTCAGGCAAACAGTCTGCATGTAGCATCTAGAATGCAAAGTTTTGACCCAGGGGAGAGACCTCAGTGCCGGCAATAACACAGCCTTTACCAGGATCCTGTAAGAGATATTTTTTTTAATGAAGAACTGATCCAAATCACTCTGTTGTGGGTAAAGGAGCCCTTGAGTGTCAGTGCTCTCAACTACCATTGGAAACCAGAATAAAAAGCAATTATTCCTTCATTCATTGTGTTGTTGTAAATGGGTCACAGACTATGAGGTCAGGAAGACTTGGATTTGAACTTTCTCCTAAAAAGTCTGGTTACAGCTGTCATTGAATGACTTCTTTCCCAGTTTCAGCTTAAAGTGAGAATGTAAAATGGGAATGATGGGAAAGATTCCCAGCTGTAAAATGGGGATGATGCCACTATGTAGGAAGCATTTTGGTAAAGGTTAAATGAGATATCAGTCAACTACTTAGAAATGGGCCTGGCACAAAGGAGTATGTCATCAATAAAATATATAACTACTAGTATTTTCACCCATTCAAGCTTTAATTGATGGCTAACTTTATCCTAGCTATTGTGTTAATAACTGAGGCTTCAGGTAATCTCATATCTTTATTGTAGCCTAAACTTTTGTGCTTATATATACTCAAACCCTTTAGACACTTTCCCCAAATAGTTTTCCACTTTATGCTTAGAATCAGTCTCCCTTGCAAAGAGATGAAGGTTGAGAATGGAAAAAGACAAGACTGTTATTAAGGCACAGAATTGATAACCTGCCGCAGGATGCAGTGTGCCACCATGAGAACCTGCCAAAGTTAATCAGGGAGTATTAACAGCTTAATGAAACCCCTTATATTTAAGGGGACAGGAGAAGAAGAGATAGGGCATTTAAAGGAAACCATTTGGTAGCCGAATGTGAAAAGCCCATAGTATTTAGTTTGGATTATCAGTTCCAAAATAGTGTGAGTTGTATCTAGGTTCCATGAGGGCCTCCTTTCCTCTTGGAGTAGCTTACCTGAATCACTTTCTTAAAAAGTAGTAAAGGTTCAAAATGAAGACTAAGATTTTTTAACCTGGACCACTAACAGCTACTGCGCAACCACACTGGAGAACCTACTCTTTTGGAAATATAAAATCAGTATCACTACCTTACCACCTTTAAGCACCTTTTCTATAAATTAAGAATATTTGATAACTGAAATTCACTGGAAGAATATTTGCCCCTTTTCCTATACAATTTCAATGGCTTATTCTGCTGTACATGTTAATAGCACATGTTGCTTCTATCTCTCCAGGTAGAATCTGTTTGATACGCTTTCATAGACCTTTGATTAGTTCTCTCTTGCTTGAAGGCTATAATTCAGAGATCATTCAGGGACATAGTCACCCTCAGAAGGCTGACCAGACTCCTCCAGGGGAAAGCTGCCAAGTTTCTTTTTGGGGTGAATTTCTTCAGCAAAGATCTCAGTACTCATATTTATGGAAAACTGCATTACCCTTCTTCATTTATTTCACTATTGAACCAATAAACATTTTTTCCTGAAATGGGCTCTATAATGTAGCTTTTGCTTCATCCTTTTATTTTTGTAAGTTTGGTGGTCAAGCTGTGTGCACTAAAGTTGATATTAATGTTGATGAGACAGATTAATATAAGTGCAATTTTTAATTTATCACAGTTGCTTCATTCAAGCTTAATTGTAACCAGAAAGTTGCAACAAAATGCTTAATAGTATTATGTACAGCAAAAATTTTACATCCTTACACAAACAGAATTTATGTGACAATGTAACAAAATAATGAGTAATGAGTTGGTAATGAATGTATACAAATTTTCAGGTAAGATTTTAACTTCAATTTAGGCAATTGTGTACTACATGAAATAAACTGTATGTGGCTTAATCCATTTTTAAATTATTCATCTTTTTTTTTTTTTTTTTAAAGCAGAATACCTAAAGTAGTGCTTCTCAGACTTAAGTGTGTGCATTAGCATTGCTTGGAAGACTTGTGAAAACATGGCTGGCCCTCCCTTTCTTCCCATCCTTCTAACTACTACCTCCCCTGCTCCCCCTGGGGTTTGATTCAGTGGGTTTGAGAATTTACATTTATAACACAGTTCAGATGAGGCTACTGCTGCTAGTTGCAAAGAACCACAATCTGAAAACCACTGATCCAGGGATTGTGAGGTAGGAGAAAGAAGAAAGTCTTAGGAAACGGATTCTAGTATCATTGGCTTCTCCACATACAAGCAGTGTAACTGTATATGGCTCTTCTTTTTGGGGGGCTTATATTTTCACTGATGAAGCTGGGATAAGACTGTTTGTCTTGCCCACTTCCCATGGATAGGAGGATCAAAGACCACACTCTGAGTAAATACAAGACAGTATTAGCATTGACACAGAGTAGGAATTGCTTGATGGAAGCCTTGGTGCTTCTCAGGCTATTATTTACAAAAGGGTACTTTGAATTAATTGAGAAGACCTGTGTTACAGAATGGGAATTCAAACCTCTCAGTTTTCTAAGAGTTGTCTTAATTTACATGCTGCATAAATAGTAATATTTGTAGAGAACCTCAGGACTCCAATACATAATCAGGTCAGAGGAGCTGATTACAGAGACAGTAAATTAATCTTCTTTTAGTACTAATTAGCATAGAAACTTGGTTCCGAGTCTGCCTTTACTTAAGAAAACCTACATCTTTTCCTTTTCATTTTTTTTACTCATCCAGAAGGCATTTATCGAGGGCCTACTGCGTGTCGGGCACCGTGTTAGGAGCGCCGTTTCAGAGATGCATTCTTTGTACTCACAGTCTGTGAAAATACTTGGAATTCAGAGTAGCAACTGTTACATAGAGGACCATGCTAAGCTGTGCAGGAGCACAGAGCAGGGAAGACCGGATTCTGCCTGAAGGGGTCAGGGAAGGCTTCCCGTTACAGTTCCTTTCGTTCTAAGAAGTGAGTGTGCAGATATCTTGGAGGCTGCTCCAAAGTTAGTCGAATAGATCACCCTCAAAATCCAAAGGAAAGAGGAGAGATGACTACATTTAAATACTTAAATGTAGTATTTAAGGAAAACTAACACCTAAGAGTGATTTGTGCCTCCTTCCATTTTAAAAGCTCTTGTTCCTGAGGATCAAGTACTTGGAATGTTCCTGAGGATCAAGTACTTGGAATCATTTATTCACTCATCCATTCATTCACCCCATCTCTAGATCTGAACATTTTTGGGTCTTTTCAAAGCGCTTGAAATAAAATCCCCATTGATTGTCATGGCTAGTAAGGTCACATGCAAGTTGGCCTTGATAGGGACAAAGATGGTCACTCCCTCCCTCACCTCCTGCCACTTAGCTCTGTGATCTTTTGAGTTACACTGGTTGGCTCTCCGTTCTTTACTGAACCATACCTCTGCCTTCTCAATACCTTGGCATTTGTTGTTTCTTCCACCTGGCTCTTTGCATGGCAAACTCTTCTCATCCTCCAGGTCTCAAGGTACGTGTGTCCTCCTCAAGATGTCTTTCCCCATCGCCGAATCTGAGCTCCATCCCCCTCCTTCCTATCACCCCTCATCCGACCACTGTCCTGCTCCACTGCAGGATTGCACAGCCTTAAATGATATGCCGGTGTGCTACTAATTTGTTATCTACCTTCCCTATTCTGTTTTGCCTCCACTGTCAATCACAACACTTTCTCTACAAAAGAGGTTTTTTTTTTTAAAATTTATTTATTTCTTTTCAGCGTAACAGAATTCATTGTTTAAGCACCACACCCAGTGCTCCATGCAATACGTCCCCTCCAAAATACCCACCACTTGGCTCCCCCAACCTCCCAACCCCGCCCCTTCAAAACCCTCAGATTGTTTTTCAGAGTCCATAGTCTCTCATGGTTCTCTCCCTCCAATTTCCCTCAACTCCCTTCTCCTCTCCATCTCCCCATGTCCTCCATGTTATTTGTTATGCTCCACAAATAAGTGGAACCATATGATAATTGACTCTCTCTGCTTGACTTATTTCACCCAGCATAATCTCTTCCAGTCCCATCCATGTTGATACAAAAGTTGGGTATTCATCCTTTCTGATGGAGGCATAATACTCCATAGTGTATATGGACCACATCTTCCTTATCCATTCGTCCGTTGAAGGGCATCTTGGTTCTTTCCACAGTTTGGCGACCGTGGCCATTGCTGCTATGAACATTGGGGTACAGATGGCCCTTCTTTTCACTGCATCTGTATCTTTGGGGTTAATACCCAGTAGTGCAATTGCAGGGTCATAGGGAAGCTCTATTTTTAATTTCTTAAGGAATCTCCACACTGTTCTTCAAATTGGCTGCACCAACTTGCATTCCCACCAACAGTGTAAGAGGGTTCTCCTTTCTCCACATCCTCTCCAACACACGTTGTTTCCTGTCTTGTTAATTTTGGCCATCAAAAGAGGTTTTTTAATACCCATTTGTAGAATGAACAAATATTTTTAGAATGCTTGCCAGGGTTAGAAAAATGATCACCTGAGATAAATCTGAGAACATGGGGGCCAGACTGCACAATTAAGAGTAAGCTAACTGGGGTCCACAAACAAGGGTTACGTTTTCTGAATAATGAAATTGGGGCTTCTGAGCTTCTTCCCTGGGACATGGCTCCTAGTAGGAGCAAAAAGGAATCTACCTACTAGGAGCACAGCCATGGAACTTGTGGTCACTTGCTTGCCTCTCTTGTAAGGGTTGCTGTTAGAGATTTGGGAAAATTGTCTGGAAGGATCATGAAGCTTCTACCTACATTGAGACTTTTGAGTTAGCCAACTAGTAAGAATTTTTTTAGCACCCACAGGGCATAGCATTAGAATGAGTAAGAAAATAAGCTAGGTTATATTTTAATTCAATTCAAAAATTTTTTTTTGAGAAAATGTCTTACACTTAATACTAACCTGGGAGGCAAGGAAAAGGAATAAATGTTTTTGATATGTAGTCCCTGACCTTAAGAAGTTTCCAAATGTGAGGAGACAGGAAGTATGGTTAAGTAACTGTTAAATCAAAATGCGGAGCAATTTGTAACTGCAAAATAGAATGGGCACATTGGACTTTGAATGCTTTAGGACTAAATGTTCTACTTTCATAAAATTGCTTTATCTCTGTTGAAAAATAGCCCTGCTGTCTAACATAAAAGACCTCATGGTTGAAACTAATGCAGTGGTGTCCAGTAGAACTTTCTGCAGTAATGGAAATGTTCTATAATCTGTATTGTCCAATAAGGTAGCCAGCTACCACAGGTGACTTTTGAGCACTTGAAATGTGGCTAGTGAGACTGAGGAACTGGATTTTTAATTTAACTTACATTAAATTTGAAGAGGTGTCTATGAATAGTGACTGCTGTATTTACTAATAGTACAGGTCTATGGGGAAAGACAATTTGTGTCCACTGGAAGTTTCAGGAGAACCAATACTAGATATGTCTTTGTATAAAATAATTTTTTATTACCAGAAAGTAATTTATTAGGGTGGCACAATATGTGTTTGTTATTATAAAATTTTAAATAATTCTAAATAATATATTTGGACCATCTGTATCACCTTTAAAATGAGGTGGCTTAAAGGAATGTTTGTTTCTATTTTTAAAGCATGTGTTCTTGAAAATACTCTATTTCTTGAGTTTGCAAACTTTGGTGCTGAGACTTCTATAATTTTCAAATGATTGTGATGACAGAAGGAAAAAAGTAATTGGAATTGTAGTTGAAGTGGGTACTCTGCAGAATTTTCTTTCACTAATTTAAATAAATCAACATCTTTCCTTGTATGTAAAATTTTTGAAATAAATGCAAAATTGTCTTAAGAAAGGGCTCATAAATATCCATGTACTTTTTGGATATCATTTAGTTAAAGGGCATGAGAGAGAGAGAGAGAAAGATGAAGAGAGAGAGGGAGAGAGAAAGGGGGAGCAAGGAGGAAGCTGTATAAAGAAGCTTCTTGGCAAAATTTGGGACTAGTCCCCAAAGTTAGAGGACTGTCAAAGACGTAATTTGCATAATCCATTCATCACGACTCATCCAGCAAGTATAATCTAGATCAATCACCCACTAGAATCTAATCAGTCACTGGAAAGACACAATTATTCACCAACTCGGCTCACCTCACTCGCCGGTATCTCCTTACCAATCTTGCCTCAACCCCCTCAGAATATTGAACACCCCTGACTCATGCCTACAAAATATTCCTACTAGCCAGCATCAACTCACAAAACCAAGGATCCTAGGATATGAAAAGCTTTCTGCAAATAAAACACCCAGCCAACTCACCAAACAAAGCCTGCCTGGCATCCCAATTCAAAACCGCCATTTGAGAAAATGGACGCAGTTTTATCTGGACAGAGTGGAATAACTTTCCTTCTGCTTTGCAAAAAAGAGCAATGGGATTTTGAAGAATGACCCCAATTGTGATGATAACAAATGGTGTGCCTTGCCTGACTTTTGGTCACTGGCTTTTTGATGCTTTTTTTGAGATCTGCCTGTAACGGGGGCCCTTCATCTGGTCTCATTGCATCAGCTTTGGAAGGAAAACACAGTGAGACTTCATGATCTTGGGAGGATTATTTTGTTTTGGGGTGGAATGAGCTTTCAGTTTTTCCCTTAAATGTTGCTCAAGAGCAGTTACTTGATTTTTAAAGCCTGTATAGAGTAAGGAGAAGAAATTCGTGATTTTGGTGCAGGTGAAGGCTGGCTCTGCGACAGCCAGTCAGGGGACCATCCTGGAGAGATTAAACATGAAAGATGCTGTAAACTCCAAAACAGAAGCAATGCTGGGTGTGTCTCTGAGTTCCAAGAGTGTGTCTCAGGGCCCAAGAGACGTGCCCTGCGGGCCATGTGCCCTGTTGAGTGCAGGCTGGGCAGTCTGAGAGGGGACACGTGTACCTCAGAATCACCCACATGCCCACTGGATGGATACATTGGGGTTCTGGGTATACACTGCATTCTGTTTATCATAAAGATTTGTGGGGTTTTTCTTTAGTAAAGAAGTAGGGCCCCAAATAACTTGGATCTGCTTGTCTTTTGTTCCCTGCTTAGTAGAGTAGAAGGTTCGTAACTGGCATGCATGTGTGAGTGGCTTTTTATGGCCAGTGATGGAGAGGGTCAGAATGAGTTTGGTAGCTGTTTAGTGAAGGCTGTTTTCAGGTGGTGATTTTTAAGTGCTTTTGTGGGCATAATAGGGACCAGTTTAGGTGTTTAATTGGGACCTCTGGACAGCTGTCACAATCCTGCCTGCAACTAGGGAGGAAGAAAATGTAAATAATGAAATTCACATAGAAAATCAAACTAGCCTGTGTGCTGGAGATCATTACTTATATGAATTAAAAAATGAATATTTTATGTTTGACAGCTAAATTGGTTCATTTTTTTTTTTAAATCGAGGGTATGGATCAGTTATAAAAGTGTAAATTTGATCAAAATTTGTCCAGGAGCTTGTTAATACTTCTCACCCTAAACGCATGCAACTCTCACATGCTATGGAAACACTCGGCTATTATTGATGAACCATCAATGGCCAACTAACCCGGACTTCAATTTGAACTCATCTTTTGGGTATTGAATTCACTTATTTCCCCCTAGTCTGAATTGGTGTCTGAAATAAAGATGCTCTTCTAAACATTCCTCAGAGGCTTCTGAAGTTCTCTGAGTGTTCAGTCACACTTACCCTGTGGTGGGTGGTGGTGGTGGTATTTGGGGCGTATCTCTCCGGAGACCTCAGGAGGAGTGAAAAGGTGAGACAACCCTTGGGGAAGAAGGCCTGTGTGGGCCACTTTGCCCACAGATCTGCTGGGTCTCTCACAGAATAGATTCGAGGTGCCCCATATGGATGCCGGAGGCAGTTTGTACCAGGGGGACATAAATGCCTTTTCATAGCTGTTGATATACTTTCGGAGTTTACTTGGGTTGAAGGTCTACCAGATAAAATGGATGAAAGGATTGTCCAGGTTATTAACTCAGCCCTTAGCTCTGGCAGGCAAGACGGAAACTTCAGACCAACAGGTGAAGGACACTTTGACTAGGCCTACAAAGGAACATTTGAAGGATTATAACAGTCTCCATTTTTGTCATTGGCGTTCTGTGACATGGAGGGCGGTCAAGTGCTTCAACTAGACAATGGAATTGAAAGTGGAAAGGCGCATGTTGTATCTGTGTCCTTCGAGGTATTACACCAGTTTAAATAATCTCCTCTGTGGGAAGGTCTGTGGAAGACTTCAGTGGTGTAGTTACAAGTGTTTTACTTGTTTGGAAGGCCCTGTGTGCTGGTGGCCATTTGCGTTTATCTTAGGTGAAGGGAACGTTTGGAAAGGGGAAAGAGACATTTAGAGCTACACATACACTGAGCGGGGAGCAGTGTCTAGTTTACAAAAGGAAGGGTTAGGGTGTGCAGAGACCTGTGCAGTGGTTTATCTTGGAGATTTCTACAAAATACTCCAGGGCAGGATCCTTCAGCAAAGGACAGGGTTAAACCCCAAAGCACCCAGGCTCTGGAGCCAGACGCCCAAGTTTGAGTTCTCACAGAGCTGGTAGAGAGTTACCTCGCACCTCTGTGACTTAGTTTCCTTGTCTGTAAAGTGGGGATCATAGCCGTATCTGCCTCATTAGGTTATTATGAAGATCACATGATCTACTATTAGCGAAATGCTTTCAATAATGTCTGCACATATTAAATACTATACATGTTCATTAAATAAATACAACAATACTTGGGGTGGCAAGACCTTCTTAAGAGACGGACCAAGATTGATGGTAAGGACAGAAGTTAAAAAGACGAATGAAAATTAGTTTGATGTTATGCTACCTAGCACTGCTTGTACACATACCTTTCTCCGGAGCAGTCAAATACCATCAGCTCTTTGTCCCTGGAGCTCTCTCAGGTGGGAGTTGAGGAGATATCGGTCCTCAAAACCTGGTATAGGCTTCCTGAAGAAGCTGCCTTTTGAAATCAAAGAGATCTGAAAGGCCTTCAGGTTTACCTGTGACAAGCGTGACTTGGACAATTAAGTAACTAGCAGCGTCTGAGTCTAACGTTAGCTCAGGCCAGACATGTAAAGCAAAGTTAAGCCATGCTCTACCTCTGAAATGAAAGTCAAAGCGATTTAGAACTGTTGCTATTTTATTAACGGCACACCCTAGCCTTATTTCTAGAAGCACCACAAGATGTATTGACGAGTCAAGCTCCATTTCCTTCTGATAAACTAGCCAAATTTAATTCTCTGTTCATAGTCTTGGTGAGGATAAATCATCAACCCATCAGAACCATTGTATTCTGATGTAGAGATCTAACTTTGCCCGAGGGAGAAGGCTTGGACTGGAAGGGTATTATTTTGACAAACTACGGAAGGTATCTCTGATTCAGCAACATTTTACGGCCATGGTGACTAGTTCACAAAGGTGAATTAGGGAACACTTTGACCTTTTCACTTTGAGAAAGTAATCCTGAAGTTGTACCTTTGTTCCTAGACAAGTGGAAATCCTTAAAGAAAAATTGTCCGGTGCCCTGAAGTTGTTCTGGGGGACAGGGGTTAACAGGATGTGATGGGGAAACAGCCTTCCTCTAGATCATTGGGTATAAACAAACAAAGGAATATTAAATCAGAAACCAGGCCCCTAGAGATGGTGTGTGTGTATGCAGTGCTGCTCAGCCAGCAGGCACTGAGAACGCGGTGTGGTCCCCGTGCCCCCTCTCGGGGAACTCACAGAGCCCATTCCTCCCTCTCTTTTTGTCTTTTACCAGGGATGGAGATGGTCAGAACCAAACTAGCACCCTGCTCCATATATGCTGCAAAGTGGGAGAAAGAATTGGTTTTGGGCTTTAGCAGAAAATCCCGAGGTTCATCGATTATCCCATAATTTCTCTTTTCTCCCAGCTTGCTCTGATTCTCCCATTCTCTAGTTCTGCCAGGGCAGAAACCACGTGGGTCCTCTCTCTACATGGCAGCCTTTTAACTTGTTTACAAGATGGCCTGCTCTTTAGCAGTGTTGATGTTTAAATCAAGTTGAAAGTGCTCCGAGATGCCTCCTGGTTTCTGGTTTGGTGGGTCCCCAGGCCTGGTTGAACTTCCTGTCCTCAGCATCCTGTCAGGGACACACTGATGCGGGGTCTTGGCAAATGCTAAGCACTCTGAGACCCATACGGGTGTAAACGTGGTCGGTATTATTGGTGCTTAAGGGTTCTTATAAGGGGCTCCCACTCCCCGCCAGAGTCATAAATAACCCAGAGAAAGGCAAAAGAGTCAGGCAGATGAAGATGAAGACTCCAGCTTTATTCCTGATGGAGATGCTGGAGAGCACAGGTGAGGTACACTGCCGATAAGGCATGCTTCCTAAACCAAGCTCAGAGTGGGGCCTCTCCATTCCAGGCATCACAGGAGAAGCTTCCATTGGGTGGAGGGTAGAGCTGAAAGAAAAGGCGTCCTCGAGGTGAAGGCAGATCCCAAAGGAAGTGGACCAAATGGCCAAGCCACGGATAACAGTTTAGGATTCTCAGAGTATGGTCATCAGTTCCCTGAGGTTGAAAGTGTTTACATTTTCACTCTCTTTCTCTCAAGGGCATACGGTGGAATTTTCCAGACATAGATATAATATAACAAAAGATGGATAAGAAAATTCATGTGCCTTCTCTTAAGTCAGACATTAAAGAGATTTGCAAAAGTGTAAAGCAATGGTGCTCTTCTCACTACAATCTTGTTTGGCAAATACATTCTTTCATAAAAATGTTATTTATGTTGACATATGGTGAATTTATCCTTGTTATTTTAAAATAAGTAATCTTGAAAGTTCTCAGTTTTAATTTCAAATGCAGTAAATATCGATAAATATAACCTCCCCCACTAAAAGTTCTTCAGGTTTATTTATGAATTTTAAGAGAGCACAGGGATCCTGACACCAAAAAATTTGAGGGTCACTACCTTAAATTAACAATCGCGTACATCCTGCCTCATTCCCTGGGTAAGAATGAATGAGGGGAGAAGAGAAGCCAGAATGTGTTAGCTTAGTACATTTCCCAGCGCAGGAGAAGTACACTAACCCACCCCCTGCCCCAACTCCCCATCTCACTAGTTACCCTAGAACAACCAGGGTAGCAGCTGTTTAAGTTCATTGCTCTGATGTTTGTGAATAATGATGCCAGTGGAAAGCAGGGCAAAAACCCTTTCAGCTTCAAATGTTGTGATACTAAGTTCTCTGGCCTTTCTGTGGATGGGGAATAGGCACTACTTAAAAATCTTGAACTGGATTTCAAGATGGGGTGTTGTTTCAGAGTTTAGAGAACATATGGATGCTAACAGGAAGTTTAAGAAGGAAGTGGTAGACCAAGGGAACAGCTGACGCTCTGCAACTTATCTCCTAATCAGGAATGGCTTAGATACCCTCAAATTGCAATTTTTGGTGTATTTTTCTCTGTTATGAAAAGAAGGCCACCTCTAGAGACAGGGGGAAACAGTGATCAATATCTACTCTTACACCAACTTGGAGAACACTTTTTTTTTACTTTTCACACTGGTTTTCTCTTCTCATTTGATATTTCTCCTTTTTAGTCTAAGGAGGGTTGAGATAGGGAAAGATCATGCTTTAAACATAGTAAACTAATGCATATGCTTTGATTAAATATAGATTGGGAGTTGGGACTCACTTGCTGGAGATATGAAGAAAGGCCAAGTTTTATTATCTCCAAATAGCCTGATCCTGGAGGTAACAGCATGCAGACATTGTAAGCCTCCGTGTTTGTTGAATAAATGATACATTCCGAGGTTTGGTCTCAAAATTTAAATATTTAAGGTGATTTCAAGCTCCCCTTCTCCTCCAGCATGGATTTGTAAGCTGTGAGTTGTTGAATAAGAATGGTTAATTAAATAAATAATAACAATCGAAGGAAATATCTTAAATTAAGTCTTTGTCATGCTTCCTGAAATGACTAACACACACACATAATTGCTACCACACTGACCACCTACACCAGGGCAGGGATGAATTCCAGGGTGGTATAATGAGGTTTAAGTCTCCCGGCTAACCTGTATACTAGGTTAAATGATTATGCCTGATTCATAGATGAAGAGACCGAAAAACTTGGAATGGGGAGAGATTTGAACCGTGATGGCCCATTCGGGTCCACGGTCAGCTGCTGAGCATGTTTGCAAAAATTGTCCTACTTGCACCGGGAAAGAAAAATTCAGTCCCTTTACCATTACTACCTTCACTCGGGAGGGCGTGCTAGTATTGACTGGTTTTGCCAACAGGAACGTGTGGAAGAGTTCTTGGGGCTGTTCTGCCCTCCAACATGTCCAAGCCTCACACAAAGCAGGTGGGTTCAACTTCCCGCATCCGTCTGTTCCTCTCCAAGCCAGCTACACCCCCACTGGCAGGTCTCAACCCAGACGTACAAGAGTGTATCAGCCAGAACAGACAGGACAGCCGTCTACATCTGTCTTCTTTTTCATCCACAATGGAAACAGCTTTCTTTCGCCCTCTCAATCATTTAGCTGATACCTACTTACTGGAAAAAAAAATTCAAACTTCATAAAAACACAGTCTTCAGGAAAATAGAAATCAACCTGACCCTTACTTCCCTGAGGTGGTAGCAATAATGTTTGGGTGAACGTTCTTACATGCATCTTTTTTTTATATGCCTACGAAGGGAATCATATCACAGGCTATCTTTTAATCCCGGACTTTAAATCATTTTTTTATTTTGTCTTATCTCTCCCTCCTCTTATATTTCTCTCCTACTACACATCATTCTCCTTTACCTAACCCATGCTATTAATCTTTTGTATTTTTCTACATTTTCTTCAAGTTTTTTAAAGAATCTAAAATATGTAATAAATATAGGATCATTGTTTTGGGTATAATGCACATATAAAATTTTTCCCCATTTTTTATGAACAGTAGGATCAAATACTTACTTGGCTGTCTCTTGTTTGTTTCTCATATACTAAAACCTTGTGAATATTTCTCAAAATGATTGGTATATATCTAATTCACTCTTTTAATTACATCATAGCAATCCAGTCCATAAACTGGAGGTAGTTAATGAATTTTCAGCTCTACCCTACTGATGCACTTTCATTGTGTTTCTTCTTATATAGTATTGAATCCGACAGAAAAAATCTTTTTCTTTGACCCTGAAACTGCAATTTCCTTGGAAAGTTTAGTAAAATTATTTACTGGAATCTTTTTAAGTCCTTCAATTAGAAAAAGTACTCAAATAAAGACATCACTGCATTAGTGTAAAAAAAAAAAAAGTGTGCAAACATCCAAGGGGCCAGTAGTGGCCAGCAGAATTGAATTTCTTATTTCTTAACAGACTGTGTAGTTACGAAGCAGGCAGATAAGGCAGGCTGTGTGTTTGTAGCTGTGATAGAGGATTGCTTTCTCATTCATGGCGGGCAATGGCCAATAAGCAGGGGAAACAATACCAGCCGGGGCATTGTGTGTGATGCATGGGGTCTGATGGCAGGCAGAATGGTTCAGAGGAATCTGGGAAATAGCGATCCCAATCTCATTGTGTATAGGATCAGGATGAAAATGACAGTGAAACAAGACAGAGCAGAAACAAGTGAACTCTGGAATGGCCAGTTTTAATAGAATGCAGAAATTGTTTAGAATAGGTTGGGAACTGATGGTAGAAAAATAAGACATGGCAATAAAATTTCTCAGAAAGTCATGGCAATACCTAAGTGAATTAGCCAACTAGTAATTTAAGAATTATACTGAAACAAGATAAAGGGCATAAAGAATAATATATTAGAGAAAGTAAGATTAAAAGAGACCTAATATTAGTGGTTGAAGCTGCTAGAGGGAGAAATAAAAACATAATAAAACAAAGCTTAGCTTCTAGGGCACCTGGACTTTTCCTAGACACGGAAAGGCAGTTGGTAATAGATAATGTGTGTCCTTGAGGGTTTCAGTGAGCTTTTTGCCTTGGAGATTTCAGGGGTAGGTGAAGGTTGCATTTTAGAAACTGAGATCTTTTTTTTTTTTTCTCAAAGGAAAGAGGCGGGCAAGCAAAGTACTAAAGATTCTGAGATCAGACTGAAGGAAATTGACAAGGGAGAGGAAAACTGACTTTTTGGATAAGAAAGACAGCATGTCTTCAGTGTTTTATCAAGACTTACCTGAGGTCTAACAGGAGAAAGAAATCTGTATCAAAAGAAGGTCTCGGGGCACCTGGGTGCCTCAGTGGGTTAAGCATCCGCCTTCGGCTTCAGGTCATGATCTCAGGGTCCTGGGATTGAGCCCCACATCAGGCTCTCTGTTCAGCAGGGAGCCTGCCTCTCTCTCTCTCTCTCTGCCTGCCTCTATGCCTACTTGTGATCTCTCTGTCAAATAAATAAATAAAATCTTTAAAAAAGAAGGTCTCTGGTGATGGACACTGAGGCTGCTTCCGTGAACAGTGCTGCAATGAACATAGGAGTACTAGTATCAGGGACCCTGGGTGGCTCAGTCGTTAAGTGTCTGCCTTCAGTTCAGGTCATGATCCCAGGGTCCTGGGATCGAGCCCTGCAAGGGGTTCCCTGCTCAGCGGGGAGCCTGCTTCTCCCTCTCCCTCTCCCCTTGCTTGTGTTCCCACTCGCTCTCTCTGTTAAATAAATAAATAAAATCTTTGGAAAAAAAAAAGAGTGCTAATATCTCTTTAAGATTCTGATTTCAGTTCTTTTGGATAAATACCTGAAAGTGGGATTGCTGATCTTTTGGTAGTTCCATTTTAATTTTTAAAGGACCCTCCATACTGTTTTCCAGTGGCTGCACCATTTTGCATTCCCACCAATGGTGTGCAAAAGCTCCTATCTCTCCACATCCTCGCCAACACTTACTGTGTTTTGTTTTTCTGATAACAGCCATCTTGACAGGTGTGAGATGATATCTCATCATCATGGGATACTTACTATTCAACCTTAAAAAAAAAAGGAAGTTCTGTACTATGGAACAACATGTGAATCTCGAGGCTATAATGTCAAGTGCAGGAAGCCAGTCATAGAGAATAAATACTGCATGATTCCACTTATACGAGGAATCTAAAATAGTCAAGCTCATAGAATCAAAGAGCAGAACGGTTGTTGCCTGGGGCTGGGTGGAGGGGAAATAAGGAGTTACTAATCAATGGATATACAGTGTCAATCAAGAAAGATGAATAAGCCCTAGAAATCTACTGTACAACATTGTACCTAGAGTCAACAGTAATATATTGTACACTTCACAAATTGTTGAGAGGGCAGATATCATGTTAGGGGTTATTTCCATAATTAAAAAAAATTCTCTTGGGGCGCCTGGGTGGCTCAGTGGTTAAAGCCTCTGCTTTCAGCTCAGGTCATGATCCCAGAGTCCTGGGATCGAGCCCCACATCGGGCTCTCTGCTCAGCAGGGAGCCTGCTTCCTCCTCTCTCTCTGCCTGCCTCTCTGCCTACTTGTGATCTCTCTCTGTCAAAATAAATAAATAAAATCTTTAAAAAAAAATTCTCTGTGCTAATGGGCAGGTCATCTAAAGTTTAGCAGGACTTTACATCACAAACCTAGAGTTTTGGGCACAAAATTCTAGGTGCTTGAAAGGAATAAAGAACTAAAATTGGCTGGTCAACAATGTCGATTTTCTTTTGCCAATTCTGAGCCCAAAATATTAGCAAATTTATTATTTAATAAGTATCAGTTACCTTCAAAATTATGGTGGCTACCTCATGCAGATGAAGACATAATTATTACAGCAACCTAATTTATATTATAAAATCTGCTCTAATAAATATTTTGCTTTATGAGAGATTAATTATGGTGTTAGTTTCTTAAGGAATGAAAAGATACAGACCCACAATTTTTTAAAAAATTGATGTGATATGGATATTTTAGACTCTCTGGCTTATGTTAAACAAAATAAATAAATAATAAATAAATGAGAGCTATAACCTCACATAAAAAATGCAACGTTCATAGTCCGTTTTGTTTTACCTGCGTGAAATCTGCCTTTATTCCGATCAAAAGTTGAGAAAGGCCTGTAAGAGTTTTTAAAACATTTTAGGAACAGGTAAAGATGACTATACATCTCAAAGAGAGATGCTGAAGTAACATTAAAGATGACAGTTGTAGAAAGAAAATGACATAGCTTTTGTGGAGATATTTTAGCATGTAATTTTCAGCACACAATTTATATAATCAAAAGGCTTGAGATGACTCCAAGAGGTCATCGGGCTCATCCTTCTCCTAGTACAGGGAACAGCTAATGTAAGGCACTGTGCAATGATCGGCCCAAGCAAGTGATTAAGGGCGATGACGGCCTTATCTAAAAGTAACATTATTTTCATTTTAGTTTTAATATAATGAATGGTCTTCTAGCAAATACATGACTCTTTTGCAACTTATCTAAATCCTGTATGGTAAATATTTTTTCTCAAATTGCACTTAGTTTAATAAATAGCAATTGCATCATCACATGGCACAAAGAAATAGTTGAATGTAGCCATCAAGGATATATATTGAAACAAAAGCATTTTTTTTCTTTTTTAGATTTTTATTTATTTATTTGACAGACAGAGACAGAGGCAGGCAGAGAGAGGAAGGGAAGCTGGCTCCCTGCTGAGCAGAGAGCCCGACTCGGGGCTCGATCCCATGACCTTGGGATCATGACCTGAGCCCAAGGCAGAGGCCTCAACCCGCTGAGCCCCCCCAGGTGCCCCACAAAGGCATTTTTTAATAACAAAATTTTCAGAATGTGTGCTATGGCTTAGAAAAATGTATATAGTCTTCGGTTCCAAATTTGATTATCTTTTGTCCTAGCTTTTGTTTTAGATTAGGTTGTTAGTCTGTTTTGCAATTTAGAACAACCTTTCTTCAGACACATTTTTACAGAGGAGTTTTCTTTTGAATACAATAGGTCAGAATTTAGGGGTATAGAAGGCAGAATAGAAAAGGATCACAGAACGTCCCCCTCCCAAAACTTAAAAAACGTGAAAAGTCTGGCCCTAAGTTCCCAACAGTAGTCAAGTAAGGAAATGGGTATGCTTTTTCTTAACAAACCTCAAGAAGTGTGGGCAAAAGAAAAAAATGGAAGATTATGGTGCAGAGAAGTGTTACTTCTTACTGTGCTCCCAGTTTTCAAGAAACAGTGTAGAGAAAATAAGGTGAATGGGAAAAACAAGAAGGAAGAAAGGAGGGGAGGTAGGAAGGAAGGGGAAGGGAAGGGAGGAAAGAAGGAAGGAAGGAAGGAGAGGCGAGGAAGGAAGGAAGGTAGGAAAAAGAAAAGAAAAAACAATTTCCCCTAATATCCTATTTTGGAGAAAATGAACTAAGGGCAGTTTTTTTAGATAAAGTTAAGGAAAACCTTTCAAAGCAGAAATCATATATCCAGTAGTGACAAAAAGGGTAAGAAGCCAACCTTGCCATTTTCCAGGGCACTGAGAGCATTGGATATTCTCATTACTAAATAGAATGACCATCACACTGGACATTTAATGGGATTTATCAGAAAACCCCAGAACCCATATTCTTCAGTAAAAGGTACATTCAATCCCATCAAGTGCTGAGCATTCCCTTATGTGATGATCAATTTCATGTCAGTTTGGCTAACCCATGGTATCCAGATATTTGGTTAAACATTCTATGAAGGTATTTTCCTAGCCTGACTATAGCCTGCCAGCCTACCTGCAGATTTTGGACTTGCCACCTTCAACAGTTGTGTGAGCCAATTCCTTAAAATCTCTGTCTCCCCACCCCTCTTTCTGTATATACACTCACACACATATCCTATTGTTCTGTTTCTCTGCAGAACTCTAATACAGCTCAGTAAGGTAAATCTTGTTTCTTCCTCTTGCAAATGCCAACAAAGATGTTTTTGGTTAGCACATGGCCTTCTACTAAGTTAGTTAGGGATCCAAGTGCCTTCCATCTGTGGCTTTAACTAATTTTAAGACCTTGAAGTTCTCTTCTTAAAGTTCAGGTGAAGACCCCCAGTACCTTGCCAGCAGGCATGGAAAGAGCGAGGAAAGATGATCTGTGGGAGGTTTCTATGGGTTGACTTCATGGGAGGTTTCTTAGGGTTGGCCCCAGCACCAGCACACATCACTTTGCTCACACTCCATTAGGCTGAACTCAAGGGTGGACTCACCCATCTGCCACAGAGGCTCCTGGGAAGGTACAATATATCGTGCATCTGTCTGCCAGGGAGGAAAAGAAAGTGCACTTTTGAGAACTTGTAGGGATCTCTGCCATCCTCTCTTACCTAATTCATATTTATGCTCAGACTACCAAATGGGCAAATGCATGAAAACAATCCAGTCTTCTCCAAATGTGTGCTGTTATGATCATTATCTCAAATATTGAGGTTCTGCAAAAAAGACTGATTTTCAAATCTGTGGTGAGCTCAGTATACTATCTGATATAAATAATCAAGAAATATATTCAACGTGGGGCATTGGAAGGGATTACTCAAAATAATATTTATTGTTCTTACTGATAATAAAATAACAGGTGCATTACAGAAAATAAGAAAACTCGAGAAAAGCATGAAAAGCAAATCCCAGGCGTTCCCAGTTTTTGTACACACAATCTGTACAATTAAAACTCATCGAGTTGTAGCCGCTTTCACCAAAACTGGCTTCAGCAGAAGAGAGAATTAATTGGTTTCCGGAACCGAGCAGGCCAATAATCAGTCTCGGGCTGTGTGCAGTTGAAGCCAGGCATTCCTGCCAGCAGCGGGACTCTGTGGGGTCCTCCCAGCTTGGCCTCCACTTGGCACCAACTCTGGCCTCCTGAGAGCGGAAACGGCTGAAGCACTTCCGGTCTTGGCGTTTACACGGTACTTACCAGAGGAAGGCAGGATAGCTCTTTCAATTGCTTTCTCTGAAGAGCTGAAAAGCTTTTTTCCCCTTTCCATCCAAAAATCTTGTGTCTCAGGGGTCTGAATTGAGTTGTGTGCCCATCCCTGATCCAAATATGGATGTCGGGGTTTGCTGGCGTCAGACAAGCCTCAGCCGTAGCCAAGTGAGGGGGCAACTTCTCTCTGAGGACGTGGGCTGCATGGGGGAGAGCATGGATACTCAACGAAACTTGGAGAACTGTTATCAGAAAGGAAAGGGGGTGGATACTGGGTATTCTAAAGCAGCGAACGCCTCCCCATGCTCATGAACACACACACATTTGTCACACCATGTAACAGAATCAGCACGGCGCATACTCTTTTTTCCACAGCCTGTTTTATTCTTCCATTTAAGGACACATCATAACCAGGCACACACAACATGGAGGACCACCCATTGTAACACTTGAACGAGAGAAGCCAGACACAAAAAAGTACCTAATGTATGACTCTATATGAAGTTTGAATCCAGGCAAAATTAATCCGTGGTGGTAGTGGTTGGGTTAGTACTTGCCTTTGGGAGGTATTTTTTACCTGGGAGAGGCAGCTAGGGAGCTTTCTGGGATGCTGGAAATGTCCTATATACCATCTGAGTGGTGGTTATACCGATGTATTTCTATGAGAAAAACAATTGTGCTGTGTACTTAGAATTCATAACCCTTTTCCTGTTCAAAGTGATACTTTAATGCAAAGTTTAAGAATTTAAGTTAAGAATATTAAACTATAAACATGTAAATATGCAATGCTAACAAGGAACTTGAGATACAAATAAAAATTTTGGTGAAGTTGAAAAAGCCCAAGTCATCTTCAGAAAACATACCTATAATGTCATAAGACTTTACTGAAATACAGAAAATAAAATAGAATATCCGTGTTGTAGTTATCAGAATAGAGCTGAGTACTCAAATGAGACATCTCATGAGGTAATGGATGTGAAGATGTGTTTTAAAACATCATGGGCTAGAGGAGGAGTCAAGATGGCGGAGAAGTAGCAGCTGAGACGACATCAGGTAGCAGGAGATCAGCTAGGTAGCTTATCAAACCATTGCAAAATCTACAAATCCAACGGGAGATCGAAGAGAAGAAGAACAGCAATTCTGGAAACAGAAAATTGACCACTTTCTGAAAGGTAGGACAGGTGGAGAAGTGAATCCAAAAAGACGGGAAGATAGACCGTGGTGGGGAAGGGCTAGCTCCTGACAAGCGGTGGAGCAGTGGAGCACTAAATCAGGACTTTTAAAAGTCTGCTCCATGAGGGACATCGCTCCAGAGCCTAAACCGGGGTGAAGACCACGTGGGGTCAGGGTGGCCCCAGGTCCTGCAGGGCCACAGAAGGATCGAGGGTGTCTGAGTGTCACAGAGCTCGCAGGTATTAGAGCAGGGAAGCCAGCTACAGAGACAGAGCCGAGGAGTGAGCTCTCAACTTGGGATTACTTTGAACCGGCCGCAGGCTGGGTGAGCTCGGAGAGCAGCCAGAGGCCAGGGAAACGGGAGTGATTGAGCGCTTTTCTCTGAGGGCGCACTGAGGAGTGGGGCCCCGAGCTCTCAGCTCCTCCGGGGTGGAGATTGGGAGGTCGCCATCTTCGTTCCCATCCTCCAGAACTCTATGGAAAGCGTTCAGGGAACAAAAGCTCCTGAAAGCAAACCCAAGCAGATTACTTAGCCCTGCCCCTAGTAAGGGTGATGCAATTCCGCCTCGGGCAAAGACACTTGAGAATCACTACAACGGGCCCCTCCCCCAGAAGATCAACAAGAAATCCAGCCAAGACCAAGTTCACTTACCAAGGAGAGCAGTGGAATTCCAGAGGAGGAGAAAGCAAAGCACAGGACTCATGGCTTTCCCCCCATGACTTTTTAGTCTTGCAGTTAATTTTATTATTTTTTTCTTCTGCTAAATTTTTTTAACCTTTACCCTTTTATTTTAACGTTTTTAAATTAGTTTATCTTAACAATACCTTTCCTAAAAAAATAATAATCTTTTTTGAACCTTTATTATTATAGTCATATTTTATCCTTCATTGTATTTAACTTTATTTTTTGTATACACATAGGTTTTTTTCTTCTAAAAAATTTGGGGCACAACTTCTTCTAATAGATCAAAATATATCCTAAATCTAGCTCCGGGCTTGTTCTAGTCTCCAGCCCGAGAAAATTCTCTCCACTTTCTTTTTCTTTATTCTCCCAACCAACTTATGTTATCAACTCCTTTTTTAGAAGTTCAAAAAAATTTTTTTTCATCTTTATAGGCATAGTCCATCCCTTCATTGTGTTTACCCTTAGGTATGTTTTTCATTCCTTAAAATTTTGGGAGGTAGTTTCTTCTAAGAGACCAAAATACTCCCAAAATTAAGTGGGTGACCCTGTTCTAGTCACCAGTTTAATACATATATATTTTTTTCTTTTTTATATTTTTTCTTTATTTGTTTTCTTTTTAAATTTTTTTTTTCAGAGCTTTGTTTTATCCCCTTTCTCCCCACCACGATTTGGGGTCTCTTCTGATTTGGTTAAAGCACATTTTCCTTGGGTCTTTGCCACCCTATTAGTATTTTATTTGCTCCTTCATATACTCTTATCTGGACAAAATGACAAGGCAGAAAAACTCACCACAAAAAAAAGAACAAGAGGCAGTACCGAAGGCTAGGGAACTAATCAATACAGACATTGGTAATATGTCAGATCTAGAGTTCAGAATGATGATTCTCAAGGTTCTAGCCAGGCTCGAAAAAGGCATGGAAGATATTAGAGAAACCCTCTCTGGAGATATAAAAGCCCTTTCTGGAGAAATAAAAGAACTAAAATCTAACCAAGTTGAAATTAAAAAAGCTATTAATGAGGTGCAATAAAAAATGGAAGCTCTTACTGCTAGGATAAATGAGGCAGAAGAAAGAATTAGTGATATAGAAGACCAAATGACAGAGAATAAAGAAGCTGAGCAAAAGAGGGACAAACAGCTACCGGACCATGAGGGGAGAATTCGAGAGATAAGTGACACCATAAGACAAAACAACATTAGAATAATTGGGATTCCAGAAGAAGAAGAAAGAGAGAGGGGAGCAGAAGGTATATTGGAGAGAATTATTATAGAGAATTTCTCTAATATGGCAAAGGAAACAAGCATCAAAACCCAGGAGGTGCAAAGAATCCCCCTCAAAATCAATAAGAATAGGTCCACACCCCATCAGTAGTAAAATTTACAAGTCTTAGCAACAAAGAGAAAATCCTGAAAGCAGCCCGGGAAAAGAAGTCTGTAACATACAATGGTAAAAATATTAGATTGGCAGCAGACTTATCCGCAGAGACCTGGCAGGCCAGAAAGAACTGGCATGATATATTCAGAGCACTAAATGAGAAAAACATGCAGCCAAGAATACTATATCCAGCTAGGCTATCATTGAAAATAGGAGAGATAAAAAGCTTCCAGGACAAACAAAAACTGAAAGAATTTGCAAACACCAAATCAGCTCTACAGGAAATATTGAAAAGGGTCCTCTAAGCAAAGAGAGAGCCTAAAAGTAGTAGATCAGAAAGAAACAGAGACAATATACAGTAACAGTCACCTTACAGGCAATACAATGGCACTAAATTCATATCTCTCAATAGTTACCCTGAATGTTAATGGGCTAAATGCCCCAATCAAAAGACACAGGGTATCAGAATGGATAAAAAAACAAAACCCATCAATATGTTGCCTACAAGAAACTCATTTTAGACCCGAAGACACCTCCAAA